>VZRI01008354.1:0-95704 GCA_013397515.1 Upupa epops | reverse complement strand
CGGAAAGTATTTAAGTGATTTTGCTTTGTTTTTCTACCACTTCTAATATAAAGAAGCAAATCCCTGATTTGCTTCTGTTTGTTTTACTTGTACCACAGGAGGGATGTGCTTTTCAAAATAACAGTTATAAAGGGGAGTTACTAATACTTAATTCAGAAGAATATTTGTTTGCAGGTAAATAAATGTAACATACTGCATGACTCGTAATTACTTTTGTATAGTAGTTCATTTCCTGATGACAGCCACAACATTTGTCTAAGTTAACAGGTTTAAAGACACTGTGGAGCTACCTTTGATTTTTCTTTTTAATTTTTTTTTTAATAGGAGGATTTTTTGTGTGTGTGTGCAGTGTTTACATAACTGGTTTTGGAATGCAGTAGAGATAAATCGAATTTAAGAATTGATCCAGTGTTCACAAGTAACTTGTAGTTCCAGCATTCACTTGCCAGCTTATAAAAATGTCTTGTAAGTCATTACATAAAGAATTAAATGGGTTCACCAGTGAGCTTGATTTGTTTGGGGACAGAACAGAGTTTCTGTCATAAGTACTATAAAATGGAATTTGGTACAGAAGTTCTGAACAGCATAGCTCTTAAATTAAATGAGAATAATCTGTAAGCAGACTTGTTTGGGAACATAAAGATTTTGTCTGGTCTGTGTCTTTGACAGAGAAGGTATGAAGAAATCTCTGCCACTGCTCAGTTTTGAAATAAGCAGCATAGTTTGTCCTATCAAACTGTAGTAGCAGTTGAGCTTGGATAGGTGGATTTTGTAACTCTGGCCCCTCACCTGAACAGCATTAACCTTCTATCTATTGATCAGCAAATGCATGAGAACACAAGTATTTCAAATCACAGTTTTGTAAACACAGATTAGGTTAACAAATTGTAAGAAAAGTGGATATGGCTTTAGGGGTTTTTGTTCTCTGCTTGGCATTTTCCCTGTAGCTCGGTATCAGAGAAGCCTTTCTGAACCTTGCTGCCACAAAATGCCAGTTTAAATTTGGTGTCATTCTATGTAGAAGTACTAGAGACCACGCCTAACTCATGGCCCACAATGCGTTTTTGTAAAGTAAACTAAGATGCTGGAACAACCTAGTCCTTCTGAGCTTTCTTGAAAGCTATCTGCTCAGATTTAGTAACTGTCATGATTTGAAGCTGTTGCAAGCTTAAGAGGTTCTTGAGTGTGTTGGAACCACTGCTGCTGCCATGAAACACCCAGGGCAGGATTTGTGTAAAGTAGATGGACTTCACTGGTCAAAGCCTGGTGGGGATACCTGTCTGTATGCTTCAGCTGAAGTGCTGAAGTGTTTTTGGGACCCCAACATTATTGTGTGCGCTGTTCAGATGTAATTGGGTGTCAGCTGTGAGCTTACACTGGGATTTGGAATCTACTGCAGGAAAAGATCTTAGATTGTCCATGATGCCACATATAATGGGTCCAAACACCTTGTCCTACACCAGTTCCCGTGTGTCCCATCTGTTCTTATTACAATGTTATGTGGCCGAGGTAGGCAGACATGGACAGCTGGATCCTTTTTGGCCTGGTCCTGCTGCTGTGCGTTATGAACACTTTGAAGTGTGTGTAACACATTAGGGCTCAGGGTTTCCTGGGACCGTAAGGATTGTGCCATACCAGAGCAGTGAGCATTGGTAGCGGATGGTATGATGGGCAAAGTGTTAGTCCAGGAGTCTGTTTGGCTGCAATTTGCTTTCTGTTCTGGACTAACTAGCTTAGATTTCAGTCTCAGCATTACAGAATAATTTATTCTCGCTCTGCTTAAGGTTGTAGGTAGGAACAAATACTTCACTTTGAAGAGGGCAAGTAGGACAGATTTCTCTCTTCTTTTGTCTTGACAAAATCAAGGTGGGCTTAAGTGGAAGAGAACGAGTGACTGAGGTCTAACACTGCTCTCCCAAATAGAGAAAAGACTGTTCAGCTCCACCTTCTGTTGGACAGTTGGTTTGACCGATTCCTTAGAGCAAGTTTCACTGCTGCAGTGCCTAGGGAAGTGAGTTATTACTTAAGAAGAGGTTAATAAATTGTAAGGAATTAATGTATCTGTAAAACCAGGGGGCACCATGATGTGATGTCCTGCCATTCCTGATTACTGTACTTCAGCCACGTGAGGATTACTTGTGGCTAAGTTGTTACAGAAGTACACGTTGAAAAACAAGCAAGTAGAAGGATAAGAGAAAAACAGTTGTTTAGCTTGTGACAGTATTCAGTCATGTGCAGACACAGGCTGGAGCAGCCAGGTCATACTTACCTCAGATGCCCTCTGTTCACTGGGAACTATTCCTAGATGGCCAAAAGTGAGTAATTCCCTTTTTTTTTTTTCCTCTTAAGGATTTTATGGAAGAGGAACTTTCTCTGCTTTACACATCTCCAGTGGTACACTGAACTGTAGTTAACTTGTTCTTCTATTCTGGGAGACTACTTTTGCTTGCAGCCACTGTCTTCAATAGTCTTTTACTAACACAGATATATTGGGCATGGCTTGAACGTGTTTTAAAAGATAGAGATAGAGTGGGTTTCCTGCTGTTGGAGCTGTGTCTATGAACATCTTGGACGGCAAGAAGGGATCCCCAGCTCTTTGCAGTTTGAAGAAAAAGTAAGCACTCTCATACTGGCTGAAGGACTGAGTCGGGGTCCAGCCTCCTTGTTGCTTTTGAGAATGTTAGTGCTTTTCCATTTTGTGCTGTGCCACCCAGCTTTCTGTATGTGGCTCCTTTATAATACCTTCTCCCCTCTTGCCTTGCCCTCCACCCCTCTTCCCTTGAAAGAGACTTGCAAGTAAGGACACATCCTTGATAGCAGCGCTGCAGTAGCAATGGGCCTTGTTTCTTGGGTAGAAATTGTATGAAAAAGACATCCCAAACTTTTTGGATAGCACAGCGATAGAAAAAGTAGTCCTCTGAACTTTGGGGCTTTCTGACTTATGGGCTGCATTGTCATTCAGGTTCAGGTTTGGAGAAGAAAGTTTAGCCAATGACAGCAGGAGGCTGCCAAGTGGTAATCTTGGCAAGCCTTAACCCAGAAAAACCTGGTGTAAGTTAGCTGCATGTTGTAGTATTTTGGGCCTTCCTACCTTTTTTTTTTTTTTGTTTTGTCTTAATGATAGGATTGGCCATTCTACAGGCTACTTTGGCTCATAGCTTCATTTTTTTTATTGAGAAGTTTATTGATGAATTCAAAGCTTTATCTGCATAGAATAAAGGTGCTGAGGTAAGCTGCAAAGTCCTCATGTTCTGTTATGGCACAACACCAGAAGCATTAACTAACTTTCACACCTGGGAGTTGCATTTCCAGATGTAACCCCTACATCTTCTGGGTTTTGTTCAATACTTCGCAAATTGCATGATGCTTAAATGAAGTCTCTAAATGAGGTCTAGCTTATTTTAACATCAACAGATAAGTCTATCTCATGTGACTATTGTGCACGCAATTTTGAAAGGGGAACGAAAGCCCGCCATATTTATGGGGTTCTATCCTAATTGGTTTGGAGCTGAAGGAGCTTGTTCCAAAGTAACTAAGGCAGGTGTGGATAACTGGTGTCTGTTCTGCAGCATACAATGTTTTCATATTTATTTATGAAGTTAAGGAATTCTTACATGTCTCTTGTTCCAGTGTAATTTTTTGGGTTTTTTCCCCTCCCTCAGGCAAGCATTTTGCCTGTTTGTGGGGAGTTGGTAATTATAACCAGTGAGATATGTCAGATTCGTAACTTGCAAAAACAAAAAAACCCAAAAACCAAAACCAAAAAACCCCAACCAGTTTGGTTTTGGGGAGAAACTAGAAAATAACGTTCTATTGGAAATCCTGAGGAATAGTGATAAACAGTGAAAGTTCATAGACAAAATATCAGGGGAATGACTTCCTTTCTTTCAATCTGTTTATGCTGGCAGTGATGGAGCTTGTTCATATTTTATCTCCTTGCTTTAAAGGCTACCTGTTTCAGAGTGCTGAAATGAGATAACCGTATTGGCCTCCTGACCCTGCTGGGTGTCTAGTTCAAGGTTGGGTTTATTTTGACCATATGTTTCTACCATTCATAGCTGTGTCTTAGTGAGTTATGGGGCTTTAGTTGCTTTTAAATCTCGTTTCTGATGGATGGCTATCATCTGTATGCTCAGAGAGCTGTGCGTCAAATGCATGTAGGTAGGGTATCTATTTGTTAAGTGGGAATGTTATGCTTCTGTGGCTGGAGAGACACTTGAGTAAAAGCCAGGTGTTTGGTGGTGGTGCTGCTGGGTTTTTTTCTTATTAAAACTTCATGGGTACTGTTGGGAATTTGTCACCAGTTACATATTTTGATCACCCAATACAAAATTGAATGACTGTATGGACACTTCAGAGAGCACAGAAGTCATTAAAGGAAAAGGGAAAACACTTGTACTACCAGAAGAGAAATGATCAGCTTCAATTTGGAAAAATAATAAAAGCGAATGCGTTTGGGAAGAGATTATTTTCAGTGAGGGAGAGAATTACAAAGACCATTTTTGCGGTAGTCAACCGTGAGCTAGACATATTTTCAATAACATACAGCAATTTTCAGCTATTTAGGTAGGGACTTAATCTCATAAAGCAGAGGGTTACAAATCCTAAATTGTCCATAGGTGTATTTCATTACGAGAAAGACAGCAGCAAACTGGGATGCGTTTGGGGAAGAGCAATAGTATTGATCAGAGTGTGCTATAAGGGTAATAAGGGGTGCAAGGATCACAGAAAAGTCTTAAGATTCTTTGAATACTTTTAGGAAAAGTAGGGATTATAAATATGAAAGATGGGGAAGACACTTTTTCATAGATCCATAGAAAAGTTCTGGTTGGAAGGCACCCTAAAGGCCATGTAGTTCCACCCCCCTGCCATGAGCAGGGACACTCCCCGCTAGACCACGCTGCTCAAGGCCCCATCCAGTCTGGCCTTGAACACTTCCAGGGAGAGGGCATCCACAGCCTCCCTGGGCAACCTGTTCCAGTGTCTCACTACCCTCATCATGAAGAACACCTTCTGACTTCCAGTCTAAACCTACCCTCCTGTTCCAGCTTGAAACCATTCCCCCTGGTCCTACCACTACAAGCCCTTGTAAACAAAGGCTACCCCAGCTGGGCTACCCCAGCTTTCCTGTAGGCCCTCTTGAGATATTGGAATGCTGCTATAAGATCTCCCTGGAGTCTCCTCTTCTGCAGGCTGAGCAGCCCTGTCTCAGCCTGTCCCCATAGGAGTGGTACTCCAGCCCTCCAATTGTCCTCGTGGCCCTCCTCTAGACATGTTCCAGCAGTTCACTGTGTTGGGGACTCTAGAACTAGATGCAGTACTCTAGAGTGGAATAGAGGGGGAGGATCACCACCCTCAACCTACTGGTCACCCTTCTCTTAATGCAGCCCAGGATGCAATTGGCTCTCTGGGCTGCAAGTGAACATTGTCAGCTCATGCTGAGTTTTTTATCGATCAACTCCCCCAAGTCCCTCTCCTCAAGGCTGCTCTTCAATTAAAAAAAACTCCAACAACATGGTAGTAAAAGCTACTTCCTGTTGTATCCCTTTACTGTACATACGTGACATGCTTCAAAGTGATGATGCACTCTTCTTTTCATCCTTCTAGAAATATCTGAGGAGGAGTAAAACGGAAAAAAGCCACACATCCTTTTTGTGGAGCCTTCTGCAGGAGTTCAGGAATTTCGACACACTTGTTCTTTGACATATTCGTTTTTTTCAAGAGACATTACTGCCATTATGAATGAAGTAGCAATAGTGAAGGAAGGTTGGCTTCACAAACGAGGTAAGTCTCCAGGACAGTAGATTGACTTTCATGTGGTGATCCGTCCTTTAGCATATTTTTCACACAGTCTGTTATTTTCAGGTTTGGCCTAATGGGAAACAGCTTATAAGGAACGTGCTTGAATTTCCTTTGAGAAAACACATGCATTAGAGGGTTTCTTTGGGTGTGTGCATGGCTGTGTGTTCACCAAAATCTGTGTCATCTGCTTTGAGAATGATGATAAAGATAGCAATTGAAGAAGATGCTACTTAAAGTGTTAAAGGTTAAACTGTAGCTAATTATTTTCATTTATGGATCTGTGGCTTTTCTTTTTGTATTAGAAGGTAGAATTGTCTTGAGGTAAATCTTCATTGGAACGGTGAAATGTTTGCCTGTATTTTGCAAGCAGTGCTTTGCTCTTGCAGTGACTTGCTAGAGAATGTGCTATTTTTTGTGTGTCTGGTACCAGTGTCCTGCTTGTGTTTTGTTTGCTCTTGATGCCAGTGTCCTAGATGAGAAGAATACCCTTGAGTTTGTGTGCTCTGTGCATTTCCTTTGCACCATTACACATCTCTTTTGTTTTTTTATTTTTTTGCAAAAAGTCTTCATTCATGACTGGGTGGCAAAACTGAAATAACCCAGTCACCTGCACTGCTAGGCTTTTTGCATTCTTAGGTGTTTTATTCCCCAAACAGTGGGTTTGTTTTTTGAGGGGGGAGGGGGTATGTCTGTGTGTGTGGGTTTTCAAGTAATGCTGCAGCATTTGTGTAAGGTACTTGACTTACCTGCTTTTTGTATTCTATTGCTTCTTGGAAAGGAGAGAGCAGTACTAGGTACTTTCTGCGTTACTGTCAGTTTTTTGGACCAGAAACATAATATGTGTGCTCCAACAGCAGGGAATCTGTAGTGGTTCTGCAGACTCAGGATTTTTCTAGAGGGTTTGCAACTACGTGCCTGAAGGTGCAAAGGTATAGCATAATTATTTACGAAAGAAAATGGAAATACGTCATCATAACCTTGATAAAGGCTGATGGTTCCTCAGCAGTGATAAGGCTTTTCTAAGAATTTAGAAAATGTGTTGATAATCCATGTATTAAAAGGGTGGGAACATATTTCTAAGAGATGTGTGTGCAACTTAGTTTAACAAATTGTCTGATGCTTTATGTAAAAATGTTTTGATAAAGTTTCTGGGTTTTCTGTTCTGGTTTATTTTAGAAATGCCTTTCTACTCATTACCTTAAAAAAACCTTCATTTGATCATTCTGGAATGTCCAGACTACTTTATTATGTTAAAGTGTTTGAGAATTATGCTGTTTCAGTGGAACAGAGAGGGAGAAAGAAACAGTTGTGCTTTTCATTCCCACTTTCAAATGTAGAAACTCTTCAAATGAAAGATATGGTCTGGTATTTAAATGATGTTTTCAGGCTGAGGTTTTTGGGGGTTTTATTACTATTTTTACGATTCTTACTGCACTTACCTGTAACTTTAAAAGAAGAAATTTGTTATTTTGAATAGCACTGTACAGAAAACTGTGGGAGAAAATTTATTTTATCTACCTTTATTTAAAGGTAGATGTGTCTGAAACTTTAAAACATTTCTAGTTTGTTTGTGTTTACTCTTGGAAACTGAATTTTCATTGCTTCTAGGATTATAATAAGCTACTTTCAAGTAAGGAGACTTATTTGAGGAGGAGGTCTTAGTAAAAGATGCATGGATTTCCTGATTTGTATTTTTTGTTTAATATTTTAAATTACCTTAGAGAAACAGATTATTGTCTCTGATAGTTTTCTGATAATATTGTGATGAGGTGATCTGCTGAACATGTTTTCATTTTTAAAAAGTTTACTCTGTGTGTTCTGCATGTTTGAGACTACAGATTTGTGCCCAAATGCCCAGTCAGATAAACTTGGCTTTTTTTTGGACGCCAGGTTTCCTCATTTTTTTAACCTCTTCCTCAATGCATGTTTGTCTTCTCAGTATGTGTGGTAACACCTATTTTATTCAAGTTCATAGATTTTGCAACTGATAATTTGCCGTTGTACATGTGAAGAGGGTTATAGAATGCAATGCTATGTCTACTCAACTTGCTAGTGTATCAGCTCTATTATAGTACTGGGTTTTGTAGCTGTTTTGAGCAGAGTTGACAAATCCAGTTCTTTTGGCTGAGGGAGGCATGTGAGGAGAACTAATCTCTTTGTGTGTGCGTGTGTGTGTGTGAAGCATTTTCTTGGTGTCATTTATTGCCAGTACCTATTGGTGTGCTGGCTCTGCAAGATCAAATGCTTCAGCCACAGGATGTTTCCAAAACTGATGTCTGATACTGGGAGCTTCTGAAGTTAAGGCATAAACAGTAATTACTGTAGGGAGGGACTCCTAAAGGAGGATTTTAGATACAGGAAATGTATAGTTTGTCTTTTGTATGATTTATAAAACCAAAGGTTGCACTGCATGTGTTCTTTAAAGATTTTAGGGCTTTCCAGATGCAAATATTTTAAGCAGTGACTGGTTAAAATCTGTCTTATCTATCTTATCTGTTTTATCTATCTAACTTTACCCCATAGCTTTGGTTGGATATCACATCTTTGTCCACCTCCTGAGCAGTTGAGCAGCATGGCTCTACACAGTTAAACAGTTGCTGAATCTCACCCCAGCAGTGGCTTAATTTTGATGGTTTTAATGATTTGTGTATGTATAAATCAGGCTGTAAAATGCTCTGGAGCCCTTCTGGATGGCAGGTGTATATAAGCATAAAGCCATCATTAGCAGGAGCAGGTGTTCTGGCCTGGCAGGGAAGTAGCAGGGCTTTCTAGAATTATGAGGCGTTTGTCTTCTGACAGCATGCTTTACGTTTTTTGTTTTTGTTTCCAAAATTAAAAATACAAATGGAGAAATGAAATTAAACATTGCTGCCTGGCTGAGAGCTCTTGGCAGTTTTGTAAGTCAGTCACTTCAAGGAAGTTTCACTTCCAGTAGTGCAGATGTTTGTGCAGGGGCCAGAGTCATCTCCATGACACATCTAACCTCAGTCAGGCAGAAACAGAAGAATTCATGAATGAACTTTTTTTTTCTCCCCTTTTTTCCCCATTGGCAGCCCTGTTGCTGTTACTCTAATCACAGTGAGCCAATGGACGTTTGTGTGAAGACAGCAGCAGTAGTCAAAATACTAACCACTCCTTGCATAACCGTGTGGCTGAAGTGTTCCAACACACAGAAAATGTGAAGAAGCTCAGACTTGGTGTTGGTGTGTTGTGTGTGTGTGTATGTCCAAAATACTGTAGTTCTTGGTTGTGTTATGCTGAAGGTTTTTTTAGTGGGAGATTATGAGGGAAATGGGTCGATGTAGAGGTGCTGTAATTGCTGTTGAATATGACGGGAGAATGGGAAAATTATCCATCTGAATTGCTGCTTGTTAACAGACTGTATACTGTGTTTGGAGACTATGTGGTTTTTATGGATGTATGTCAGGAGTATCCTTTATTTTGGTCATGTGTTGTGGAAGTTTTTGGATAAAAGAGTCTATTTTATTTACTTTACAATCCATTTTAAAGATCTCATTGGATTTCTTGCATCTGTCTGCTCCACTCCCTGTTTATCAAAGTCCTTCTATTGTCTTCAGTCTTCACCCTGTTTTTTTTTTTTCCAAGTCTTTCTGCAAGACTAACAAAGAGGGGAATTGTGTGTTTTGATACTCTGTCATCTCTGTCTTTGCTGGTATGTCTGGTTTTCTTATTACAACATAAGCTTGTATGGAAAAACTAGTCTTTTGGAAACAGCAAAAGAGGGGGAGGGAAAAATGTACCCTGACATTGAAAAAAGGAAATACAAGTGCCAATTTCTCACTCTGAGAACTCTGAAGCAATTTTAAGTGGAAGAAGCTTGTGTATTCATCCATTAATATTTAGCAGGAAGTATGGAGCTACTTTTGCTTTTACATAATATATAAACACTGCACAGTGATTTTAACCATGAAAACTCAAATGTGTCCTCTAAATGTCAATCTCTGTGGACTTTAGACAGGTGCAACTATTTGACTGATTGGGACTTTGGCTTCTGAACTGATCAAAATTACTAGAGGTCCTTAAATGAGAAAATACACAAGTAAATTATATAGTAATAAATAACAAGTATTCCATTGTTATGTACCTTCCTGTAGCTTCATTCCATAAAACAAGTGCAAGATCAATATGTAAAATCCAACCCATGAGTTACATGCTGCCTGTTGCTTTTTGAATTGTCTCTAGCAGACTGGCACAGGCTATGAGCTCTGCCTTTGTTCATCTGAGCACTGGTTCATACTCTCAGAATTCTGTTAGTATATATCAAAACAGGACCTTATGAGGTATGACCAGCAATGAATGTTTTGTTTTAAAGCCAATAGGTCACTTCTGTTGCTATTTTTCTTCACCTCTTCTTTCTTTTCTCTTTTCTGTTCTCACCATGTTCCCTACCTCTTTTTCTGTATCTCTGTGTGTGTGTGTATTTTATTTTGGAGTGTTTCTTATTTTTTACCTGGGCTTCTCTCTGTCCCTGGGATGTAGCAGTGTACTTTCCTTAGTGACGCGTGTAGGCAAAACCTTTTGAAGGTTCAGATTAGCTCAAGGATCATCTGGCTTTCATGGTATTTCAAAGGAGTTGCTGTGGCACATGATACAAGTGAACCTAAGACATCTGAATTCTGAAGATGTCGACTATAGAGGAAAATCTGGGGGAAACATGAAAGGTAAGAAACAAGACAGGGGCTGAGCAAAGAATGGAGTGAGAAAGTTTGTAATGGAGTGAAGGAAATAGATCCTACTTCCAGAGCTGAAGGGTTGGGATTTTAGCCATATCTGCTGCTTTTCTTATTGAAAACAAAAGATAAGCTTTGTCAGTTGGTGGTTGGTTTGGTTTTTTTTTTTTTTTGTGCGTTTCTTTTTCAACACAAGGGGCAACAGTTTTGCAATATTAGCTCTCTTGCTTTCGTTTTGCTTGCCCTGTTCTGGGAAAAGGGGACTGGAGAGGAACCAGGAAATTGTCAGTCAATAAATCTGACCTTGGTGGTAGGCGAGATGCTAGAGACATTAAGAAAGGATGAGATCACAAAACATCTGGAGAAATATGAGCTGATAATGGCTAGTCAGCTAGACTTTTGGAGGGTATATCTCCTCTGATAGAATTGTTTGTGGAGAGATCATATGAAACGGGCTGAATCCAGTGTACTGTAAAAAATCTGGTTTGGATGGCAGGAAAATCAGATGCTGAGAATTGTCTAGTACAGTGTAACAGTATTGTACCACATCTTTGAGAGAGTTCGTGTAGCTGAGAGATTGCTCTTCTTCCTTCCACTGAGCAAACTACTTAAGTCTTCGAGCATTTTTTTCACGAAGGAAAACCTATTCTTTAAGTTACAGCTTCACCCACAAAAAAATCTTTATTACAACATTTCCCCCTGCCTTCTTTGCAAAATAAGTTCTTCAGAGAGGTCAGGCTTCATTCAACGTGTTTATAATCTGACTGACTGAAACTTACACATCTGTGACACCATTAGTACTCTCACTTTGAATGGCAAAGAGGAGGAGCTCAGATGTTGATACCCATATTATTTAGTAAGTCCTGGAAGTTTACTTTCGTATTTTGTTTATTGTGCATCAGAAATAAATTATCTAGATCTCAATTTTATCTCTGAAAAGTGAGGTAGCATCATAAATTACTGTTGCTTGTCATTACAAAAAAACATTGTGAGCCTTGATAAAGTGAGCCTGGGATTTCTTGATAGACTGGGTCATGCAGAAACTGCCTGAGCTTTGATCCTCTTTTTCAGTCACTTCATTTTTGAGAACGGAAAGGTAGATGTGTGTGTGTGAAAGTCCATGTGTGGTTTTGAGTTCTTTTTTTCTTCCCAGTAGGTATTTTGAGAAGTCATGAGGTTTGGAGTTGGGAAGAAAGACGTACTAAGTGAGTATAGTATGTTGAGATAAAGAGCTAGCAAAAGAGTAAAGGTTGCCCATTGTTTTCACAAGAGTTGGTTTGGACAAGACGCTGTACTCTGCATGTTAAATTAGGCACTTTGTCCTCAGTTGAAAATGTCTTCCCCTCCAGCCCCCTGAGTGAATTCCAGAAGGTTCCTTCCAACATGCCCTGCTGGGGCTCCCTCTGCTTAAGCACCATTAGTTGCACTGCCTGTGTCCACAGCTTCCCCTGCCTAAACTTCTCAGTGTTAGCTCTTTTAGCTCTAGACTTTACTCTCTGAGAAAGCTGGTGAGGACTTCAGTGTTCTTAGAGCAGTACACCATGACATGGACTGCAGCTCCTTTTATCCACATTTTATGTTAAAATTCTTCTAAAAATTAGGGTGGTTGGTCTCAGACTAATTCAGGAAACAAACCTTAATAGGTATTGGAAAGAAGGATTTGCTTAACATTTGAGCATGACATTTGAATACATATTTTAAAGACAGATTATTATAAACAACAGTCAGCATTGTGGTATTTTTCCCCTTTATATATTTAAATAACTGATTTAATATGAAGAAAGGTTAGTTAAGTCTTATTTAAAGTCATCTCTCCTACGGGTAAGACAGGGAGGGATTATTATTTTCGGATGTATTATGTGGCAGGTATAATGTGCCTGCCACATAATAAAGGGGAACGAAAACCAGGAAACTGTGAGGAAAGAGGAAGAAAAAGAATGGAGAAAGAATAGCACCATATTAGGTGTGAAGTAGTGTGCTTTTGTGAGAAATATTTACTGCAGCTGAAAGGGGGAAATGAAGCCGGCTTTGGGTGCAGTTGGAAAACACGTTACAGAACTCTGGTATTATTCTCTTAACTCTTAAAGTTGAGCCAAAAATGCGAAAAAGATAGTTGGTCAAACAATATTGTGAAATGTGTTGATTTATTCAAAAGTGCATGGTCATATTTGAGGACAGTTGAGGTAAACAATCATCACAGACTGGGAGCAAGTCAGTGTCAGTTACTGTTTTCCTGAGGCTCTTGGGTAAGTTGGAAGCCCATGTTTTGAAAAGCTGTCCAAAGCCCAAGCCTGTGGTGAACTGCATGTAGAAAAATACTTAGGAGTCAATGGTTCCATGCACGTCTGCAGTGGTATTTTATGCTAATACCGAGACTGAGTGCAGCATCTGAATAATTTGCAGGCCTGTCAAATCAATCTCCTATGCTTGTGCTTTACTAATGTCCTCTTAATGAGGACCACAGAGGATGCATACCAGAGAAGTGGGTTTTGTGTTGTTTTGAAGCCTTTGTTTTGCAAGGGAGATCCAGTCTTAGAATGGTTTGATTTGGAAGAGACCTTTTAAAGATGAACTAGTCAACCCCTCTAGCCCTGGACAGGGTCATCTTTGACTAGATGTGTGGCTCAAAGCCAATACAACCCAACCTCAAACACTTAGAACAGTGATGGCGCATCCGTCGCTTCTCCAGTCAATTTCCTCACACTCGTACTAAAGAATTTCTTGCTGATTTATATGTTAGTAGTCTAAACCTACTCTTCTGTAGTTTAAAGCTATTACCCCTTGTCCTGTCACTGTCACTTGGTTAAAAGCTTCTTTCCTTTAATCACTCCTCATAAATTGAAAGGCCACAGTAAGGTCACTCTTCAGAGCCTTTGGTTTTCCAGAGTGAACAGCTCCACCTCTCTCACACTTTCTTTCACAGAATCATTAGGGATCGGAAAGGACCTCGAAAGATCATCTAGTCCAATCCCCCTGCCACAGCAGGATCACCTAGACCAAGTGGCACAGGAACATGTCTAGGCGAGTCTTGAATGTCTCCAGAGAAGGGGACTCCTCAACCCCCTTGGGCAGCCTATTCCAATGCTCCGTTATCCTCACTGTGAAGAAGTCCCTTCTGATAATTATATGGAACCTCCTCTATTCCAGCTTGCACCCAGTGCCCCTTGTTCTATCGCCAGATGACCTTGGAAGGGCCTGGCTCCATCCTCCTGACACCCACCCCTCACAGATTTATAGACATTAATTAAGTCACCCCTCAGCCTCCTCTTCTCCAAGCTCAAGAGACCCAGCTCCCTCAGTCTTTCCTCATAAGGGAGGTCTGCTTCCTTCATCATCTTTGTTGCTCTATGCTGGACACCCTCCAGCAGCTCTGTGTCCTTCTGGAACTGAGGGGCCCAGAACTGGACACAATAGTTCAGATGTGGTCTCACTAGTGCAGTAGAATAACACTATAAATTCAGTAATCAAGTAATTCTATACAAATGGTCTTTATGCTGCTCTGGCAGTGTCTTGAGAAGACTATGCTTTAGACTGTGAGATTTAATGCCACTCCTCATTCAATAATTCTTTAAAGAAATAAATCTTGCCTTTTTATGGGCTTGTTAAAAGAGCAACTGTCCTGCTGCTTTGATGCTGGCTTTGGTGGTACATTTCAGACAGTGGTCGAGTGGGATAGTAGTCAGCTTCTTCAATTTGAGATTTTATTTGCATCAGTGACCTGGTCGTCTTTTCAGCAACTGATATATATCCTGATGTGGAGGTCAAAGTTACTTTTCTTATCATGCAAGAAACAAGGTATTGATTCTAAATAAGAATTTTTAAATACATTTGAAATCACTGCAAATTTGGTGGCAGCAGCCTTCAACAGATTTGCTGAGATAGTGCCTGTTGAATGCTATTGTGACAGCATGTTTCTGTTGTTTTTCTCTGTAAAGTCAAGATATCTTGATCGCAGATATGGGGAGATATTTGAGTTACATCATCATGAAAGAATACTGGCATACTTAGTTTTAAAGCCATTCAAGACTATATTGGCACCCTTTTGTTATACAGTGTGGCTGAAAACGAACTGCAGCAATAATGAACCAATCCATCTAATTCACAGCAGCTGAACAACTGACTCTTCTATCTCAAAATGCAAATGTCTTGTGCAGAATAGATTTAATTGTAAATGTTTGCTTAGTAGGGAATATGAGCCTTTTAGTTTGTGATAATTGTGAATACAAAGACCCACAGAATTTTAGGGTTTACAACCCTTGTCTCTGTTCTTGTAACAATATTTCAAAGTGATTTTTAAGAAATTTACCGTTTGGCTTATTTTTTACCCTGTGACTAGAACTCTAGATGCTTAGTCTCTGAGTGGAGTTTCAAAAACTTGAAGATAAATTTAGCTCTGTGTATTTAGATCAAGCAGGATTTTCTGTTGTATTTCTTTTAAACCTGTGTTAGGGTTTTTATACAGCCTCAGATAATAAGAGTAAAAAGTGCTGACTTTCAAAGCTTGATTGGATTTCTTTTTTGCAGAGCAGAAATGCGAAGTATAACTTAGAGAGTCTTAAGAGTATTAGCCTTTTCTTTGAGGTTGCAGTAAGGTGCCTCTCAAACAATTGAAAAGTTACTACTAGGAGTTTCTTTTCTAATAAAGCAAAAAAACCAGTCCTCCTCCTCCCACATTATAATCTTCATTCTTTATTTAAATTCTTGAAACCTGGCTGTTTAATGCAGTTCTTGAGGATTAATCTCTGTCACTGACTTGCATGAATTCAAATAAAATAGCATTGCCATGTTTTGGGGGAAAGGAAAAGCTTACTCTCCTTCACTAGGCAAGGAGAGTAAAAAATACCTGCCTTCAGGCTGTTCCTAGGTATCTTTGTGTGCAAGGAAAGCCAGATAAAACTTGTTAAAAACACACAGTGTGCATTTTTATGCTTCTGTTGGCATTTTGTGTGCTCTGTAATAGCCTTCACATGTGGATTAGTTCCTCTGAAAAAAAACAGACAACCAAGCCCCCTGAAGAATAGGCCTTTTGATACTGGAGGAGTTTACTGCACCAAAGTTACGGTAAGAATTTTGTAAATTTTGGCTGCTGAGGTACTTCCTTCCCCTGCCATGTTTTTAATGTTGGAAACTTGTAAGTATGGAATACACGGTGGTGGACTTTATTTTTTAAAATGACAATGTAGACATTCATTTCACAAAATAAACTGTTCACATGATGCTTTTGGCTGTATATAAACACACTGTTGATCGTGTTCTATAGAAGTCTTCACTGGCCTTCCTGAGTCAGAAATGCTCCGCCGCTCTTTTCAGAGCTGTGCTGTGGACTTAGGCTGTATCTGCTCAGATTTATTTTGCCAAACTAATAACTTGAAAAAAACCAAACGTATTTACTTGGAGCATGGCCGTCAAAGCCAGGATGTTTTTCTACGTCTGTCTTTCTCTGTGTGTTTAAAATACTTCATCTTTCTAACTCGGGAGTAGCTTTTTTTTGCCTGTATTCCTTGGATAAAGCTGAACCTGTCAGGGAGATGCGTAGTATTTCTTAATAGCAAAACTAAGTTGCAAAACTAACTTCTAACATGTGACGTTGTTTTTTTGTGTGGATCTTACATTGAATGTTTCAGTCTGCGGGTAGGCAAAATGGCTTGGGAGAAGAGAGCCCTGCAGAACAGAGAGGGCTGAGAAGATGCTGATAGATGCACTGCCAGGTGAGTCTTCCTGGCAGTCCAGGACATGACGATGAGGTGTACAACACAGTTGACTTCACAGGAGTTTTGTGGAGTAACCAAGGGCAGAATTGAAGTCCAAGACTAGACTGTCATGGTGACAAAATATTTAGAAAATATTTTCTTGCCTGAAACAAAAGTTTGGATTGTGCAATGCAGAGTACTGTCCTAGTGTAATAAATGATGATGTGTATTTGTAAAGGGTTCTATGTGTTCCCTGACCATCACCCCCTTGCCGAATTCAGCACGTCTAGGTAAAACAATGCATTTTTCCTCAGAACTGTTACATTTACAATCTGGAGGAGTATGTGGTGGGGCCACAAAGATGTAGCAGACAAATTTGACCATGTATTTTAAACATAGTAGGCAGTTCTGTTAGACAAATGAAATGGAGCAGCTTCTTTTCTTCAGCCATGATGGCTCAGCTGTGTTAAAAGCACTTGCTTAAAATATAAACCTTATAATTGGCATAGAGTGATCTGATCCTGAGCGAGGTCTAGAACTAGACTTGGTGATAGCTTTTATTGGGATAGAATGCGCTGTTCATGTTGCAGTAGGAACCTTATGTTGCAATAGGAATCTTATGTACTGTAGATGTTTCATCCTTTCATAGTAACTGGTATAACTTTTCTTTTACATGCTTGAGATTTTAAGGTGTCTCAGCCTTACTGATACCTGCTTCTGACTTGAAGCCAGAGAATTACAGCTCTGTAGAAGATTGCTTATCAGAAATAATAGAAACATACTTGATGCTTGATGATGAGCAAAGCTGTGCAGCTGAGTGAAGGCAACCACTTTGCCCTGTACAGTTCAGTTCAGCATTAGTGGTACCATTTGGATGTAATGCATATTTTTCCCCATTTCCCCATTGCACAGCTTCTTTTTTTTTTTTTTTTTCTTTCTTTGCTGAAAGCAGCAGGTGGTCAGATTTTTTTTTCTGCAGTTGTGGCTTGTCAGCTCTGCAGTGTATATAACCACATCAATTCTAGAGGCTGAATTTTTTGATCTTCAAAGAAGTTGATGTTTTTAAAGTTGCTGCAGTTGTTGGAGTGTACTACCGTTCATGAAAATGAAAACCAAAAGTAAACCATGTAGAGGGCATACGTTTTTCTAACGTTTGCATCATCTTGCATCGTTGTGTGCTTGGCATGTAAACTTGTCCATTCATTCAGATTGCTTCTCTGAACAGGGCAGAGCTCATTCTTTGGGCTGCTGCTTTGTTGCAGCCTACTAGTTACTCTTGCATTGAGTTGCAAAACCAGCTGCTTTTGCTTTTCATACCTATTTTTACCATCTCTAATTTGCTATTAAGATGTTAACTTCTGCCTCCAGTTAGTGTAGCATGTCTCTATACTGTGACTACAATGTGAGGATAAGCAAGCACTTCTGTGCTTTCTCTTGTGCTCCCCTTTCAGTCTCGGGAAATGGTCTCTGTAAACAGCTGCAGTGCTGCTTTATTATCCTCTTTAAAAGCTCTCCCTCCTTGTGTTCCTTATAAAAGGCCTTGACAAACGTGCAGTCCGTGTGTACCCAGGCTGCTGTTCACTGTGATACTCAGTATCGGTCCTCTTTTTTTTTTGTGTGTGTGTCTGTCTATCTCGCTTGTCCCTGTCCTGTAACCATAAATTGGAGAATGGGAACGGGCTTTTTTTTTTTCATTTGTGCAGAAGGTGGCTCAGCTCCAGAGGTGTATCTGAGGTTGCAGTGTACTGCTGTAGTACATACATTATGCTATAGAAAGCTGCATCTGAAGTAGGGGGTGGGAATAATTTGATTTACTGTGATGCGTTTTATGTATTTTTAAGGATTATTTTTGGTAGGGTTTTTCATGTTTTTTTGAGGGTGAGTGAGGTGTATGTTAGTCCTCTGGCAGGTTACTCTTATAGGAATGTGCAAAAATGTGCAGTGTAGATGAAATTTTCTTTGCATTTTAGGAAATGCTCTTCCTTATGACCAGAGTAGTTTTCTTCTGAGCTGCTTCAGGCCACTAAGAATGGGCTACTTCACAACAACTCTTGTTGAGAGTTTGGTTTATTCTTGTGACTAGACTGGGTGTACTTATGGCAAAACTTAATGTTTCTGGAGGCTTTTTTCTTTTCAGGCACCATTTTATAAGTGGAATGACACACAGCAGGATGTGTGGTTGTAGACACTTGTTCACGCTTCAGAGGCTCTGCATACCTTTTTGACCATGTACAATCCTGTACTATTTCTCTCATCGTTCATGTGGTGACATAAAACATGGAGGAACACATAATTGATTTCTCCGTTTTTATGCCCGGTACACACACAGAATGCTTATTGACATTCCAGTTTCTTCTGACTTGAACCAGTTACTGGTGGCAAGGAGACTAAGATTGAGGGCATATGGCCAAAAAGTCTTGGTGTTTTGGTTCTTGAATTTCATTTGAAATTTACAGTTTGATAGAGATACATTGCTTCTGTTTTTTGCCTTTGTATTTTTATAATTCTCCTTAATTACTTATATGCACTATTAGTGTAATGATATCTTTTCTAGTGTTCTCAATGGCCCTGCTTTGAGTGGATGATTAGATCAAACTTCATGTAATGGCTTCTTTCAACATAAATTATTCTGTAATTCTTCACCAGTTTGATATTGGGAATCTCATGCAATAACAACCCCATTTGTAGAGGTGTTTGGTGTTAGTTTTTATACTCCTTGTGAAGGCTGCCAACAATAAAATAAATATCAATTTCTCCATTGTCAGCAGGCTTTTTCTTTTTTCACTGTTGGCTAATTTGAGCTGTTCAAGTACAGGAGCTTGGTATTCTTTAAGCAAAAGTTTCAAAACATGGAATAATAAACAAACCTTGCTGATTTACTGCTTGTTAGTGTTATGGGTCTGTGTTTTGTAGCCAGAAGTTGCTTTTTGCTTTAATTGCTAGAAGGTCTGTTTTACTAACATTGCTATGTAGCTGTGAAACTGCTGTGAGTTTTTTCTGTTGGTTGGCTGTTTTTGTTGTGAGACTCATTGTCAGGAAGGAGAAGTGTTTCCAACTTCATCCCAGGCGGAGGTAACAGACACCAACCCTGTTGTCTGCTGTATAATCATAGAGTTAGAATTGGAAAAGTCTTTCCAAGATCAAGTCCAACAATTAACCAAATAGTCCCAAGGCTACTGCTAAACCGTGTTGCTAAGTCCCGGTTCTACATGACTTTCAAATAGGTCTAGGGATGTAGATTCATCTCTTCCCCTCCTTGAGCAGCCTGTTCCAAGGCCTGATGACCCTTTCAATAAAGACTTTTTTCCTGACGTCCACCCTAAACTTTCCCTGGTGCAACTTGAGGCCATTTTCTCTGGTCCTGTTGCTTGTTACTTGTGAGAAGAGACCAAAACCTACGCTCGCTACAACCTTCTTTCAGGTAGTTGTAAATAACTGTAAGATGTCCCCTCAGCCTGCTTCTTTTTAGACTGAAGAATCTCAGTTCCCTGCAGGACCCTTCACCAGCTTTGTTGCCCTTCTTTGGACCTGCTCCAGCACCTCGAGGTTCTTCTTGTATTGAGATGCCCAAAAGTGATCTCAGTACTCGGGACATGGCCTCACCAGTGCTTGACTACAAGGGGACAGTCACTTCCCTGCTCCTGCTGGCTACAGTTTTTCTGATACAACCCAGGATGCTGTTGACCTTGTCCAACTGAGCACACTGTTGGCTCATGCTTTCTCCTTCAGATTTTTGTAGCTTGTGTGTAGAAGAAAGAGTAGCAGGATCTGTTCTTTCTGGTCCTCTTCAAGCATGGCTTCTGTTAGTCTGCATCACAGGTGGAAGTTGAATTTATATGCCTTGATGGGTAGAGGAGGTGTACTTTTGGAAGGTGTATTTTTTTCACATTGTGTTGCTAGTGGCTGTTTATAAAAGGAGGTGTGGGGCCATCATAAGGTCTAGCTTATCACCAGCAATTAACAGGATAATGTGCTGGTAGCAGAGGTGACCTAGTAACTGAGCATGGCTGATCTAGTGCCTTCAGCTAGCACCAACTCATGAATTTCTTCCTTTGTTCCAATCAGTACAGTGACGGTGTCCTTCATCGAGGCCTGTGCATGAGGGTTTAATAGCAGTCTGTCATCCTTTGGCTGTTATGATGAGCAGACTGCTTTTGGAGTTGGACTCATTAAACTAGGTGATCCATAGGTTGATGGATCTCTGTTGTTTGTTCCAGGGTAATAGTCACTTCAGTTGACTCTAACTGCTCCTTTATGAACGCCTTTAAGTAGTAGAAGCTTATTTCACAACTGGTGCGCAGCCCGGCTGCAAAAGGAGTCCCAAGGGACAGAGAGAATTTTGGATGTTTCACTTAGAAAAGAGATGTTGAGGGCAGAGTTGAAGTCTGTCTCAACCAGAAATAGGAAACCTTGACCAGTCTTCAGCCTCTGGAGTTTGTTTATCTGAGATAAGATTGTCATGTGAAGTCTGGAGCCGAGGTCTCCATGTGAAACTACATCACATCTGTGTTTAGCTCTGTGTCCAAAATGTAAAAATTCCCTTTAGAATGGTTTAAAAGCCTAAAATGTCCTGAACAGGTGGATTCTTGGAGGATGCATGTTTAATACCAGCTTCCTATTAAAACTTTTAATTATCTTAAAATAGTGGGTATCATCTGCCACAAATTTTTTTTTTTGTTGTTTCATTTTTTTCACTTTGAAAACTTGATACATCTTCCTTCCTTTTCCCAGAATACCTGGATAGTGCTGACTACTTTGGAAATTGTTTTCTTTGTTCAGATTTGGACTTCTGCATGCTAACGATGGTTGCATCTCATACAATTTTCCATTTTTGCTGGGCTGGAAATGCTGTTAAAGAAAAAGGCATAGGCATTTCTTACTCCTTGTTGCCCAAGGGAAACAGATAGGTTGGTCCAGCTGAAGGCAGTGTGTGAACACTGAAAAGATGGCTGGTTGTTAGAGAACTGGCCTAGAACTGAGAATTGAAGCCAGTGCTCTTCTACTCTGCCATAAACTTCCTCCTATATGATCATCTCAGATAAGGTTATTTTTATCTCTCTGTGCCCCAGTTCCTTATCTGTAAAATGGTGATAACAACACTTCCCTACTTCACAAGAATGTTATGAGGACAAGTGCAGCTCATGTTGTGGAACTCTTGGATACTGGATAACTGGGAGCACAGATGGAAGAAGGGAAATGTTCTGCATGAAAACTTTCGGGTCTTTAAGCGTAGTGGTAGGTTACGACACTGGTGTGTTGGTAACAGAGCCCTGGAACAGGTGGCCCAGAAAGGTTCTGGGGCCGCCTCCTCAGGAAGCATTCAAAACCTACGTGGATATGATCCTGTGCAGCCACCTTTAAATGATTGTGATCTGATAGAGAGGTTGAGCCAGGTGATCTCGAGAGGTCCCTTCTAAGCCCTAGCAGAGAGTCTGTTTTTCTCTGACTCCATGCAAGTGTGGCTTCCACTGAAGTAGAGTGATTGGTGCCATGACTTTTCTCCTAATGTTTCCGTGCGCACTACTCCCTGTGTACCAGCAAAACACTTAATGTCCTTAATTAATACTGTTGTTTGCATCCTTGGCTGCAGGCTCTTACAGCCCAAGAGCTTGTGTTAGACTTGTTACTTGTGTTTGCCAGCATGGGCTGCTCACTGCAACCAAATGGAGTACTTGCTTCTGGCAATAGCTGCCGAGTGTGTTTCACAGACTCATTCCACCTTGGAAGGAGTTAAAAATATGTATGAATGGATTTTCATTTAGGAAATTCAAACTACTGTAGCAGTTACTTTGGAGCACACTGTGGACTACAGCCTGACTAGAAGAAAACAATTGTCCTTGACATAACTGGTTAAATTTCATAGAAACCACATCCTTTTTGTTGCCACGGACAACATAACATTCCTTAATGTTTGATTTTAAGTAGCGCATTATTACGCAGCTTTATATGCAAACATACTTTCTTGGAAGAATTTCTGTCCAAAGACATTGCAGAAGAGTGCAGACCTCTTTGTTTTAATGTGGACTTTGTAGTGCTTGTTTATATGTATAGCACAAGCAGGTAAGAGATGGGAAGCCCATTTGCTTAACGTTTACATTGTCACATGCGGCAGGTTGAATAGTTCTATCAAATCTCACTCATGCAAATTCAGGTGTGCTTCTTGGAGAGCTTTTTAGGCAAGGACTTAGGCGTTTACTTCATTTATTGCTTACTCCTTGAAACATGTGGCTCATGTCATCTTCCTTGTTCACCTGCTTTGGTAAATTCTATATTTAGTTTTTTCTGCCCCTCCACTTGAACAGGACAAAAATAACTTAAGTGTAATCCATCCTCTCTGTCCTATCCTCTGTGTCCTTTCCTCTCTACCCTTTCCGTCCCTTTTCCTTTCCTGCTGCGGGGTTTAGGGCATTAATTTGCTAGAAAGTGGTGGATATTTTGTTTGTTTTGCTTTGTCTCCTTACCAGTAGGGTTGGGGGATGGGAGAAAACATTTAAAATTGTTGTGAAGAGTACGCAAACTATCAGAAACGCTTCCTCCTCTCTTGTAACATTTGATGAGGGGTCAGAGTGTGTGCAGAGTGCGTGGAGGGAGGTGGAGTGAGGTTGGGAAATGACTTGCATACGGCATACATCTGTCTGACAAAAAGCCAACCATGCTAGGGGATAAATGGACAAACAAATAGTCCTGAACTCAAAGGCTGAACCTAAAGTTTGCCCAGGAACAGCTCTTCAGATAAGTTTCTGATGGACCTTGACTCTTGTTGTGCAAACATGTAGTAGCCAGCACAGAGGAGGCTGTCCTGTGAATTCCTGCTTGGGAGGGCACCGGCATGTGGACTGGGCTTTACATAGCTTCTCTGTGTCCCACAGCAGGCATATAATATATATATATATACACACACACACACGTATAAATATACATATATTGTCACAAAGTCTTACACAGATCAGCGGTGATCAAAATCCCAGAATTATGCTGAGGTCAAGAGGTTAAGTACTCAAATGAGTTAAGCACAAAATTAGTAAATGCTTTCACTAATGTAGCTGTAGATGTTGACTGCTTTTACTTGCAAATTGGATAAAGTGTCCAATGAACTTGACCAAAACATGAGCTGCCTACATTATCTGAAATATTATTGCCTTCCACTGTAAAGCTGATAGGGTTTTGAGGGAAATTGTTTTGTTTCGGTGAAAGTGCTTTGGGATACAGGCTGCCAAGTTGTGGTATCTTGAGCCGAGTGTTGGGTATGTTGTTGTTCCTGACAGACACATTATCTGGAGATGTTAAGAGAGTGTTTGTTCACACAAAAACAAAAATAACTTTTTGTAACTTCAGCACTTCTTAGATCATGTTACAGGTGGTGATGAAGAGCCACAAAATTGAGGGAAAACCTGTTAATCGATAACTAGCGCAGAATTCAATTTCTTTCTTGAAATTTTTCATTCTGTGCCTGCTTTTAAAAAAAAAGAGTGAGAATATGTTTTTGTTTTGCTTATTTTTTCATTCATAGACTGAATGGACAGGACAGGAGAAAGAATTAATTAATTTTCAAAACTAGTCACAGTCTTAAAGATTGAAATTATCCTTTTTTTCCTCCTATTTGGTCTGTGTGCTGATGGAAGCCAAAGCCCTGTGGCAGCGCTGCCATGTTTTGACTTGCCGTACTCTGGGTGACACAGATCTGAAAGACATCTAACACCAGATCATGTAAGGTTTTCTGTGAGGTGAAGTGTGTTGGCAGGCTGTGGAAGCACTAACAAAACCTGGCTTTCACTTCAGAGCACCAAATTGAGGTTTGAACCCCTAGGCTGTGAATTTGTAACCAGATTGGAATAGGTTGCCCAGAGAAATTGTGGAGTCTCCTTTCTTGGAGCCACTCAAAAATCCACCTCACCGTGTTCCTGTGTGATCTTCTCTAGGGGATTCTGCTCTAGCAGAGTGTTGGACTAGATGATCATAGCATCATAGGATTATTAGGGACCTCCAAACATCACCTAGTCCCCCCTGGAACAAACAGGGACATCACTCACCAGACCTGATGGCTTAGAGCCCCATCAAACCTGACCTTGAATGTCTCCAGGGATGGGGCCTCTGTCGCCTCTCTGCGCAATCTGTTCCAGTGAGCCACCATTCTCAGATGAAAGAACTTTTTCCTGATGTCTAACCTAAATCTATCCTTTTCTGGCCTCAAACCATTCTCCTTTGTCTTATTGTTCCCTATCCTCATGAACAGTTCTTCCTTAGCCTTCTTACAGGCCCCTTTCAGGGACTGGAAGGTGGCTATAAAGTTCCTCTGGATCCTTCTCTTAAGGCTGAACAGAGGTGCTCCAACTCTCTAATCCTGTTTGTCGCCTCCTCTGGACATGCTTCATCAGGTCCTCGTCCTTCTTTTGTTGAGGGTGCCAGAGCTGGATACTGTACTCCAGGAGAGGTCTCATCAGGGCGGAGTAGAGAGAGAAAATCCCCTCTCTCAATCTGCTGGCCACACTTCTGATGCAGCCCAGGATGAAGTTGGCCTTCTGGGCTGCAATTACACATTGGTGGCTCATGGCCAGCTTTTCATCCGCTAGTACCACCAGATCTTTTTTCAGATCTCCAGATGTTCCTTCCAATTACCCTTCCTACCATTCTGTGATTCTATGACTTGATGTCTCACCTCTGCAGGACAGCTTGCCTTGTCTCCTGTGCTCTGTCCTGCTTTTATAGTAAAGGGTGTTTTTGTTTTTAGGAACATAAATTCCTTGCTCCAGAAGCACAAATAAACTCTGGGCATTTGAAAAGGAGCCGGCCTGACATTCAGGAGTGAGCTTCTAAGTCTTCTAGGCATAGTGTAATCCTGTTAGTGGTCTGGTTTGCTGTGATGATCCTGGTCAGGCCAGGCTGCCTTGAAGGCATCTGCTTCTCTGCCTATCAACTCTAGTCAAAACCCATAATTTTCACTGTAATGATGGATTATGCTTGTCACAGTTTACAGCATTTTGCATGTTTAATAAAAGAAAACAGATTCTAATGCTTATTATTTCTGAAGTCAAATACATCTGAACTAAAGCTCAGTATATGCAAGACAAACTATGCTTTAATTTTACAGTTGTCTGATGGGACTTTGCGATTTATTTGTTGTTACTTCCTTAATGATGTTGCAGTCAGAGGCACTGTTTTGCTAAATGTTGTGTAAAAAGTAAATTGTAGCACAGCAGATGTTGGTATTTGGATGGATGTTGGTGCAATGGGGGGACAGCAACAGTCATCTCTGTCAGCTGTCTTCAGGCTCGGCAGGCCTGCTGTGTGGTTACTTTGGTGTGTAAAAACAGCTCGTTTTGCAACTGGGAAGTTTGGCATTACATTTGGCATGGAGCCATGTAGCTGGGTTAACACAAGTGTTTATCCAGCGATTTTCTCAAAATTAGTAACTCAGAGAAAATATTTATTAAGCTTCAGTACAAAGGAAGGGGGAAAATATAGCTGGATCCCCTTCTTTTTAAAAGGCATTGGTGCTTGTAATGCTAAATTTGATTTTAAAAATTCCCTTTATTTCCCTCCACCACTGTCGTTTATTGTGTCATCATTGTCATTTCTGCATATTACTGTTTGCAGTTTCCTGTTTAAAGATTAAAACAGGGAAGCATACCTGATGAAGCTGAAGTGTATATAGTGCCATAATTACCTTTCTCTCTGTCCTGTGTGCTGTCATAAATTAGGTGCAAAGAATTGAAGGCTGGAAATGAAGCTATTTTATTACCACCCCCCAACCATTTGGTAGAAATACGAATTGGAACAGGAGCCCCAATCTGCAGAGTAGTTCATTTTTTTAGGATACATTGCTGCAAATTTTACCTTTGTGTGAAGTACAAGGAGCCTTGCAGACCATAAAGGATTTTTCATAGAACTTCTCTTAATGTCAGACATATTTCAGTATGGAATTAATAATTTGGACAGCATTATTAGTGAAGAGGGGCAGTAGTTTTGCAAAGCAACAGCAATTTCAATGAAATGTTATATGTGAAATTTGGAACCTGTTGATTTAATGTTCATTGGGAAACAATCATAATGGATACGTTTAGTTTGGACTAGTTTTTCTAATCCATTTCAATCTTGTACTGCCCCTGCTATTAAGTAACTGAATGTCTTCATTGCTCAAAGAACTCACATTTCTTTTGGAACGAGGAAGATGATTACACTAGGAAATTTGAAGTCTGCTCAGGGCAAGAAAAGTGTGTAGAAAAATATTCTCAAATTGGTGACTGTGACCCAGTACTGGTTTTGTGCTTAGGTAATCTTGTACTTAAACTTCATTGTTATAATCCAATAAAATATTAGAATGATAATTTTAATGTATGTCCTTTTGTGCTTTTTTTTTTTTTTTTTTTTAAGGAGAGGGAGTTACCTGTACCTTCCTATTTCTGTATCCATGGGTGGCTTTGTTTAGAAAATTGTAATGTGCAGGATGGTCTACCCACCACAAAGATTCATTTATTTTACTGTGGATGAATGAGAATTGCACATTAGCCACTGCCAGAGTGCTGTGACTGCTTTTTGGAAACATGTCTCTTGGCTTGATACTGAAACTGTAATTCTCATGTTAAAATGGTTTTCTCACAGTGTGGAGGGGGAGGGGAAAATAAATGCATGAAAACGTTAATTTTGGAATGATCTAAACATTCTGGCTTCCCCGGAGCAGAGTGTGGGCTGAGTCTCTGTGGCCAACCTGCCTTTTTAAAAATGTCATTGTGAGTATTGGCCCTGCCTGAGGGAGCAGGGTCAGTGCAGAGATGAGTGCTCACAGCCAGGCTCTGCCAGAGTTACCTCAAGTTCAACATATATAAATACGTGTGTATTTAAAGGATGCAGCTTCGCTATTTAAACTTGCTCAGGTTTGGCTGTGTTTCAGGAAGGAGGTGCTGAATGAGGAGTAATATCTGCCCATGGGCTGGTCACAGCCTGCTCTTCCTGCTGCCTTTGTTGCTGCTGGGACAGGACTGGGACTGGTGATCACTACAGGCAGAATGGGTATGACCTTGGGTGAGGGTCAGGCTGCCACCTCTCCCTGCTCTGCCCATGCTCTCAGCTGCCCAGCACCATCCTCACAGAGACCCAGCACCGGGGACACCCTGGCGCATCCTTTTGTCAGCAGTCCCCACTCAAATGCAGTGGGGTCCAGACAGTATTGTGGTAGCTATATCTTGGCTAATGTCTGCACCACTTTTCCCTCTCCACATGGTGCCTCTGTTTTCCCCCTTTTTCCTTCCTCTTCCCTCCTGCCTTGCTGGCAGTAGCAGCAGGTTTTCAGAGTGGCTTTGATAGGGGTGACAGAGGAGTGTCTGGCAGCTGCTACCTGAGCTGATGGCATCAGATCGGGAACCAGTGGAAACAAATTATGTTACCAGAGCATGCACTAAGCATCGAACAAAAGCAGGGTTTGCATGCAGGGTATTCTCTACCTGTGCATGTACCTTCCTTTGTAAGAGTTCCTGTGGCCTCAGATGACCTTCAGTAACATAATTACCCCAGCTGACCTGTAGGCTTCTTCATCTGTCTCATTTTTAATTTAAAAATATTTCATGACCAAGAAAAAGAAATTCCTCATATGAATTTAAACCTTTATTTATGGTTTTATGGTGTTTTCGTGCTTAATGTTGAAGAATCTTTCCTGGACAGCTGCTGTAGTTATAAGTTCCACAGCCCCGAGGGGTAGCTGTTACTAACTTGGCTAGACATGGTGTGGGTTTTGCTTTTTTGCTTTGCTTCTGTTCTTCGAGTACATGCTAGTAAGAGTAGGAAGGTGAATTGCAGAGAGCAAACTGTGGTTGGTTACGGGTCTGGCCTTTTAGGATTCAGGTAGTAGAGAGGATATGTGTGGTGAGGAGCTGTCCCATGGTACACTGTGCTTGAAAAAATCACGTGGGAAGGAAAAGTGGGTTCAAAGTAGCAGTACTTGATCTCTGAAAGTCTGATAGAACACAAGCCAGGTTTGATGCTCACAGAAACTGTTGGGGGTAATGTTTGCTTTTTTCCGCTTGGGCATAGGAACAGTTTTAAAAGAGGAGATCATAGGCAGATGTCTTCCATGTTTTTTTTCCAAAAACAATACATGGCACTATAGGGTGGAAAGTGTAATTCAAGCTCTCATCTGATTTTTCTTCAATGTGGTGTATATTTTTTCATTTTTTATGCTTTAAAAAAAAAATTAAAGGTGGCTTTTAACACACAAGATGCCATTGTAACATGAAAATAATTAATGGAAACAGTGTCAAGGTTAATGAGTTTTTATTCAGGTAAGTCTTACTTCATTCTTCCCTGTGTAAGAAATAGACCTCTCATGTGACTAGAGTGCATCTTTCCTGGAGCTTGGAGCTGTTAGGGAGAAGAATGATGAGCTTATGGTAATAGATGACTTTGGGGTTCAGAAAACAGGAGTTGTGATTATATGCAAGTGGTTTTAGTAGTATATACATATATTCCATAATACGCATACCTTGTGGAATTTTGCTGTTTGATTATATTGAGATTCGGTGTTTTGACTGTGTATTGTAAAAATAAAATAGGTTTTGGTAGTGTTAAGGTGGCAGAAGTGAGTCCAGCTGAGTCTGTGACGTGCTGAGGCAGCACCATGGATTGTGCTCCACTTTCTGGTGACAGAAATCCTTGGCAAAGTTTCTTATGCCTGCGTGGCTCAGCTAAGCTTAGCATCCCAGCTGTGGTTCCCCTTTGCTCTCGAGTTACCCAGTGGTGAAGTTGCTTTAATAAATTCTCTGTATGCAGTTAAGTCACTTTTGCAAAATTCCTCTGAACTGAGGCAGGCACTCCTGTTATCTGGCAAAGACCTTCATTGCTGAGTTTGGGGTAGTGACTCACTAAAAGTTGTCTGTGGAATACTAAGTTTGGAGGCATAACCAGGAGGTTGCCATGATAACAAATATTAGAACTTGCTTTCTGGGAAGTGCTTGTAGCTTTTCCATTGATGGACATTAAAGGGCTTAAGATACATGAAACTTCGTATTAGAATAACCATAGTTTCTGTGTACTCTTCCAGGGTTTTTCAGCCTTGCTAGTGATGAAATAAAGAAGGAAAATCCAGGTTAAACCCAGCACATCCCTTTTCTAAATCTAATGTTGCTTCTTACTTTTGCTGTTGAACTGTTTGCTTAAGTTGGCTTTTACGCATCTTTTTATGAAATATTTACCCAGTAACTGTTTGTACCAACATGCTCAAAACTCTACACTGATTTTTATTTTGTTTTTCTTGTCACTTCTAAGATATTTCCTGATGCACAACATGATCATGCAATTACTGGTAGACCTTTTATTGTAAGAGGCCTAAAACAATTCTGTGTGTTTATGCTGAAAATTAGGATTCAAATACAGAAGCTACAGAATAACAACATATTTCTTACTCTTTATTTATAAAAGCCCATGTTCTGCAGTTTAGTTTTTCCAAAGAAGGTTTTTTTTTTCTTCCTGCTACCAGCCTCCTCTGAAGTTGGTCCATATCATGTTGTAGAAAAAAGCTGCTCTTTCCATAAATCTCCCATAATGTTTCATTGCCTTTTTTTTACCCTTTCTTTCCCCGAGGTTTTGGTTTGCTTTGTGAGTGATGCAATGATCTTGCATAGAAGAGCCAGCCCGGGACTCGAGAGTCCTTGCTGCAGACGTTTTCTGCGTGGCTGCATCTTACTTTTTCTCTTCCTCTTGTCTTGCTTTCCCATCTGCACCCACCTCTGAAGTTACTGCCAGTTCATCTATCGACTTCAGAATCTTTTGGATTTTAATGGGGAACCTTTGCTGGGTACTTTTAAGGTTTAATGGCAGTAAAGCAAAGAAGTGCTCTCCTAATCTTTTTAAAATGGGACAGAGTGGGGGAAGGTATCTAAAATCAATATTTAATCCATTAATGATGCTTTCCCTGAACATACTCCATGTGTAGGCAGCTATAGCAATACACGCTAAAACTGTATTTGAAACTGATACCTGGAAGAGCTCTGGTTTGCATGCTTTTCTTTGCTTTGTCCACTCTTACACTACCTTGTCAGTATCTGGACAGGATTTGCTGAAGAAGGAAACTAGGTTTGTCATATTCAAATAGGACTCATTCAGATAAGTGCAAGAGTCATTGCTAAAGATATTTATGCTAAGAGGCAAAGTAATTAAATCAGCTCTGATGTCTAGAAAAGCCCTTCCTTTTTCAAATACACCAGGGTGTGGCATGTTTGGTGTTTTTGCTTTGCTTTTCTTCATCCTTTGTATTTTTAATAGAGATCATGGAATCTTTGGAGGATTAAGTCACACACCCTTTATATAAATACATGCAGTGTATTTTAGAGCAGGATTTGCAGAATACTGATTGTATTAACATTAGATTGAGCTCGAGGAATAGTTGTAGGCACCGCCCTCCTCTAAGGGAAGGTATTTTGAAAGTTGCAGAAGCTTATTAGCCTAAGTGCCTTTTTAGCTGCTTGTGCTATTTTCCATTATAGTACCAAGGTAAAAGTTACTTGGTAAGAAATAATTGTTCCAAGCATGCTTAATTCAGTTTACTGGATCTGACACCTCCTCTGTCATTTTATTTTTTAAAATGAGAGTTGGGTGCTTCTCAAAAGCAGAAGAATATGAGATGGCACTTTCTGTTGAGGGATTATTGTATTCTGTTAAAGTGCTGTAGCTGCTTGCAAGTATATTGGATAAAAGATTTCTCTTGTTGGGTTGGATGCCTTGTGGTACTTTTAAGTCCTTTTGCTCCTGCCATAAGGTAGTGGAAATGCAATTCACTCTGAGATTGTTTTCGGTGTATTTTAAGACATTGCTTTATACTTTCATGTAATTTATGTAGTTATCCTTAAAACTGCTGTTTTTAATGAAACTTAAATTACATCTTTTCCCATTGGAGACAGCTGTAGGTTAGGACTAGCCTGACTAAGCTGTGCCGAAGGTAGGAGTAAGTAGTTTTTTACATGCTGATTAATTCTCTTTTGCTCCTCTGGGATTATCTGGTATTGCTTAAATTGATTACTGTAAGCAAAAAGGCAACATTTTTGACCTTCTAAAATGAAATTCAGCAAAAAAAAAAAAAAAGATAAACCTTGGTCTTTTCTGTTTTACATAACCATGCAGTTGAAATGCAGCGATCAAAAAATACAGAGGTCTCACCTTCTATTATAGAGATCGTGTTGGCTGGTGCTCTCAGACGGTTTGATGGATGGAATTGGAGAATGTGATAGTTCTCCATCCCTGCATGGAGAAAGTTTTGGGTGAGAATCAGTTTTTCTTTGTAATCTGAATTCTGATCTCTCCCATGGCCTGGCTTTGTGAATCAGAACACCCAGCCCTTGCCTTCTTTAGGTGTTGTGTAACTAAAGGCAAAGGTGACTTCCAGTGTGCTTATTTTTCTGCATGTCCCACCCATAGGGCTTTGTGGAAAGTGCTAAGCCAAGGCTGTTTGTGGCTTTCTGTTGTGAGGTGCCAGGTGACCAAGAGTACCCCTCTCCACACTCCCTTTGTCCCTCGAAGGCCAGTCTACTCAGCCATCCCTGTTCACTCCATCTCCAGCTCCTCTTTCTTCCCACCCCAGATTCTCCCAAGATATGGTAATGAAGCAGGTGCCCTGTGTTGCAGCTTTCTGTGAGCGTGAGAAACGGCAGCAGGTTTAGAAAAGCTGGCGCTGAGCTGGAGGAGGCATTTCTTCGTAACCTGTTGGCAGTCACGTCAGGCACGGCGGCGTGGGCTGCCTGCCGCTGCACCACACCACGGTCCAACTGCCCTGGGGAGAAGAAAACGGCGAGCACGTTTGCCATGCCCCGAATTAGCGTGTTGCAGCGTGGGACCCGGCGTCAAGGCGGCAGCGGGTGTGGAGGAACAGAGATGGGGGAGCTGGCCTGGAGCTGGCAGGCCCAGGGCGCAGCGGGGTGACCTCCCCACCGCGGAGCAGCCCCTGCGTGAGCCTGGAGGGCCTCATTGAGATTCCGGGCACAGGCTTCGCCTCCGCAGCTGTACGGTGGAGGCGGCGGGCGAGGAGGCGTCCAGAGAGAGGGGCCCAAAAAAAAAATCATCAAAGAGCCAGCCCCCTTCGCTGCGCCTCTGAATAGGCAGACAAACCAGAGGGTGGGAAAGGCATTAGCATAACGCTTTTTTTCTTTTTTTCCTTTCTTTTTTCTTTCCCCGAGCTACTGAAAACCCAGCACTGTGTTTAAGTATCTTGTTTTGACAGTTTGTTGAAGGAAGGGAAGAGTGCTGCAGCAGCCTGGTGGGTGTCCGTGCAGCAATTTTAAAAAACAAACAAACATATTTGAACCGAGAGTTTTCATTCGGGTCATCCTGGGCTGAATTGTTTGGGGTCAAGTCGTTAAGATCTAGAATTAGCTCGCTGGGTTTGGAAAAGGCTTGCTTCCGAGTGCTTTAGAAACGGAAAGGCAAGTTGTCAAACCCTGCTTTCTTTTTCCAAATCTGTTTTGATTTCAGCTGGTTTCCAAGAGAGCGGACACTTACCCTATTTACTCAAGCAGCAGAAACTCACTGTGAGTCTCCGTCCTGCTCTTCAGCACGCTCGAGATGGCAGCTCCTGAAAGCTTCACGGCTTTGAGGAAGCTGGCCTCTGTTTCTGCGAAACCTTATTAGGCCGACAGGATGTGGAACACTTCTTGCGGCTATTGAAGGCTCAGCAATGAGTCATTCCGCCTTTGACCGGTGGCGCATTAGCACTGCAACTGGCATAACTTTGGTGTTTCCCTTGGCCACACAGTCAGGGAATGCTGGACATCTTTGGGGAGTGTGGGAATACAGCGAAGTCACAAGCTCAACAGTTTGAGTAGTAACCTTAATTGTAATTAACATTGCTGTTTACGAGGCTCAGAGCAGAAGGTTTAGTGCATTATTTATCCATAGATTTGTGGTGGCTACTTGAGTGTGTTTCATGTAACTGAGACCTTGGTTTCGGTTGTAGCTCCTACTTGTTCTGATTACTTCGGGACGCAAGAAAGTTAATAACTGGTCCAGCACTTTTATAAATATCAAGGGTATCACAAGGTGCTGACTTGGTTAACCTATAGATTTTTTTTTTTTTAAAGCATTGGTATGTATAAGTTCATTTTTTTTAAAAAAAGCAGAGGCTTCTTAAATATAGTCTGTTCTGAATTAAAGGGTGTGGTGTTGGCTTTGAATGGGCTTGATGCAGCAACAAGCATGCAGCAGTTGGTAAATAAAGATGGATTTTCTTTTGTTCTCCTGGTGCTTGCTGCTCATTATTCTCCACTTACCCTGTGAGCTTCCCAGGGAGTGGCAGCTGTTTTTGATGTTAGACACTCTATCAGTGGTAGACAGCTCCAGATTCGGTGAGATGTGGTTGTGGGGAGGAGAGGAAAATAACCTAACCCTGCATTATTGTAAATCCTCAGTAGAATTAACTTTTCATGAGCCAAGAGAGTTTTGTGTTTAACTTTTTTCTCGAATATACAGGTGTAAGCATGCTTTGCAGTTCGTGTTACTGTGCAAAAGCTTTTCTGGCAAGAGATGGATTTACATTCTAAGTGTGTGTTAAGTATTTTAATGTGCACTGTGTAGGGGCATGCACAAAGCAATAAAGGGAAATCCGACTATAACAGCCTTGGTGTGTATTTCCAGATATATACAGTTTGGGAATCTTTGTGATTTGGAAATTGCTTGGAGTAAACAGAATGATATATAAAGATTTTAAATAATAAAGCTAGCTAGCTACAGAGGAGTCTTTTTCGTTCCAGGATTTTATATGTAGGATTTATAACCCATGCTTTTGCTTTCCTGTCTCTGCAGTGTTAGCATTCTGTTACTGAAAACAAAGAAGGCTCTGCCAGGGCATTACACAAGCAATGAATCACAGAAGAAAAAATGTTTTGCTTTGTAAATTGTTCACTTTTCCATGGTGGATTGTTGGGGACTTTTTGATTTTTTTTTTTTGTTTTTGTTTTTAATTTTTTTTCTGTGTGTTGTCTGATAGAATTTGCCACACGTGCTTGCATTTACTGTACTTGGTAAGATTCTTCTAGTGTGACTATATAATTACTAATATTAGTTGACTTAAAGTAACTTCTTAAAAACAAAACTGTAACAGGAACAAAAAACACAAAAGGGCAAACATTGAAACAACTTGGTTGGCTTTTCAGGCATGACAGCTTACCCAGTATATCAGAAGAAGGAAAAGGTGTTTATATTTTTTGATTAACTTTGTTCCAGCAGCCCCCCACAATTATTTTTTGTCTATATTGACAGACTCCTTTTCTGTCTAAACCACTCGGGTTTGTTCTTGTGGTCAGTGTAGCCATTCTCACAGCTCTGGGAAGCTGACAGTGTTGCAGCTAATCGTAAAAACCTAAACTTGTTTTTTAACAATGTGCACTAGGCAAATTTTCTTGATTACTGTGTTGGTCAAGCTATCTGATAATACTTTTGGATTATGTGATTTGGAAGGCAAACACCAGGCAATATCTTGGCACTTTACAGCAAGATGCAGAAGTTATAATCTCAGTGTGTTTTATACCACAGATGCTGCAGCGTACCTCACACTGTCCTTTGCAGGAGCAGTAATCAGTGATACCTGTTCTTGTCCTATTACTGGATTTCCTAAGATGCTGACACATGAAAAAAGAAGTTTAAAATCATGTTACTTAGTTGCAAATGTAGAAGGTGGATCAGGAACCAGAACCAGATAAAGCAGTGGGAAAGTCCAAGTAGAGTTACCCTTGCAAAATGCCTCAGTAATGAAATCTGTGATTTTTTTCGCACAGAAAGAGTAAAGATAGTGTGAGTGTGGAATACACCCTTTTAAAGGCAGTGATTAATACTGTTAGATGAAATGCTTCTAACAGAGAAATAGATTGGTGCAATAAAGCTGTAAGAAAGTATGAGAGCTAAACATTAGCATCTGATGTAGGAAGGAGTTTCTTGTGGTGGTACTGTGTACTTTTGTGTACAGTTATGCATACTTCACTGAAAATAACCAGATAATAATTTCAGAATCTGCAAAAAATAGATGTCTGCTCTGTAAATATTGATGAGGAAGACATGTAGCATGGATTAGGGAGTAAGAGAAATGGAAACTCTGTCTTGACCCTCTTCAGATAATTTTTTTGTCCCATGTAATCTGTATTTAGTCTTCTGTGCAGCTATGATATGGTATATATTAAGATTCCTCTGTGCAGGTATGATATGGTGTATGTTATGATTCCTCTGTCTCCTAGATCTGCTTTATGCAGGAGAGGAAAATACCAATAGGTCAAGTACGTAACAGTGAATTCCAAAATCACTGGCAGCTACCTCCCTGACCTGCTTGCCTGGCAAACCTCTTGTCAGGAACTGTGGATCTTCTTATCCCTGTAGTCACATCTGTGGTGTAATAGTAATGAGATGGGAGTATTTAAGTGTGAAAGGCTTCATAATCTCCTACTGATCCCAGAAAGTTTTCAGCTTTTAATTAAGGTCGGAATTAAAACAATGAGGACAAAACCTACATTTACTGCCTTGCTTGTAAATGTTGAGCCATGACAGGAGAGTTCTGGAATTCTTAAAGTAGTGATGACATTCTTGTAACCTTATAGGTTAATATAACCGTTAAAGCCACAACTGACATCTCTAAAGGAAGCAGTCAAAGTCTGTGCTCATTCCTCTTGTCTTTATTGTCCAATGCTGTGTTTAGTCAGTGCAAGTGCTTTCTATAGACATGGACACTGTTGAAAAGGTAGCTCTGTGTGACTCTTTCCACTGGTTCACTATTATTTTTTTGCTTTAGATTAGAAAACAAGAAGTCTAGTAAGGTCTAATGAGGTGAAAGAAGCAGCAAAGGAGTGTGCATACCCATGGTGTGTGGTGTGGGCCTTTTTGGTTGCCAGTCCTTTGGTTTGCAGGAGAGACTAAGTGAGACATCTGGTTCCTGAAGAACACTGGAATGGCACCACAGAATGAGAGGAGGTCTGTGGGGAGAGGAAGGAGGAAAAGCAGCTGCATGGGAGTTTCTGGGACACAGCTGACATTGCTGGAGAGGCATTACTGGCCAAAGAGAGCCAAGCATCAGGAAAAGAGGGTGTGAGTGGAGCTTGGGAGAAGAGGAGAGCAATGGAAAGTTGCCAGGGCCAGTAAATCTGAAGAACCTTTTCTTCTCGCTGGTTGTTTCAAGAGCTTGCCAGAGGATGAAACTGAGCACAAGAGTACCAGCCTGCAGGGGCAGCATCACGAGGTGTGCAGGCGTGTGCCTGATGCAGCAGACCCGAGAGGAGCTCAGCTCATCTGCTCCCTCATCCTCTCCATGATGTTGAACAACTAAGGGGCAAATCATACTGAAGGGAGGAGAGTACAGCTGCTGCCCAGCTGTGGATGTCTTGTAGCGACCACTTATTTTTCCAATTTTTTTTTAAAAATCAGTTGGTTTTAGGGTGGAGTTGGAAAATTGTGACTGGTACCCTGGTTGGAATAGTGCCTTAAGTGAGGCTTTTGAGATTCAGCTGAATTGAAACATTACTGCAGGACCTAGAGGGCCAACTCAGTGTTGTAGAGAGGCTGTCTGAGAGGATGACTACATAGGTGATGAGCAAGGGGGAGACTGAGGCACATTGATGAAGTTACCCAGAAGATTCACAGTTGCAACCCTGTCCTCCTTCCCTGAAGCCCAACCCAGTAAATCCAGTAAATAACCGTGATTTTGATAAACTCTTTAATTTTTATTCTACTGCTGGATACTTTGAATGTGGTTGTAACAGGGTTAAACAATTGTCACCTCTATAGGTTACTCACGAACAGTAGCATGGTTGTGAGCAAGGGATGTTTTCTCTGACAAAGAAAGGTGACATATCTTTCAGAATAAATGTTTGTTTTCTTCTTTTTGGTGGCTATATATCATCCAGTGTATTTTCCCTTCATATTGTGAAATATCATCTTGTGTTTCATGTTTGAGATGTGAGAGGAGTGATGTTATGTAACTTAAGCTGAGAATTCTCTTCATATGTTCTAAAAGTGACTGTTGGTTTGATAAAACAGTTGACTAATTAGGAAATTACCCATTGTTGTTCAAAATACTTGCACTGCAAAATGTAAATGAAAAAAATTTCTCCACTTGTCAGTATGAAAAATGACAATAGCAAAAATAATGCATAGGACATCTGCTCTGATTTTTTTTTTTTTTTAAATGTAAAATGCATTTAAGGCAGATGTTGCAGAATTTGAATAGAAATCGGAGGAGACAGAAGACCAGAACATAGCTGCTTACCTTTTAGGGAGTCACATTTTTACGGTTATCATCGCTAGCAATATCTGACTCAGGGTCTGTATTTTTCCAGTATTTGTATAAGAATGAACGGAATGTTCTTAAAGCTACCATGTTAAACATGAGTGTATAAACCTATTGACACAAAAAATCCTATCAACACATTGACATATCATAAAGCATAAACATATCAATATTAAAACATTATTATTGGTGAGTCAGTATTTTGCGGTGTTTTCTGATGTTCTCTCCTTTTACCCATCATTTCTTTCTAGGAGAGTACATAAAAACATGGAGGCCACGGTATTTTCTTTTAAAGAATGATGGCACATTCATTGGCTACAAGGAACGACCGCAGGATGTTGACCAGCGGGAATCACCTTTAAATAACTTCTCAGTAGCTCGTAAGTGTCTTTACCTGATCCTTCATCTCATCTGGGGGTTGATGTTGTCTTGCAGTCACAGTGCTGGAAAGCTGCATCAGTAACATGGAAATCCGCGCAGAGCGGTAAGTGTAAACATGAGATGATAAAAACCCTGTGTTTCTCAGGAATGACCATGATGCAGAGATTTGATGCACTGTTTTGTTTAGCAGTTTTCCACTACTTTACTGTTTCTGGTTATAGACTAAAACAGGTTAATTTGTTAATATTTTGTATGTCTGTTACTCAGCAAGTTGCTTTAAAATTAAAATTAAGCTTGGTGTGTGCCTTGGTACTTGGAAGGTAAGAACAGCTGAAGTGTTTCAGCCTCTGTGCTGCTACCAGATCTCAAGTCAACTGGCATTCCTGCAGTTCAAACTTACTCTGATTGTTAGCATACAAGAATGCAGTGTTTTATTTAAAACACAATCGGATTTTTCAAATTTTGAACACAAACACACATTACTTAGAGCCAACAAAAGGGTTTGTAAATAACAGCACATGTAGTTGTAGTATGTATAATAATCTCTGCACTCTGGCCTATGCAAGCATTTCTGACCGCTCAGGCGCTGCAGCGCAGGATGTGATCAAAGACTCTGAAGACAATTTCCTTTTTCTTGATCATATTTTTAACTTTTCACTGTATACTTCAAGCTTTTATTTTATTGTGTTTTTAATCTTTTCTGTCTTGTGATCTGCCTGTCTCGTTCCACCACTTAAAAGTAGATCATTTTGGTACCTGTTATTAACAAGGATCTGTTTCATGTTCCTGGTGGCTGGTGGAAGTGAATCTTTGCAGAGCGAGATGTAGAGGCTTTCCTTTTTCATTACAAGGTAGTTTTAAACATCCAGAGTTTATCCTTGTAGTTGACCTCTTAGCAGAAAGATTTCTTTTGGAGCAGACTGGGCCAGGGAGAGGGCTGGACAACACTAGGAATTAATGCAGACGTTAATTTGTTTCCTCTGGCAGAAACATATACCTCTCCTGACTGATGGTGGGAATAAAAAATGGGCATGCAGTTGCCTGATGCCTCTATGCAGAATGCTAAGAGTGCTTTGGGGATTTTTGTCTCATTTAGGTGAGACAATTGTCATGGTCTTTTCATTTCAGTAATGACATGGTACTTCTCCTCTTTAGACTGGTATCTCCCTTATGATGGATCAAAAAGGTAAAGAAAAGCAGAAGAAAGCTATTAATTTGTAAATTAATTAATTCAGTGCCTGGTCTGCTGCCAAAGGCTTTTAACAAATGCCCTTTTTGCAGGACAGTTCCATCCTGTTGCTGCTAACTGCATTGCTTATGGTAATTATTTACTACAGATCAGTCAGTGCTAAGGAGTAAAAAAAAAAGTGTTTGTTGCCTTCTTTTTGTCCAACTTGTCTTCAAAACTAAAATAGTTTTTCACAACAGGAATATGATGCATAGGGGTTTTTCTTTGGCAGATTGAACCTATGGCTCCTGGCGTTTGCAGATAAACATGCTTGTTACTGTTTGTCACTACTGTTGAATAAGTTGCAGTACCTTCTATAGACCATGTATAAGCTACAGATCCAGTATAGAGGCATTGTGGGGATGGGGGGTGATAGGAATAATATTCCTTGCAGCGGCTTCTGCCTGGAGAATCAGTGGCAAGTCAGGAAGGCCTTGGAGATTAGGGAAGGGCTTCCTAGTTAGAAGTCATTACTGTGGTTTTGTGCTCACAACAGCAGCTGTTGCCCCACCAGGATTTAATTTCTCATGTAGGCACTGGCATGCAGTACTGCCAGCACCTGATGTGCAGTTCCCTTCTGGGTACCCTCCATGCTTGTGTATCATTTGGATGCGTTTTGCACCACAAGTTTTTTCCTTTGAATGTGCTTGCTTGCTACTTTCATTTGGGTTAATGTGTCAACGTAGTGTAAGTGAACTCGAGCTGGAAGACTCAGGGCCAGAATGCAGCTTGCAGAAACCTCCTGCTACTGAAAGGCGGGGGAATGTAGCTTAAATATTTTGTAAAAAAATCATCCTTGCTTTCAGGAAATCTTTATAGCCCTGAAGTAGAGTTTTTTTGGGGGGGAGGGTGTTAATGAGGTGGCGGACTTAAGCTGTCAGTCTGTTCTTTGGAAGTGATCAAAATATTACTGATTAAAATATTCACCCTCTCCTGCTATAAATTACAGTAGGCTTTTTTATTTTTGCAAGTAAAAGAGTTTTTTTTTTTTTTTTCAAGATTAGGGTAATTTTTTCACTTTGGTAAGTAAATTTAAAGCTATTTGCAGTGTTAAATCCATATGAAAAGATACATAGCTATATATTTGTGTTTGTAATGTGATGATATGTTTAAGGAGTTTTTTTCCTTGAAAGGCACCTATTAATGGCTTATTTAAAAAAAAACAGAAGCCATCCCCAAACCCCCCAAATATCCACAAATACCCCAAAACCTATGTCAAAACTTCTGAAAGATGATGCCAGAGCATTTAACTCAATTTTTTGAGTCACGTTTGTGGTTTTGGTCTGTACTTCACCATTAGTAAAATAGAAGGAAAGAAAGATACTGCCTGTTTTAAATAGTTCTGCTCCAGAGATCCTGCAGATAAATAACCAAATAGAGCCTGTATTTTAAATCTGTGAGATAAGTAGCCTTCATACCGATTGTAATCTTGGATTATCGTGTATGTCTGCCTATTAGGTTATAAGCCTTTAAAACCATATAGCTGAGAAGAGCAGTATATTGTGAAAAGCCACATGGAGAGAGAGGCTGTTCCTGTTAAAAAGAAGGGATTATTCCTCTCACTGTCAGAAAGGAGAGTGAACTTGATGGGTTTGTTGTACAGCAGAAAACGTAATTGCTCAGCAATGCGCGTGCTCCTTTTGGGACAGGACTGCACATCTGCAGTCAAGTGCATGTCAGAGGACATGGCATGGACATTTTTTTGTCTGCTGTTACCTATCACTAGTGACCACCTTAGTCTTGGTCTGCAACTCAGAGCTCTTAGCTCCTCCTGTTCGAGGGCTGGTCTGTGTGATGGTGCTAGAAGATAAAAAGCACTTCAACATCATCCCCCCACTTTGCCTTTCCAAAGTTTTATTTATTTATTTTCTTCTTTCCTGGTTTACCTTTTTCTGTCCGTCTCACTGTCATCTCTCTGTCCGTTTACCTCTGTCCATCTGTCTGTCTGTCGGAAGGATTCTACCTTGACATTATTGTTCTTAGTATGATGTCGTGATACTGGTAACAGAGTTTGACACTTTCATGGCAAGTAATCTGCCTTTTAGCTTAAGTGCTGTAGAAGCAAATATTGTGACATTTGGGCAAGTCACTGGAATAATACTAAGCATCTTTCAAATAGAAAATGGCAATTTACATTTGAATACCTTGGTGTCTATTCCTGTAAGAAAACAATTTCTGTCCTACTTTAAAAGACCAAAACCAGGAAACAATCCTGAGGTTCTTTAGAGCAATTTAAGGAATTTTTAACATGCAGGTGTTCATAGTTCCTACTTTCTTGCAAATCCGGAATGCTTATGTTGGTCTGTTTGATAAGAAAAACTGTCTTGTGGTTAAGCAACCCTGAGCCCATATTTGAAATGTGAATGCTGTTGTAACAGAATCCTGAAACACGCTGTGCCTCATACCTAATGTTACCTGTGCTTTTCTGTAGTCATGCCTTGCAGTATGTGATGATAAAAGGCAAGTCTGGTGCTTCACTGGCTTGCTGTCCACAGCAAATAGCATGTACTTGATTTTAAAAGTAAGAAATAACTAGTGCTTTGTGATTTCCTTGGTAAAATCTATATGATTGTCATATGTAGGGAGCACTAAATGGTCACTTCAAACTGTATAAAACCTATGTAGTACAGCAATTTAGTAGAGCAATTTAAACATACAGCCTTCTGTATTTCTTGATGTGTGCTGTTATGATTGAGCAGGGTAATTAGACAGCATATTGTTCACTAAACAAAGCACTTCTATGTGACATAGTTGAATTATAGTGGTTATTAACTGAAAAATCTCTATTATTCATCTTGTTGTATGCCTTAAAGATTGCTGAATCAGCAAGCATAACAAATATCAATGGACAGTGCTGATTTAGGGAAAAAGTGGTGATGTTTAATCAGTCCCCTTCTATGACAGAAAATGCCTTGTGTGGTTTATTATGCTGAAATTGAATAGTTAAAATTTAGGATATGTGGCTGCTTTAAGTATCTGTGCTGCTATTTCAGAATACTTGATCTGAGGCATTAAATGTGAACCTAAAGTCTGTTTCAAAAAATTAAGGAAAATGTCTCAGTTTATTGTCTCAGTTATTCATCATGTTGCACTTTTGGGTAAGCATAGTACACCTCTGGATTAGCATGAGGTTAGGAATAGCCGTAAGCTTCAGGTTGGCAGCTAAACCCGCTACCTGTTAGAGCTGCACTGTTCAGGCTCATGGATGAGAATTGCAGCTTCAAGCTGATCAATCGCGCTAAGCAAACAAAAATGGGAGACACAACAAGCAGACAACAAAAAGAAGAGCAGATAAGCTAAGGTGGGTGATGCAGGAGCAGGAATGACATGATTTCAGCTGAATTTATCAGAATGGGCTTATTGTGGTGCACCAACCCAGCAGCTGAATTTCGTTTTCATTGCTGTTCTGTGAAAGAGGATGAAGGTAGCTGGAAGGCTGAATCTGGTGTTCTGCAGGCACGTCTGTGTCACTGTGTGGAAGTTCTTTAATCTTGGTGAATGAAGGACTGTTGTTTATCACACTAAAACCTTTTAATGACTCATTAATAAACTTTATCTTATCTAATTGTGGTGTTTTAGTAGGCTGCAGTATAACCTCTGTATGCTATTAGAGTAAAATTAGATTTTCTTGTCATGAAAAATGCAAAGTTACCCATTGAAAAGCTTATAATTCCAGAAACAAATGAGGCATGAAATAAATTGCCAAAAATACGGCGCCCAAAACCACTGGCAGTAAATATTTTATCTTGGTGCTAATTAAGAGGTTGAATTTAAAATCGAGCATTCTACATTTTCACAATAGTAAAATTGACCTAACAATATCAGTGTAGCCCTAGTAATAGGCGCTGTTAATCTGGCCAGATTCTGTCTTCAACCTGCATGTTGCTGATTGTAAAGGATGTTCATAATGCTAGCAGAAAGCAGAAAATTCGTGTCTTTATAGTAGCTTTATAGCCTTTTTATTTGGTTGAAAGTTGATTTAGAACTTGAAGACTGAGTAATAGTGAGCGTGTGGTTTCATTAACTGCAAGGAAAAGGGTCTAATGTGAAGTGAAAAAAACCACCCTAATTTTCTTTCTTTTACTTGGGGTTTTGTTTTTGGCTTTGCTCCCCTGCATACTTGGTTTCTTGAGTTTCCTTTGTCAGGAACTTTTTAAGTAGCATTGGATTTTCTGTTAATGTAAATCTGAAATATGTGATGTTTTGTATTCTGTTCTTATTTCACTGATTTTTCTTTTGCTTTCCAGATCCACTCTTTTAGTCTAGGTTGCATATTCTTAATCGGGGCATTTTTCAGGCCCAAATTTGAAGGCAAAACACTTGCAGTATCCTATGTATCTTAAAATAGTAGGTGTGATTTCAAAAAAACAACACCCCATCAGTTCTCAAAAGAGCAAGTTTATGAAGGAAGTGGTGAGCTTGCATGTAGCTGTACTGCTGTAGCCTTCTGTGACTGAGCTGAAATACAGGCAATGATGGAAGCTGTGTTGCATGTCCATACAGTATCAGACTTTGCAGCACGTGGCAGAGACATTTTGAGTGAGGTCTTCCCTGGGGGTGTCTCTGCAGTTTGATGTTCCCTCTAGTGTTTGAGGACTGAAAATACTGAGTCTAATCTTCATCAGGTCACTGTTAAATGACCAAACATGCTGTCTGCCAAGTATAGGATTTTATGTTGGGAAAGTAAAAAGAAGGGAATGTGAAGGCTTGACTTCAGTTTCCTAGTGTGTAATCGCTGCATTATTGGCTGATTTTTGTCAGTGTGTTCTGCTCTAAATGACCTTTGGAGGGTAGAACCCCAGTCTGAACAGCTTCTGTGACATCACAACACAGTTGTACTTTACCTCTACCAATTGTGAGTCTTTCTGAGCAGAATTTGATTTTGGTGCTGCTTAGTTGACTATCTCCCAAGCTATTAATTGGTTTTATCAACACAGTAAATTGTCTCAAATCTCCTAAAGGAGTACTTACAGAGATTTCTGTGGCTGATTAATCACAACAGTTTGCTAGATAAGAATAAAGACAAATGATTATTTAAACCTGCTTATGTACCATGATTCTTTCTTCCTTGATTGTGGTAGAGTGCCAGCTGATGAAGACAGAACGACCTAAACCAAACACATTTATCATTAGATGCCTCCAGTGGACCACAGTAATTGAAAGAACATTTCATGTGGAGACTCCAGAGGAGCGGTATGTTTCATTCATATTTAATGCAAAAGCAGATGCAAGTGTTCAGCATTAATAGTGAGTCCTCTGCTGAAGCTCTTATTTATTAGATGATGCACGTCTAAACTGAGAAGCAACATTTTTCAGCATCTCAAGTTTTAGTGTGTGTTCCAGTATAAAAGGTACTGTATGGGGGGGGTGGGTGTTCAGAGAGTGCATTTTGAGTAGTGTTTGTAAATGAAACATTGCTAGGTTGGGTATCCAGAACAGATGGGTGCAGGTGTGTACCAGCACACAGGTAGTTATTTCTGGAAACTCAAGGTTCATTTCTCACTGGAAATGTTGTATGGTGCGTGAGGGTTTCTGGCTTGGGAGTTTCTGGAAGGAAGAGCACAAGTGAAACAGAGATTCAGGTAAAGTTGTGTTAAAATCTGACCTTTGGTAGTCTTTCTGGACACCTTTTTTTAAAAGGAGAAAGTAGTGTCATTGCTGATTGCTAATGTTTTATGCAAATGAGATCATTAAAGTGATAGTTATCTGCTGCAGGTGCAGATTTCTGTTTCAGCTGTTAGGAAACAAAGCTAAGATTATGCATCCTGTGCTCTCATCATTGGAGAATTGATCTTGTACCTCCTGAGAGAAGAGTTTTCCAGCACAGCTATTCTACAACTACAGTGTGTTTAAATATTTACACGCTCTTCAGGAACTAAAATTATTCCAGTGTGATTGCTCTAGGGAAAGGGATATTTTAAAACTTTTGTTCTCCCTAGAAACGATACTGCTGCGTGTTTAAGATCAGAAAATTATACCTAATAGTCTTGGCTTTTTTTCTTTCAAAGCCCCTTGCATGTGCTAATTTAACAAAGGCTCCCAGTTATTACTTTTAATTCTGTTACAACCATCAGGGTAAGTTAAAATCAAATTAAAAGTAAAGAAAAAGGAACTGGTCCTTGTTTCCTTTAGTAGCTTTTGGTCAGTGACCGTAGCGGGAGTGAATAAGAGTTTCCACTTGTGGGAAGATTATATTTCAATCTTATTTTGTTGCTTTGTAGCCAGTTAAGTGAGCTTTGTGATACTTCAGGGGTCCAACTGTTAGTCAGCTCTGTTGTGTGCGCATGAAACATTAAAAATCGAGGGTGAAATTCTGTTCTTCCAGAAATCGAAGGTACTTGAGGAAGGCAGAGATCTTCACAAAGTCAGGAGCAACTTTTAGATGAGATGTGAAGTACATGCAATGTGTATGCCTTTAGCATTCACCCTGCCTTTCAAATGAACGTTTATTTTTGAAAGAGATAAAAATACGGAAGAAAAAAGCTCTTCCTACTTGTTCTGAATATGAAAAATTACTACTAAATAGAGGGATGTGTTTATGATAGTGAATGGTGTGTTCTAGGAGTGTAGGGAGAATGTTCAGAATGGTTAGGATTACCTTTATGCCCTAGACAGTGTTGGATAGAGTCACAGAATGGTTCAGGTTGGAAGGGACCTCAGAGATCATCTACTTCCAACCACCCTGCCATGCGCAGAGACATCTATCACTTGACCAGGTTGCCCAGAGACCCATCCATCCTGACCTTGAACACTTCCACAACTTCCCTGGGCAACAATTCCAGTGCCTCACAACCTTTACAGGAAGGATTTTCTTCCTAAGATCCAATGTAAGTGCCCTCTTTTAGCTTTAAACCATTCCCCCTTGTCCTATTGCTAGAATTCCTCATAAAAGATCCCTTTTCTGTAGCCTCCTTCAGTACTGGAAGGCTGCTGTAAGGATGCTCATCTGCCAATGCTATAACCCTGTTGTAGAAGGCCACCAGGTTTGTCAGACACATCTACCTTAGTGAAGCTGTGTTGGCTGTCGCCAATCACCTTGTTTTTCATGTGCCTCAGGATAGACTCCAGGAGGATCTGCTCCATGGTCTTGCCATGCACAGGCATGAGACTGACTGGCCTGTAGTTCCTCTGGTCCCTTTTTCCCCCTAGCAGTTTCATCCACCAGTCCCCTTGGGAGTCATGGATGTATCATCAGATCCCATGGACTTGTGAACCTTCAGGTTCTTTATATATAGTCACGAACCTGATCTGCCCCTACAATGGGCAGTGCTTCTTTCTCCAAGTCCCAGACATCAAAGCAGAAGTGGTCTCCATGGGAGTCAGAGGGGTCAGTTTTGGAGCACCTATTGCTGAAACAGCTGTGGTAAGTTCACTGTACCCAAGATCTGTACCTAAGATAAAATGCCTCTGCTCCTGCTGTCATTCTGATAAAACTTACACAGCCAATGTACTTCTGTCATCTTCTTAATGCCAGAGGAATAATGTAAGTGTCATGGGCTTTAATGCCTGTTCTTAGAGGACCCTTTGCCTTTAAAGTTTGGGATGCGTGTCAAGAAGTGGCACAGTGCCCCCATCAGTTGGATCTATATGTCAGTGCACTGTAGGAATGGAGAAGCTGCATGTAGTTGTTTTATCCTGCGTTGCTTTTTAGTTTGGCAAGTTTGGTTTTGTTATGTAAATCCCTGTATCACCAGGTCATATCTTGAGCTACTGACTGAATGCCTGTTAGAAATGCTCTTGTCTGAAAAGCCTTATATTCTGTCTAGACTGGGAGGACTTCAGCTGTCTCCTGTTCCTAGTGTGATTAATAAAGATGTATGTAAAATGTGCTCTTAAACCCGAATTTTTACAGTGCTCGAAACTGCACATAATTCATTGTATGCTCTATTGATTCAGAGAGCACTAGTTCATGTTAAATCACAAGTAATGAATGTCTTTGTGTACATTTTGCCAGGGAAGAATGGACAAAAGCCATCCAAACAGTAGCCGACAGCCTCAAGAAACAAGAGGAAGAGATGATGGATTTTAGATCTGGCTCTCCTAGTGATAATTCAGGTGCTGAAGAAATGGAAGTTTCTATGACAAAGCCAAAACACAAAGTGGTAAGTGAGCACAGCAGAAATAACAATAATTTTTAGATCTTCTCAAGTGTAGGCAAGAAACAACTGTCAAGACACATCTATTCCCATAACAATGACATGGTTGTAGATGCAGCTGCTGGAGGAAGCAATTGTCTGAGGTGAGCAGATACCAGGCAGAGCCTGTCTGGGTCCACCACAGTTCAGATGTCTTTTCTGGATTGCTTTCAGGGATGACTCAGGTGTGGATTTGGTTTGCATATTTTCCTGTGGTACAGAGCCTGAAAGCATAGCTCCTGCTAGACCATGTGACTGTGCAAACTCTTTGCAGAGTCGTGCAAAGACATTCCAATGGATTTGTGATACTTAGAGTGCGTCCAGTGTATTTAATTGCTCTGGATTAAGGGTTTAGGCTAACACTCAGCTGCTGCTGAGTCTGTCCATGTTCCTAGAGTTTGGGTTTTTGCATCAGACACAACACTGTCTGAAGGCATAAGGCCAGCTCAGCAACAACCTTCCATGAAAGGAGTGTGTGCAAGAAGAGATCTTTGCCCTGTGGAGCCCTTTTAGGTATCTGTCACCATCCTATCTTCACTTCTGTCTTCATGGTCCCCCCATTTGAGTTTCCATTGTCCAGAACGTTCTCATCTGCTCTTGTAAGAAAGACTTGATGGAACCTTCTCCCATGTGAATGCAGTGCCTGTGGATTTTACGGAGGCATTTTTTGTGTCCTTATCTTACATTGTCATTCCTACTTAGATTTGTAAGTTTGCTTCAGGTTTGGGAAAACCAGTGAAGTTTTAAAGTAAAAAAGGTAGCAACTCACCATCACTGGGTATGTGTGCCAGTCTTGTACCGTGTCAGTGGTTTTAGACTGATGTGGGTTGCTACTTACATTTTGAACTGTAGGTGCTACTAGGCTTCTGTGTCCTTGACTGGACGTCACTCTCGCTGATCAGTTCTTCTTAGAAATGCAAGAACTGACTTGTTGGTCAGATATTCATGTTCTGAGACAGTGCATCTCTGAGTATGTTAGTGAGGAAAGCCAAAATGATTGCTGGAGTACTGCCATCAGCCGTACTGAACAATTAGCACAAAGTTTCCTCAGCCAGCTCTAGAGACGAATAGGAGAAAGTTTGAGGTAGGGAGCGTACTAAAGTTTTTCTGACTGAGGCTGCAGTAATCTTTAACTGTGTCAGTTCTGCTAGTGCTGTGTTGTCATTGATAATGACGATATAGAGACTATCGTCAGCCTCCAACAAATACTGATTTTCCCCAACGTTTTTCCTTATGATGAAACGAACAAGAATGAATAGCTTATCTGTCAGGCATTTGTTTTGTCCGAGGGTTTCGCTGCTTTTCAGTGAAGCATAAGAAAGCTGGTCCTGTAGAGAGTTTGGAACATCAGAAGAAGGGTATGGGTTTAATTTCTTGAATCATAGCAACATGTGCCTTTTAGGGAATGTGGGCACTGGTAAAGCGGTTAAAAAGTCTGTGGATTAATGGTAGTATGTTGACTAGTATTTGCACAGTTGAGTGTTGAGTTGCATGAAAGTATATCCTGCTAACTGAAAGCTTATGGTTTACCCTACATAGTTAGATTGATTATCTCTGGGAGGGCACAAGTATTCATGTTATGGAAGAGTCATTTCTGCTTCTGAGCCTTATGTATCTGTGTCATTAACAGACCATGAATGAGTTTGAATACCTTAAACTACTGGGAAAAGGCACTTTTGGAAAAGTCATTTTAGTTAAAGAAAAGGCAACTGGACGGTATTATGCAATGAAAATTCTGAAGAAGGAAGTTATTGTAGCAAAGGTGAGTAGCGGGATACTTGTGAATATGGTTCAGCCTTGATACAGCCTTTGGGTTCTTGGTGTACCTGTAAACAAGTGCTCTGGTAGTATTTGAAGCAGACCTCTTTGCTGATTTCCTTTTGCTTGTGTTTCAGGATGAAGTAGCACACACGCTGACAGAAAACCGTGTGTTACAGAACTCACGGCATCCCTTCTTAACTGTAAGCATTTCTGCCTGTGTGGAGTGTAGCTTGACATCATGACAACTGAGACCATGTGTTTTATTTATATAATACATATGAAATCTGTGCCTTTGGAGTGGCTGTATATTTTTATGGTCTTTCATTTTTGGGAAGCAAAAATTAAAACGCGTCTTTAAGTTTTCTGGCTCTTGCAAAGCAGGTCCTTACTACCTGTTATGTTTCAGGGTGTGTTTTGACTTTATGGGTCACCCATTTAATGGCTTTCTATCTCTGAGAGATGTGTCTGCTTGCTTTATTCTCCAAGTGCTTGGTCTCTTTGTAGTAAAGATCAGGTTGACCCTGATCTTGTGATAGACAAGTTCAGGAAGATACAGGTGGGGGAAAACCCTGTAATTTTGCTCTTCTTTGTTGCTTTTCTAAGTTCCCAGAAGCAGGCCATTATGGAATCAGAGCACTGGTAATGGCAGTCAAAGGATAAGGGTTGGAAATGTGGGATGGGACAAGGAGGATCAGGACTCTGCTTTTATCTGTTGCTATCCTTTTGGATTGGTTTAGCTTTAAAATTAAACCATAGTCTCAGTTTAGATATTCAGTACCAACGGTCTTGCTGAGTTGAGTTCAGTTATCTAATCTGCACCTCAAGATTTTGTTTCTAGTATTTATTACAAGTTAGCTCTAAATTGTTTCCAGCTGCTTAAGCCCTTTGTAGGATCCTGCTTTCCTTTGCCCAGGTACACAAGGGCTTAGCTGGAGTTTAGTCCTTTTAAGTGTGGCCTCTGGAAGTAAATATTGGCTGTATTTGCTGTAATCAGGAAATGTTTGTTGACATGTCTAAAACCCAGCACTCCCTTTCTCTGTAAAAATATGACTGGTTGGAAAAGGCCACCCCTAGTAATGAAGGCTGATATCATACGCAGTATTTTCCTTTCAGTGTTTTCATAAATCCAAATAGCCACAGCAAGGGCTGTCGTAAGAACTCAGCTGTAAGTCCGAGTTACGACCAAGAAACTTAAGACTGTGGCAAACAAGTTGATGTTACTCTTGTTACAGGAATACACGTGACAGGACTTCCTCACCCCCTGTGTCCTGTCTGTTTTGGTGAATTGATATGGACAGCGTTGCCCAGTCTTCTGAAGGCCATCAGTGGGAAGCAGTTACAGACAGCAGGGCAGAAACCAGGGGGGTTGTGTGTGTAAATACCTATTTGACTTCCATATAGTGGGCTCATAGCCAGTGCAACAGAACCTTGTGCTCTGGGGTTTTATTGTGGCCACATCTCTGTGAGCTGAAACTGTGGGAACTTGCAGCCTGGGGAAGAAACTTCATACCCACTGTTGTGTTTTGTGTCACTGTTAGTGGGCCAGGACTTTGTTTCACAGCATTATAAGCTTTACTGATAGCTTCTGCAAGGGATTGTTTAATATTTTATTAAATGAAATAAATCGATGGTGGATCAGTCCTCAACAATAACAGCTAAGTCTAAGTAGTACCCAAGTTCCAAGAGCAAAATGTCCATGAAAATACAAAAACACACATCTGCTTGTGTTTCTGAAAATCTGTTAAAATGCTTTTATAGATGTATGTTTAAGGTTTGGTTTTAATCTGTTTCAGGCTTTAAAGTATTCCTTTCAGACACATGATCGCTTGTGTTTTGTCATGGAGTATGCTAATGGAGGGGAGGTAAGGAAAATGAAATAATGTTTAATACTTCAGGATTTTCCTGTGCTGCTGCTAATTCTTCTTGATGTTATCCAGCTAAGGTTCATGTTTGCAATTCTAATTTATCCAGTTTGTCCCAGTTAAACAGACATGCTTGTGGGTTTAACTAACACTAAGAATTAAGACTCTTAATTTTCTTAACTCCGTTTTTAAAGAAGAGGTTTTGGGCATATGATCATGTATTCCATGTAACCTGATAGTAATTCAGAAAGGCAAGGCTGCATCTGGTTGTGTTCTGACAACTTTTCACATTTTCAGTGAATGTTGCAAGCATGTGTTACTTTGGACAGAGAACTAGGGAAAGAAAAACGCTGTTAGGTAGTATTAGCGTATCTCTAAATCATACATTAAGCTGTAGGTTTAATACATAAATGTAGTGCAAGCAAAATTACTTTTTATGATTTTCTGTGCATACAAGAATGTGTAGCACCCACTGGTTATCAGTGTGCCTCTGTTAGAATGAGATGTAATTGTCTGTTTATGATACTTGTATTTAAAGACATTGGGAACACATCTGGGTGGGATTTTCTCTTAGGTAGTACTGCATGCCAAGCAGTATGGCCTGCAAAGCGCAGGACATAACCCAGAAATGTGTAATCTATAAGTAACAAATCATTGTTCTTGTAGTTGTTTTTTCATCTGTCAAGAGAGCGTGTATTTTCTGAAGACCGGGCTCGGTTTTATGGAGCTGAGATTGTTTCAGCACTGGATTACCTGCATTCAGAGAAGAATGTTGTTTATAGAGATTTGAAGGTATGTAGAAAAATAATTTCATACAGGATGTTTAAACGCTTCTACAGTCTAAGAGGTTGTATAATGCATTTACCAGGATCCTGGCAGCATTTTGGAGAACATGAAGGGGTACTGACCTACTTGGTTTGCATTTTCACGTGGCTGCGTATGATGTGAGGAAAAATTGCCAGTGTTTCAGCATGGTGGAAATAATCTCATGTACTTCATCCCAGGTTTTATCAGAGAGATGCAAATACATACAGTGTGGACATTGCATTTCCTTGCAATGTGTTGTCCAGCACTATCTTCATAGTACCTGCATGCGGTTAGAATACTGGGTAAGCTTCAGGTTGCTTATTTGGTGAGCACAGGAAGGGAAAAACACCCAAACAAGAAGCATCAGGGCAAGCAAACTTAGGAAAAATCTTGAGGAAAATACAACAGTGTTTGTGGGTTGTTTCCTTTTTCATGAATGCTTTCAGGAAAGGATGAGGGGCTTCTGGTAGTACATTTAGGAGCAATATAAAATGAAGTATGCAGTGTAATGTTTTCAGGCTATATCCAAGTAATTTTGGAATTTCTGCTGGGATTTTGTCTCCTGTACCACCAGGATTCCTTTCTAAGTGTGCTGTATTTCATACACAGTGGAAACTATCCTGGAATCTGAATGTCTTTCTCAAAAATTAGTGGCATGGGCCAGGATACCACATCCTGAGTGCATGTATAAATTACTTCTCATGTAAAGGGTCTTGCTGGAAGTGGGTCCTTAGGCTTGCCTTTGACTTCTCTTTCAGTTGCTGGTATGGAATATTTCATGAAATCACAGACTAAAAGCAGGAATGAAGTTGTGTAAGAGGAATTCTTAATATATTTTTTCAAGAAGTGATGCTCTCTTGGTGATATTATAGAAGTATAAAGATGTCTACATTCTAATACATAATATCTAGACACAGACATGTGCATTCTTCCTGTATATATTATCTATTACCCAAAGACTGCAAACTAGTTACCTAGTGTTCCCTAGAGATCTAGGGAAAGTGATAAAACCACGTATTTACATCACACGTGTTTTGGCAGCTACTGTGGTTCTGACCTCAGTGAGAACGAGAGAGAAGGCTGGTCTGCAGAGGCTGATGTCTTTCATTGTGTTGCTCCATAGCAGTGTATGTTACGTATTGTCTTTGCTTCCAATTTTCTTCACAGCTGGAAAATCTTATGCTGGATAAAGATGGGCACATAAAAATAACAGACTTTGGACTATGTAAAGAAGGTATCAAGGATGGAGCAACAATGAAGACTTTCTGTGGCACTCCAGAGTATCTTGCACCAGAGGTATGCTTGTGCTGGCCGTTCTTCTAAATTATCTTCTTAAATGCCTTTCATGACAGCAGTAGTGGTACCAAATAGTTCCTGTGCCATAATGTGTTCATACGGTAACTGTTATGTAACACACACACTGAGAATCTTTTTTTCTTCGTGTTCTGGGATATATCTTTAGCGTAACAATCTGTGATTATTTTCAGGCAGGGTAGCATTTTCCTTCCACTTCCAGGAATATTGACCGTTTACTGGAGCAGCGCTTGTGTCTCCTGTCAGCAATCTAGTTTTAAGAAGAGCCTTTCAGATCACTTCAAATACCCTGCGCTGGGTTGGTGACTGTTTTGCAGGTTGTTTTGTTGTCAAAAGCTGTTGGCAGGGTTTTGCTTAAGAAGTCAAAGTATTGTCCAGTTCTGTCATTCCTCCAACGATTGAGAATGGTAATATATTTTTACTAAGCCTGAGCGTAAAATGCAGCCTTCATCCTGGAAGTACTTCTTTGAGAGGTTTGCACTGCATGTTGTGTTATAGCTGTGAGTTGATGATGGTTAGATCAAAAGTGAAATTGTGTGATAGAGAATATACGCATACCTGATATTTTGTAGGCAGGTGCTTGTTTTCTCGCCCACACTCTGAGCAGTCTGGAAGCAGACTCACCCTATTATTAGGACTTGGAGCCTGAGCTACCGTGGTGTACCTCATGGAAGGGCAGGTCACCTTGCAGCGGTGCTTTCCTACCCAAGACATTAAGACATCCATCCTGCTTGGGGCACAGGCAAAAGCAAATCTTGGTCTGCTGGCACAACCAAGGTGTAGCCTTTTACTGAGATGGAATACTTGGGCATTGCAAAACTTCGTCAAACTGAAGTGTGCAGAAGTACAAAGTATGAAAACCAAAGTTTAAGAGGAATACATCTGCTGAGAGCTGATGCCTGTGCTTATTGGTGCTTTTGTGCTCTCTACTTGCATAGCAGTGGCAACATGCTCTGCTCGTTTGTTGGTTTGTTGTTTTTTCTAACCCCCAGTTGACCCCCTCGAGTCTCTATAGTCTCTCAGTACTAATGCAGAACATGGGCACCTGTCAAAGTGGCTTGCAGCAGCAAGGAAGTAGAGCCAGTCTCTTAATAGCTGCCAGCTCTGCATGGATCACCGAAAGTCTTTGAATCTAAATTGGGGCCCATGCATCACAATTTGAGATTGACTTATGCAGAGAGTAATTAGCAGCAGGACAGAATGTCAACTATTCACAAACGTGTTTTTTATTTAACTTCCCCCTTGAAATCAATAGTCAAACTTCAATTTCTCATCAAAGATTTTATGAAAAGACTACAAATATTTATTGTTTTGGGTTTGATTTTTGTTAACTTGGAACATGGGGATTCCCTGTGCAGGTGTTCTGTTGTTCTTGATCTTACGTTATTTGCTATTATTTTTCTTTTTTAATATTTATGATAAGTTGGCTCATCCAAAACCCTGAAGGAGTAACCTAGCTTTCTTCCTTACTTGCAAATCTGATCCCTGAGTTGGAGTATGAAATCTGGAAGGTTTTGTCGTCTGGTCAGGAGCATGCAAAAAATGTGGACATTGTGCCTGAGTGATATTCTGTGTGTTTAAGGTCAACCATGCTTAAAAAAGGGGTCCCGATCTTCTTGCCTCCATTTGTAACTTGAATCTGACACAGCAGTGTGTTTGTTCAGTTGTTGTTTTTTATGTTCATACTCGAATCTTGTGCGTGGATGACAATGACCGAACCATGTCAGCTTTGATGTGTTTGATGTCTCTGTGGCTGTGATGTTTACAGCAGTTCAGCCTTTTCTTTCAAATACCATCTCACAGGAGTCTGGAGCTGCTTGTTAGGAAATTATTATCCTTTAATTTTAGTGAAGTGACCTTGTTACTTTACTACCCCCCAGCTATCCTACATATTGTGGTAAGTTATGGATGAGTGCAATACCTTCTTTGTTGTGGTCTATTTTTTTTTATTCTGACACCATCTTTCTGTTTTGCACAATTGCTAATGGAAGCTATGCTTGTTGTAATAAAGAACTTCAGAGAAATAAGCATTTAGTATTCTGTTGAGGACTAACGGAGGGAGAGGAAGAGTTGTAGTTAGTAATTGGATTATAATACAGAGTATTCATACGCCTGCTGAAGTGACATTTAAAGCATTTGCTGCGTTTCCACAGCACTTGTACCTTTTATTACATACACAGCACAGGCCTTCGCGGTTTTATTTTCCTTTCGGTCTTTCTTGTTGCGTCTCGTGCAGCATTTTAGAAGATAAAAAAATCGGAGTCCCTGTGACTGTTTTATTTTAGGTAACCCAAGTGCAGGAGAGTGTGAACAGGAAGCACTTACTGAACAGGGTGACTCAGAAAATGTTCACTGCACTGTCAACACAATATTTTCAGTGAGCTGAAAGGCCATGATGCCTTGGGAAGGACAGGGCTGACTCCTGGAATCCTGTCCGGCTGGCAGCTGTGTCGGTCGTATACATGTACGGGGCAGCTGCACAGCCAGCTGTCGTTTGGTGTGAATCATACGGCAGGAGATGCTGTAAATAGACCAACATGGGGTAATCTAATACCTGGCAGCCGTTTGATTTTTTTACTGCAGGCCCTTTCCCTCATTCATATAATTAAGGGGAATCATTAGTGAGGAAAGAGAAGCAGAATGCAGACAATTGTGACATGAAGTGCCTCGATGCTGCTTCTGGGCTAAATCTTTATCAAAATTGGTAAGAGGTTCAGATACTGCTTTTGTGTTAAACTTATGTCAGCTGTGTTTGTCTCTTTCACATTTTTACTTATGGGGTTCAAGTGTGACAAACTGTAGCAACTGAGCAAGCGTAGCTCACGCAGATGCCGTGCAACAAGAAAACACGATAGTGGTGTGCTTGTGGTTTCTGCTCATGGCAAGAGTAGGCAGTTCGGTGCAGACCTGTGAAAAGTCTGAAGATGACAACTAAAATCTGAGGACAGGGTCTGGAACTTGAGACTGTTGACATCAGCTACAGACAACTGTGTAGGAGACACAAAGTCTAGAGAAGTCCTCATAACATCCACTCCACAAGCCACAAAACACTCCCCTCCCTTCAGCAACCTTCGGAGCAGAATATCAGAAATGCAGTATTACAGGGTGCTTTGGAGCAGAGCAGGCAGGAGAGATGGAGGGCACACTTCTGGGGTCCAGAATCCTTGCACCAGCTAGAGCTTTGTTTAGTAGAAGTGCCCAGGGGGAAGGAAAAATAAACTGTGTTGGACTACATTCTGTTTTGAGACCTGACAGAAGTCCCCACCCCACTGTCAGTTCTGGATTGGTAGCCCACCACTGTTGGAGAGGGGCACAAGGGAGGAGATGAAACATTTCCATGCAATTTGGCTCCCATTTTTTGGCCTTGCAGCCAGTCAAACGTTAGGGAGTGCTGTTCCTGCTCTTAGTATTTAATGTAGATAAGCCATTTGTGGATGGTCTTTCAGGTTGTGCAGGTTGATATGAAGACGATGGGGATCCTTGTTTATTTGAGGGTTTTCTGAAAAACTGGATCCCATTTGGAACAGTTTGCTGTGAATAAGTGACAATTTAACAGCTGGCTCTGTAACATGAGAACAGTGCTCAGCCTTTGGACTCTCAAAGGTTGTGTGTTATCATTATTGTAATGTGAGGGAAGGTAGGAGGCAAAACAGAAGATTCCCTGAAGTACCTACTGACTTCTTTTCCTCCTTCTGCTCACCTAATGTGGTGAATGCAGTCAAATGTATCTTCAGCAAATGCTTTGCTGTTAGATTTGGCTGTGACATGTGAAAAATAAACCTGCTGGAGTAAATTTTGCCTCTCAAATATCGTGTTCATGCCTGGTTTAGGAACATCTTCTGAAGCCTTTTCTTTACATTTCTGCAGGTGCTGGAAGATAATGACTATGGCCGTGCAGTGGACTGGTGGGGTTTAGGAGTTGTGATGTATGAAATGATGTGTGGCCGGCTGCCTTTCTACAATCAGGACCACGAAAAACTCTTTGAACTCATCCTTATGGAAGAGATTAGATTTCCACGCACTTTGTCACCCGAAGCAAAATCTCTCCTGTCAGGTTTGCTGAAGAAAGATCCTAAGCAAAGGTGAGGCTGTTGGTGAATAGGTGCACCTTTAAGCACACATGCCCTCAGAAATACCGGAAAAAGTAATTGTGTTCAAGGTTTCATAAAGAAGTTAATAATTGTGACGTGCAGAGAATTGTTTATTGAAGAGTCAAGACAGGTGACTTAAAAGTGACTGTTTCTGTGCTGCCAGTATCGCCATCATTGAAAACGGTTAAAAAACGTACTGAGCAAGGGATTGCGTGCAAGCTATTCCTCTTTTTGTCTGAGAAACCTTCCTCTAAATAATGTTTATCATCCCTTCAGAATAGTCATCCACAAAGATGCATAAAGTAGACCCTCTATACTGTTTCTTAACTATTGGCATGAGCTGACACTGCAAAGAATGACATGAATCAGCTTGGGTGATCAGAAGGCTAAACTTCAGAATATAATGGCTGCCATTAGCACAAAGCCTCGGACAAAGAAAATTTATCTCACCTTTGGCCATTACAATGGCTGCTTTGGAGTATGAGCAGCTCTACACTGAATTCTTTTACCTGCTATCTATCCACTGTCCATTTTCTGAATTTTTGTTCTGTCCCAGCAATACAGCATGTCGCTTTGGATAGCAGGTGGTGGTGTTTGTGTACCATGTTTGCAGTGGAGTTTATACCGTGCTTACTGTTCCTGTTTCTCTTTTGCTGTATTATTTTAAAAAAGAACCCAAAATAACCTCCCCAAGCCCTTAAGGAGTAACAAACAAAAGTTGCAAAAAGGACGTTGACCTTCTCACAAAGATAAAAATCAGTTTAAAAACCTGCCATATTGTCAGCCTAAACATTTTTGCAACAAATAATATTGTGACTTTACCCCTGATCTTCTGTCCTGAACTTTCCACCTTAAATAGGCCCCAAATAGGAAATCTTTCATGTGAGCTACAGGCAGAGAATTCCAGTTTGCTTTCTGATGTTTGTTTTGTTTGCATGCATGTGTGTGGACATAGAGGGGAAAATGGCTTTTCCCAGAACATGGGTTGGAGACTTGCAGCAAGGATTTCTGTCATCACTGTAAGCTGCTTCCTTCCTTACTATTTTTGATGGAAAATCCTGTTGAGAAGTCTTGTAATGCAAATCCACAATTTGTACTACTGAAGGATTCAACTTAGCGGAGACATGAGGAACAGGGAACAGTTGTAGTCAGGAACATGGCCAGCCTTGTACTGGGTGGCAACAGCTGCACACTCCTCCTGAACCCGGTGCCTGCAAGGGTGCCTGGAAGGGGACCTCGAGGAGAAGGTTGGCTTATTTATTAGCATCCCCCTCAGGCACTGTGCTCTGCAAGCCTGCTTACAGCCCCTGCCAACAAGATTCCTATCCAGGAAAGCATGAGGTTAAATACAGCGGTGACCATGGTGGCTTGTTCAGGTGGGGCCTTTCAGTCACTGGAAATACATGCAGCATCTGCTGTAATTTGCTCTTAAAGGAGCGTCTCTGATGAACCAAAATGCAATTTGTTTACAAACAAAGAACGCTCGCTTGTTTCTAATTACAAGGTTTTCCCAATGCCAATAATGGCTCCACAGTATGTTCATTTTATACAGGTAGTCACTTCTCATGCATCTTCTGCAGACTTGGAACCAGTAGTGCTCTTACCTGTTGGACAGATCATTTTCATGCTGCTGAAAAAGTAACTGTAGGCTAGACAAGCCTGCACACATGCCTACAGCTTGCTAGTTACACTGGTGCTTCCAAAGCTTTTTGGATCATGGAGCATTCCTAAGCACTGGTTTCTCGCCTATCACTGCTCACCCAGCTTTTTAAGTGAAGTTGTGATTCTGCAAATCCTGTACCCTTTGTGGTGTTCCAGACAGTATAGACAGCTTTGCTGGAAGTAATGGAGGTGGAAGTCCTTAGTCCTGGCCTTGTAGTTTTTAATGTTCTTCTTGCTGTGCGGTCTGTGTGCTGGGGTGGGCACCTGGCATACTTGGTTGTTGACTCATGGTGAGTTCATGGAGCTGTAGTGAGGAAAAACAGACGGATAGCTACAAAAATACATTTAGTGAAAAGTTAAATAGTGAGCAGTAGTCTTATTAACATGTGGGCATTGACGATGCTTTGATGAAACACTGTGTAATTCAATTGGAATTCCCTTTTTCACAAAGCCCAGTGGTGGATGTAAGTTACTGTTATTGTAGCGTTGTCTGTGGCAGAAAACATCACAATTGGCAGCAGTTAATAACTGCTGATGAGCTTCAGAGTGGGGTAGAGGAGACAGCCAAAAACATGAGCAAAATAAAAATGGGAGATGTCCTTTTCAATAAAATCGTCAAAATGCACCCCCCCCCCAAAACAACAATAAAAAAGATTCGTGTTATAAAGCTCATAACTGAGGATATTTTAACTTAAATAGCAAGGAGCTAGGGAATTACTACTTCATCAGTGAATTATTTTTAAAACAGTCAGTTGTACCTGAGCTTGATGTATAGGAGCAGTCTTAGCAGTCTCCGCTCAATCATACCAGTTCAGTCTCAAACTCCTGGATATATGAGGAAAATGTGAAGAACAATGAATCACATTTTGCTTTTATTCAAGGCAGTTTTCTAAATTTGGTCTTATAAACCCCATTTTGTAAGAGAAAAGGAATTTTGAAATTCCGTTTGGGATTGATATAAATTTATTGATCTTGAAATGTGAGCCATAATTTTCCTATGAAGGAAAAAATATTTTCTGTAATATTTCCTTTAAATGTAACCTGAATTCTTAGATGAGGTTTTTCGAAAGCTGCTTCATGTGCTTCTGTTTTCTGTGGTGCTGTTGGAACTTGCCGTTCAGGAAGAACGAGAGGAAGAAGATGCAGCATTTCTCAAATGTGGATGAAAAGATATAATGACTTCACAGAGTTGTAGTTGTGGCTTTGGAGCCCTCAAGGTAGTCACTAGGAACTGGTGGTTGACTTAAATAGCAGGTCATCTTAGGCAGCAGACTTCATGCCTTGTGGGCACCTGGAGTTTTGAAAGCACACAGGACAAATATCTTATGTTTGCTCTGAGATGTGTTTGTCTTGAGTACAGAAGTGTTTCTGTCTTCAGACAGTTCCTGGGTATCGCTTGAACTGCAGAGTGCTCGTCAAGTCTTTACACGTTTCACCAGATGCTTTGAGGTAGATGGAGGTCTAGCTGGTGTGTATGAAATCATTAAATTGGTTTAGTCCAAAGTAATTCAGAACCCAAGCAGTTTACCCATAAGAAAGCATAAGAAGCAAATTTAAAGAGAGATTTTATTCTTAGCTTTCTAGAAATGTGTAGTATAGATACTTCCAAAGTCTCAGCATCTTCAAACACAACTCCTTCATGGTTGCTTGTGTTGGGTAGTGGGAGCATTCTGATGCTACTGGACTTACCATGTTAGTGTCACATACTTACGGGTAATAAAGAAGTGGGGAAGTAAAGCTCAACACGCAGCTGGAAGTTGCATTAGGCTTTCTAAAAATCCTATTTTTTGAGCAGAAAAGCCCCCCAATACTGTGTGTAGAGGGCTTCGGAAAGAATTTGTCCTTTCCTTTCCAAATCTGCAATCATCTCATTGTGCTGTTCTCAAAGTCAGACAAGGCAACTCTGTGCTGATAGTGGCTGGTCACAGAAAATTGATGCAGTTTGTAAATCCTTCCCTGTGGCTATACGAGGCCTCTGAAGGTAAACACTGTAGTTAAACAGGTTACTGTCCTCCAGCCTGGCTCTGTCAGAGAAGGAGAAATATGTCTGTGCTGTGTGAGCTAGTGAACCCCAAATGCTTTGAATTTCTTTACCCTCACAGGAGTATCTGCAGTATTGCAGTGACATTTTCTTCAGATGAGGATTCACCCACAGCCAGGGTCCATATTATGGCTCCTAGCATGAAGAAGCATGAGAATGAATGGAATTGTTTGTCAGGGCAAAGTGAAGGCAGTTGCTGCCCACATTCCTAGCTGTGTATACTGTAGAATCTTCTTCCGAATTAAAAGAAAACTTTAAACTATACAACTAGAAGTTTGTGTGGTACTTCTTAAAGAGCTGGGAATGAACCTGGGTGCTGACCACTGTTTTCTTTAGAGGGACAAGAAAAGAAACAGTATTTTTCTTGTAATCCACTAATTGCAGTCTGCTGGTCTGCGATAATAATATTTCCAGTGCTGACTGTGTTTAAACACTTCGTATGCAAATACACGCTTCATAAAAAAGTGGAAATGGTTCCAGTTTAATGTTGATGCTGCACTTAGTTTATAGTTGGGTTTTTTTCTTGGAGTTTAGCTGAAATGCAGAAACAAAGGCTCTCAAATATAGATGAAAGTTAAATGAATAACCAGAATTACTTGTCAGGTATTTTTTTTAAGGAGACCAATTTAGACAGAAGTTTGGGGTTTGAGAGTTTTGGTTTGGGATTGTTTTTTTTTTTTAAATTGCTTTTTTGGCATCTGTTGTATTTATATACTGAAAGTCTCAGTAGCTTTTTCTTTCTAATTTCTATTTTTATACTACTTTTGGTTCACTCTGAAGACTGAAATGCACAAAATTTAATGTTTTTGTTCTAGAATCTTTTGAAGACTTCTGTTCCTGCTGTATTTTTCTTCTGTTGTTGCATGTTGTTATGGAAGTTGAATATGCTGCTCTTTCAGTTCTCAGTGGTGCCCAACCTTGATTTTTGTGTTAGGTGATTTAATTTTGCTCTCATTGAGAGAGTCCTTTCATGATAATTCTGAAAAGCAAGAGTGTGTTTTGGAATAAGTGCATATCCAAAATATGGCATTCCTATTGTTTCTCCATTTGTTTTGATGGATTTGTGTAATACATATTTTTTTTCAAATGTTAAGACAGACACTGGGTTATTTCTTGACATTTCCTTGAGTATGTGTGTTTGCCCTTCGTAGAACAAAGGCTCCTATTAGATAAAATATTCTCTAAAGCGGTCACGCATTCTGGCTGCAGCCAGGCAGACTTCCTGCATGTTTCTACCACACCAGATTCAGGTACTTAGCTCATAGTCACTCCTGAATTTCTGTGAAGAAGGGCAGTCTGTTGACATCTGTGGGTAAAGAGGAGTGACTCCACCTTTGTCTTCACCAGCCATCATCATCTATGCTGGGAAAGCAACCAAGGAGCCTGGTGGAGACTTGGCAAAACCTCTAGACCAGTGGGGAACCGGCCAAGAGATGGTTACTCAGACTTTGTCTCTGTTCCAGGCTGCTTCGCAGCTGTATAATATTGCTGCCAGCCGAATGGCAGGTTATCTTCGAGCTTGGTTTGGCCTGTGGGGCTCTAGGGTGAATGTAGGCATGGTCTTACAGCTCACCTGAGGAAGGAGAGCATTACCCAGCACTTTGCTACTGGAAGACTGGACACCCTTGTTCTACTGCACATTTCCTGAAGGAACATGAAGAGCAAACTCCATAGACTGCTGTGCCACTAAATGGAAGAAGACCAGGAGCAAGCATGGACTCATAAATTGCCTGGCACCTCTGTCACTTGGCCTCTCTGGTAGAGTGTCCATTCTCTGAAAACAGTGCTCGGGCATGGCTGAAGGGGGTGCCTGCACCAGTATCCATTCCCAGTTGGCAGAATGGACGAAGTGTTACTGTATTTGATTCCTCTGTGCTAAATCATCATCAAACACTGTCTCAATAGAATTGTGCCCTCAAGCTACATCCCAGAATATGCAGTACAGTCTCAATCTGTAAAAAAACAAGACTTCAGTGTGCCTTAGAGAGAGAGAGAATGTAAAGACGCGGCAAAGGTTTTGAACCAAAACAGTCCCGGCTGTCCCCAGATGATCAATATACTAGGGCTGCAAGGTTCCTGTATGTGTCCCAGAGGTGATTCAGGGCCAGCCGTTGTACAGTGCAGGTGAGTGAGGCAGTTTAGCTTCAGGTTCTAAGAACAGTCCTCGGACATTTTGTTGGTAGTGGTATAACTTTAGCCTTAGTCACGTAGAGAATTCAGTCCAAGCTCTTAAAATTGGGGTAATATTTCAGTTTGCCAGTGACACCAAGAACAAGCAGATACTAGAGATCAGTTTGGATGAACGTGGTGACAACTCTTGTTCATGAAATTCTGAGCATCTTCTTAACCTTGTTACCTCAAAGTAAGTCTCCTGATGATTACAAATTTTGTTTTCTCTATGCGTGCCTTTGCTTGCAGATGTGGTAAAATCTTATAGAGAACTTTTTAACCTCTGAAGCATCTGTTAGCTCAAGGCTGCAACCGATTGCATTGACAAGCTGTGTGGACAGTTATTTTGGAATAACAGTGCATTGTCTTGATAGGCCTTAAGTCAATGAAACACTGTCCCTTCTTAAAGACAAGGAGGAGGAAAGATTTGCATACGTGTTATCATTTCAGTTGTAGACTGTTTTCTTTAATGATAGTTGAAGTCATGTTGCACAAAACAGTTTGTCATAAAAGTTGTTGCCTCTTTTCCTGCTGGTATCGGTCTGTTCTAGAAAATTGTAACTGGTACTCGCTGGTTAATTTAGAAAGAGAGAAGGGTGTGTGGCTCGCACCTTTTACTTGCAGGATCTGCTCTGATCCCTAAGAGAGCATCTTTCCTGAAGGGTGCGTCTTTTGAATAGTGATTGTTGTTATGTATGTATGTGTGTTTGTTTGAATGTTTGTGAGAGACCTTTAGTTTCATTCTGATTGTGCATGCTTTTAAAACTTTTGGTGAACTGTGTTAAAGCCTAAAATAGACTGCACTGCAGCCCTTGCACAAATAACAGGGAGCAAACACTGGAATGGCTCTCGAGTATAAATGCAGGACTTACTCATTATTGCTTAATAAAAATGTATGAAAGGGAAGTAACTGTGCATAAACATTTAATGATTTGTTTTGCCCCAAACAGGTTAGGCGGTGGTCCTGATGATGCTAAGGAGATTATGCAGCACAAATTCTTTGCTGGAATTGTTTGGCAAGATGTATACGAGAAAAAGGTACTTGCACAACAGTTTTCCCAAGGGAAATTTCGGCTGTGGGGATACTGAACATTTCAAAATTTGTTTGTAAGGTACATAGAAACCCTCCACAGGAAGGGGTTTGCAATTGTTTTTACCAAGGTTAAATTCCTTCCTGTTTTTTAAAATACTCTAATGGGATTACTTCTACATCGAACCTTTTTGGCACAATGAGATGAGTATCTCTAAATGAGAGAGATATTTCTGTGACTGAATAAATACGACATAACCAAAACTGCTTTCAAATTTAGACTGTATGTAAGTTTTTGAAATGGCTTTTCCGACTAATTCATGTTCACAATCTTTGCTATCAACTGACCTGCCTTTGTGAGCCCAGGAGTTATTGTTGGTTCCTGAGCACTTGAAGCAAAACTTTGTAGAAGCGATAGTGGAAGATGGGCTGTTTGCTCCCTTGGCATTTTTCCTGTATCGAACGATGAACGTAGACTGAGCAGGCAGGTGAAATATAGGCTTTTACATCAATCCAAGCCTAATATTTGTTTATTTTTCTAAACATGAAGGGTCTGCAGCACTTCACAGCATTTCATACTGTTTTTTGTTGAAACTACTGCATTTGTAGGCTTTCAGTGGGAGCCACTGAAGTCAGAGAGTCCAGCTCTTTTCATATGGCTGTATTTTATCAGCTATCTGTGCCTCACTGTCCTTTTGTTCAATTACTCCAGTCCTCCAAGATCCCTCATTTTGTACTTTCAAGGCAATTTTCTGTTGGCCTCTTCCATTTGATTCTCACAAGCCAAATCTTCTGTAATGCTCACGTGAAATCCAGCTAACCAAAATGTGAGTCTGGTAATTCAAGGCTCCCATCTACTGGTGCCACATGATCCCTCATGCAGTCCTAGCCTTTGCTGACTTCCCTCCTTCCCTCTGAAGCCCCTTGTAATACCAGACCTGATTTGATCTCTGAGTACAGTTTATCTTGCTCTGGTTGATGGAAGCAGGCACACTTAGCTGAGACGGAGTTTTAATTCTTTAGGTAAAACAGTGTTGTATTAGCAAAGAGCATAACGCTGCAGGTTTCTGTACTGTGGTGGGAGAATTGTCCAGTGCCTGTACACAGAGAAAAATTGCTCTGTTCCCTTCTCTTCTTTCACTTCCTTGCAGATTTGTGTGGCTGAAAGGAACTGAAAAATCATAAAATAAGGTTTTTTGCCTTGAAAGTGTAGGTAAGAATTTAGACCTCTGTCCTTCGTAAGCATCCCTTGAGAGGGTTGCTACGTGCGATCGTGAGGGCGGAATGGAGTTGCGTGGACTTTATTTACTATAATGTAAGAAGTATCTCTCAATTACTCTTCTAAACAGGAGGTTTTGCCCAGCTGACAAGATAAATACTTGGTGTTTTGCTATTTTTCTTTTTTTGCAGTTTAAGGTAAAAAGCTAATAATCATAGAATCATTAGGGATTGGAAGGGACGTCCAAAGACCATCTCATTCAGTCCCCCTGCCATAGCAGGATCACCTTAGACCAAGTTGCACAGGAACATATCCTGACGGATATTGAATGTCGCCAGGGAAGGAGACTCCACAACTTCCCCGGGCAGCCTGTTCCTATACTCCAGTACCCTCACTGTGAAGAATTTTCTTCTCATATTGATATGGATCCTCCGCTGTTCCAGCTTGCACCCATTGCCCCATGTCCTATCACTAGATGACCTCGAGAAGAGCCTGGCTCCATCTTCCTGACAGCCACCCCTCACGTATTTATAGACATTAATGATGAGTCCCAGATGTCTCCAGTGAGTTATTTGCTGGTAGTCCTGGTTCCCCGAATGGATGAGGAATCACACAAGTTGGAGGCAATTTATTTATCCATAGGACTAAGAAAGCCTTCGTACATTGTCCTATAGTAGCACTGACTCAGCTTGTAATGGAAACTGCTTGGAAATTCCACATACTACATGCTTTGGAGAAAATAGTGTGCTAGTGGAGACTTTCTGATCTTGGCATGTCCAAGGAAGCTTGCTTCTGATTAGCATGTGCATCTGAAATAGCTGTCCTGCACAAATGAAATGATTTCTAAAAGCCTGTGTGCAATTGCTGCCTATGTTTTGGGTGGTCCAAAGCGGATCTTTCAGCATTTACCTGAAACAATTTCATGGATGAAAGCAGAATTTTGTCAGCTGCCTGTGCTAAGCTTGGCTGCCCACTATCTCCAGATAATGGTGAATATGTTTATGGACATAGGTTGGGGGTAATCAAGGACACTTACTTTGTAGTTAAGCTTTTTGTAAACATGATTTTGCTTTGAATTATCAGGAGTTCTGAATAACGAGGGTTGTCCCAGGAATTTAAAAATACTCGTTAGACTCTCCTGGAGGAGAGTTGTTATTTGTCTCTAGTACAAAGGAAGGTGCCGTTTAATTTACAGTATTTTGCCCATCCACAAGCAAACCATATGCAATGAGTTTATAGTTACTTTTCTTTTCCTGTTTTTTTGTCTCTTAAACTAACATGAGCCTGCACTTACAGTGCTGGTCTGCAGCAGTGGGAAGCTACAGGTGGCACCTCTCTGCCAGTTGAGCTGCAGAGCTACTGCAGTTTTTCAGTAAAGAAACATACTTGCTTGGTAAAGGCAGTGTTAGAGCTTTCTGCAGCTTTTGACAGCTGGGGTGTGGGGGGGAATTAAAAGTCTTGTGGGTGCATCACAATCTCTCAAATTGCTTTTAGCAGATACTAAAATAAAAGGGAAAATGATACAGGCAGTGCTAGCAACACTCATATGTTCTGACTTGGGATTGCTGCTCCAAGTTGTTCTGATGTGCGAGTTTGGGTGGCTGCTGCAGTGTACAAGTCCTAAATCACTCTGTGCTGCACACAGCAAGCCAGAGCAAATGAGAGCACTGCGAGTGCCACAACCACCCTTAACTGAAAAGAACAGATAGAGCAAAGCAAGGATCATTGTCAGAAGGAAGCAGAAAACAGCTAGAAAGAGAAGAGGGTTAAAATGTGAAATACAGTGCTTATCCTCATGAGGTTTTTACATGTCATGTGTTGGTGTGACTTGATGGAGAGTAATGTTATTAACATTATAATGTGGAGCATACCCTCTTCAGTAACTTCAGGAGGACTATAAGGCTAAGAGTAACTCCTGACATTGGGATATGCTGTTTCCTTTTCCTTTTAAATTTGGGACATAAACATGACTTTTTAGAGCCTTGTTTTATTTTAACAAGATATTTGCAGGCGCTTTTAACAGAAGGTCAGTAGTAATTAAATACAAGAAAAAAAGATTATGCGTGAATACTGCAACTTTGCTCTCTTACAATAAGCAGAATCTTTATGTCTCTTAGTTTTTAAAGGTAATTTTAAACAGTAAGAGTTTCTTTGCATTTGGAAAAGTGTTTCCCTGTATTTGTGTAGATTACATTTCTTTAAGTCTTTACATTGAAAATGAGGGAGCTACATTGAATTGTTGTTTGTAAGACTAGACATTGTTTTGTGCTTTCAGAACAGATCGGAAAGATAATACCGGTGATAGGGAGATTGAAGGTAGTGCTTTATTATTTATCATAGAATCCTTAGGGTTCGGAAGGGACCTCAAAAGATCATCTAGTCCAGTCCCCCTGCCGCAGCAGGATCACGTAGACCAACCAAGTCGCACAGGAACGTATCCAGGCAGGTCTTGAACGTCGCCAGGGAAGGAGACCCTACAACCCCCCTGGGCAGCCTGTTTCAATGCTCCATTACCCTCACTGTGAAGAAGTTCCTTCTGATATTTGTATGGAGCCTCCTGTGTTCCACCTTGCACCCATTGCCCCTTGTCCTATCACCAGATAACCTTGAGAAGAGCCTGGCTCCATTGAAAATGATTCTTCAGAACTACACTGGAGGAAAAATTGGGAATGGGGAAGAGGTGTTTGCTATGTTCAAGATCTGTTTTCCAGATAGTGTTTTCTGTTGATGTCGGTCCATAAGAGCAGAAGTGCAGGTCTTGGGGTCGCTGCTTAATTCCAGTTGGAGCAGTTTGCTATTTGTCTTGATAAACCTTTCCCTGCACTTTCAAGTTGGAAGCTGTATACTTCTTCAATCACGCTTCTAAATTTTTTCCCGGTGTGGCTCTGTGCTATTAAAAGATGGCCATGCTTAACCTCAGTGGTGGGCGAGCTGAAGCCCAGTGCAGAGAGCTATTACAGGCCCTCTGTGTGAAGGCTAATAAAAGTGTTTACATTCTGTTTCTACCACACTGTGCAGTGGAGAGGTGAGCGAGGTCTGAATCCCAGCTTCGTTCCCCTCCAAAACTGTACGTGTTCCAGCTGTGCATCTGTACACAACCAGCTCTGCCACCCTGCTTCCCAGGCATGCTCCTCCTCCAGCCCCAGTCAAGCAGCACTGCTCCATCTGGGACTTTCTTGCCATAGTTTACTTAGGTACACATGGATGATTTCTAGCTCGCCTGCCCAAGTGAGCATCAGGAATAAAACCCAAATAGGTGTAACAGCAGCAGGATGTGCATTGCTAAGTGTATTCAAGTGTTCTGTATTTTCTCAGTTCAGAGTTGATATCAAACTGCTTTTGCAGATGAGTATCATGTTGCTGCTGCATTGTCCTAAATTCTCCTGGGTTAGTTAGACCTACAGCACAGTTGTGCTCACCGCTAGACGGGCACTGGAGCATAGTAGCTATCATTTTTTTCTGTTACTATTACAGCCTTTTGGTGATAACATCAATCTTGCTGACTGGTTTGGTGTCATTAAGCATCTTACTAATGTTCTTTCTTGATAAGCATAAATCTAACTAGATGAAGTTGACAATTTCTATATAATTAGGTGACCAAGTAGTACATACTATTATTTTTAAACATTTTAAAGCGTATTATGTATTGCCTGAAGAAATATTAGGATTCTAGTTTTGTCTTTGCACAATGAAACCCTAGCGACAAAATGACTTGCATTCAGGTGCATAAATAGCAAGTGCACACCTGAATAAATACTCTGTCCTGTACATGGTTCCTTTGTTATGAGTGGCTGTCTTTTAGTCTTACTTGAGCAGTGTGGGGAAAAGTCCTGTGGCTTGTAACTACTTCATAGGCTACCTGTTTTAAACTGCTGCAGACACCTGCAAATGGACCGTGTATTTCTTTTTGCTTTTCGCAGCTTGTACCTCTGTTTAAGCCACAAGTCACATCTGAAACAGATACGAGATACTTTGATGAAGAATTCACTGCACAAATGATAACAATCACTCCTCCTGACCAAGGTAAAGTTCTCCCAATGTTTCCCACTCTGTTCTACAGATCACCGGAGATAATTTTCTGTAATGTTAACCTGTTGCACACACGGTGCATATGCAAGCAAGTTGTGTACAGACTAGTGTCTGTATGCAGTCAAAATTATTTTATTTTCATGGTAACTGAGCAAGTTTGATGCAGTCGCCAGGAATTCCGAACGCTTAATACGGATTTAAGCAGTGCAGCTCCTCACAGTTTTAAACGGGCATGCAAACAACTGTTTACATACAATACAATAATTGTGACCTTCTGTGATGCCTGTTTAAAAGGGGTAAAATTAAAGACTCCTTTGTCCTGTCAAGCTGTGGAAGAAAAAGGTGACTGAAATTTTCTGAAATAACTTTGCAGTGCATAATCTTACTGTTTATTTGAAGTTGCTGTTGCCTTGTCCTAGATGCTCTTGGGTTGGTGAGTTGTACAGCACAGTTGCAGTCAGAGCTTACTTAATTACAAAAGGTAGCAAACTCTTTCTACTGCACTTTTTTTTTCATCTTTCAGATGACAGCATGGATTGTGTAGATAACGAGAGAAGACCTCATTTTCCTCAGTTCTCCTATTCAGCCAGCGGAACCGCTTAATGTTTTGCAACGTTTACCCATTCAGAAATAAAACAGACTGCTTTTTGGGGACCTTACTTCAATGGACACTAGAGAACTTTCTATATTATCTGAATTACAAACTGTGTTTGTATTATGATTTAGATGAATTTGTAGGAAGCCTCACAGATTCTGTATTTAAAACAATTCTTTGATGCATTTTTGAGAAGGAAAACAAATCCATTCTTAAAAGTATTAACGCCATGGCTTTTATGCTGAATGACCATAGGTTTTTAAGAATATACACCAAAACTGTTTACTTTAGGAGTAATTAAGGTATTCAACATATCAGCAACTCTGACCAGAAAATCCCCTTATTTTATTTATTTCATACAGTTCATTATCTAAATATAGAATCTGCACTCTGAACAATTAGATTTATATAGGAAGATATAAGACTTTAGTAGTTAGTGCAATAATATAAGCAACAAAGTGAACAAACTCTGGAGGATTAAGGTTCAAACTCATTTTGGACAGCAGTGAAGTGTCATCCCAACTCCAGAAAACCAACTGTAGGAACAGCATTAATGGCCTCAGTGAGGTAAATCAAAAAGCAAAGGTTATTTTTGTTATAACATCTGCTACAAGACATTACATATCAAACCAAATCCGGTGGAATTGCCACAGTGTATAGATGAGTATTCCATTCTAAACAGTGCATCGACTTGTTCCATTTGCGTAGAGGTTAGGAATACTTCATAGGGTTGGCTTCTCAGAACATAGAAAATGCTTGATTTACCAATCTAATATGAATTGCAACAACACAGTGTCGCCCACTTCCATTACCGTATAAAAATACTGTACAGGTCTCAGTGAGAATCATTGTAATGAGTGTGTCAGCCAGACAAAAGTACATTTTGGCACTGAAGTAATGACTTGTTGCCGCTTTTTTTTTTATGAGAAGATATATGAATATATATAAACACTTAATGATTTTTTTTTTGCATCATGCCAGATCATTTCTTCTTTCTTGAGTGTGCGTTAAAGGTATCGGCCAACGGTTCATGGTGCCTTTTCACTCTTGAAGATTCACTTTAACAGTGTTTCCCATATATAAGGAAAAAAATAGGTTGAAACTTCATATGTGTTTGAATAATAATGGTGTTCAAAAAGTGAAAATTTTTTGTTTGTTTTTCATTTTAATCTTAGTGGAAAATTCCCTACACCCTATTTTTGTTGTATCATGTTTCTTTGTAATTTTCATAAAAGCAGTCTTACTCTGTCTCTGCTGCAAATGAATTTATTCCATTGTAGTTTGCCTTCTCTTAAGTTGCCTTTTTTTGTTTTTCATTCTCTTGACTGTATAAAACCTGACGTGTACTGCAGTTAACTAGCATTTAATATTTTTTTTATTCAAAAGGGAATATGTTACGAAAGCCCCGACTTCCCCTTTCTGTCAGAAACCGCTGTGTCTGCACAGCGAGCCCATCGCCTTGACTTTTTTCTTTTTTTAACAATGCTCAACTCTAATATTTTTACTTACGATATAAAAGTTTCCCTCCAAATACTTAAATAAAAATTGCTTTAACAAGTTAGGTTCTTATGTTTTGTAGTAGGAGCCTCCTGAATTTGTAGAGATGCAATAACTCTAGTTTCTCAAGTTTGCTCCACATAGCACTCAGGGATTTAGGCTTTTCTGTTCCTGCTCAGTTGTTTCATCTCTGTGCTGATCACTACTCAAAGATAATTTTGGAAAATGTTTTTTAAAAGAAATACACCCTGTGCCAGAAATAGTTTGTCTTGAGGTGAATGAGGACTGGCTTAGTTTCAGTGTCCTCCTGGTGCCAGTGAGATTGTGTTACTGAGGCACTCATCTTAAGACGTATCTCTAGTCCAGTCCCTTGGGCCAATTTGTGATGGACAACACTATTTCCTCTTGAGCACTAATGTTATTTGCTTCTAGGAGGTACTTATGCAATGTTGGAATCTCTTTCAAACAAGAATATAGAGGAAAAGATGAGCGCTCAAGAACAACTGCAATTTGCTTCAGAGTATGGAAGCTGCAACTGCAGTAAGCTATTAAATATTCAAAACATTCTTGGTTCAAGGAATAAGCTGTAATTTCCAGTACAGTGTACTGCACTTTTTATGCAAGGAGGGATGGAGAACGGAAGGAGGATCTGTGTGTCTGTAGAAACTGGTGCTGGACAGCCTGTCCCATTTCCTAAGTCTGATCTCATAACTGCTCTCCTTTCTTTGCTTCCAGGCCTTCATCTGAATTTCCAGCCAGCAAAGGGACAAAGTCCAAAGAACTCTTGCGAGTCTGCAAGCCCCAACATGTTCTGAACTAACAAACACACTTTGCTCATTCGTGTTGCCTATATTTGGATGCACAAAGGTTACCGTAGTCTGCCCCAGGAAAATCTGGTCTTTCAAATGAGGAACAGACATGGATCAGGTTGTTCTGTTGAGGCTGATGATGTCTTGTAATGCTATTTTTTCAGCCAGTTGTTCCTAATGGAATATAAAATGGAACTTTAAAAAAACCCCAAAGTTTGCCAAACGTGTCTGGGAATCTTGGTATTGTTAGCAATGCTGAGGGACACATCTGAAGGCAGGGCTATCTGGGTATTTCCCTACGTTTTGCCTGTGGTTACTCAGAATGCCTTGTCTGTTGACTGTAACTGAATGATCACCTGTGTTACAGCTCGCTCCCTGCAAATATGAGTTCTTTAAATTGTGATTAGCACAGGGTGATCCCCCAGGAATGCTTTTGTACTGTATGTGCAAAGACTGCTTAAATCTTCTGTGTTCCTTTAGCTCTTTTATTTGAAGCCCCAAAACCTTTCTAATTGTCTCTACAGCCAGAACCTCCTCATGCTACCTTGTGGCGCTGAAAAACATAATCTTACACTGGTGTTGTGCATTGAAACAAAGATGGTGCATTTTGGGTGCAGGACTCTGGTAGTGTACGTTAACGGCCTGGGAGCCTGGATGGGGGAAAAATCCAACAAGAGTAAGTAAGTAATGTGCAGTTGTCTGTGTGCAATGAGAAGACAAGGTCAGCTGGGCAGTGGTCGAAGCAGAGGTACGTTGCTCTCTGTGATGTTTGGGGTATCAGATGCTGGCAGGAGCCAGGTAATTCTGAAAATTCTATTTTATATTCTCATGTAACTAAACTTTCGGTACAAGTACGTTAGGATACAGCAGGCTGTTCTTTTAAACTGGGCAATGATCGCTGGGGTTTATAGCACTCCAGCTCTGCACATAGTTATGACCTCTCACCCTGCATGTGCTCCCCAGCTGCTGTGCTGCTTTCACACAGGCCTCAACTGTCTTGGCTGCTAGTTGAATTTCTTCCCAGTTTTGCACCTGAGAAACAAATGATGACAGTTTTTTTGAGATTTGGGAGTAAAAGCTTCCTTTTATTGTTTGAATAAAGTCGAATGCTTTAAGTGGGGGTGAATGCTGTTCCTGTGAATTGTTTGTGTGTATTTAAGCGCTTGGTACAGGAGTACAGTCCTTTTCACACTCCTACATGTTTGTAGGTTTTTGAAATGTTTTTCAGAGAAGATTTTTAATTTTTTTTTCCTGTGTTAAGTCAGATTTTTGTCTGCAGTAGTAGGATTTAGGATGGTGGTCCCAAATTAGAAATCGCAACCTATGGTGGGAATGCAAAAGCCAAGGAGAGAGAGATGTAGAAGAGAAGCCCACACACATAAAGCACCTGGGAGTGCCTGCGGAGTGTGGGAAATGATAATTTAGGAGGAAGGTCTGTTTTATTTCTCTGGATCTAAGAGAGCTTCAGAGGTAAAGGCACATTTGAAGAAATGAGTGAATGTAAAACACTTGTTTCTTTAGTGTTGCAAATGAGTGTTTGTCTTCCACTTTTAGCTCAATTTTCTTAATAACAGGGAGGTTAATTGCCACTAGAAGTAAAACGAAAAGAACACACAGTGCCTATAGCAAATGGGAGCTTATTATCCCCAGCGCAGCTGAGCGTACAGACATTTGGTAGCTCTGTCTAATGGAACATATGTTGCATTCTAATCAGGTGATGACTAGTTGCTCTGTCTGAAATCATTTTAAGCAAAACCATTTTGCTTCAGTAGTTCCTGAATGCTGCTACTTAAAACTTTTTGTAACTGCTGGTCACCACTGAGCACTGTGGGTTCTTCCTCAAGGATCAGATCAAGATTTTATACATGAAAACACTGCTTCCTTCTGCCTGCTTCCCTAGAGGTGGGCTTTATGAGCTACTTCCTGTGTTGAATGTAACCCTGGTATATGCTAATATTCAATTTTTATTAATTGTTTCACATGGATTCTTCATGTTTTCTATCATATTACTCTGGCTGCTTATATTTTGCATCTTCATCAGGTCTTTCACAGAGACACGGGATGTTGGAGTTGGAAGTGACCTCTGGAGATGATCTAGTCCATCCTTCCCTGCCAAAGCAGATTCGTGCTTGAGCGGTTGCACGGGATCACATCCAGGCAGGTTTGAACATCTCTGAGACAACTCCACAATCTCTCTGGACAGCCTGTTCCAATGCTCTGCTGTCCTCAAAAGTAAGGAAGTTTTTCCTCATGTTGATGTGGAACTTTTCTGTGTTCCAGTTTGTACCTATTCCCCCTTGTCCTGTAATTGGCCACCAAAAGGAGTCTGATCCATCCTCCTGACCTCCTTTTAGATATTGATGATAAGCCTTGGTAAGATCTCCGCTCAATCTTCGCATAGAATCATTAAAGTTGCCCTCATCGTTGGTGATAATGTTCCACTCCGTATCTAGTAAGGGGTGGAAATCCTCCCCCTCTTTTCATTAATGTATTTTAAAAACCTTTTTTGTTGTTCTTCACCACAGTGGCCAAATTGAGTTCTGACTGGGCCTTTGCCTGATCTCCTCTCTGCACGCCCTAGATAGATCCCTGTGTGCTTCTTGAGTGGCCTGCCTTTTCTTCCAAAGATGATAAACTTTCCTTTTTATTCCAGGCTAAACAACCCCAGGTTTCTTAGCCTTTCCTCGTAAGAGAGATGCTTCAGTAACTATCTTCATAATCCCCACTGGACTCTCTGGTAGCTCCCTGTCTCTTTTGAGCTGGACACAGTATTCCAGATGTAGCCTTACCAAGGCAAAGTAGAAAGGGAGGATGGCTTCTTTTGGCCTTCTGACCACTTTTCTTTTAATGGAGACCGCTGGCCTTCTTGGCTACAAGAGCACACTGCTGGCTCATCGTTGTCTTGTCCACCAGGTCTCTCAGGTCCTTCTCTGGCAGAGCTGCTTTCCAGCAGGTCCATGCTCAACCTGTACTGGTGCAGGGGGTTATTCCCTTGCAGGTGCAGGACTTTACGCTTGCCTTTGTTGCTTTCTGCAGTTCCTGTGTGCTCAGCTTTCCAGCCTGTCCAGGTTAAAAAAAAAAATCTGCAGGCTCACCTTGTTGTGGCAGAAACCTTGCTATGACTTTTCCTTTCTCTAGTTAGTCAACTGTCTGCTCAGTGCTCTTGGATGACCATGGCCGACCAGAGTTTCAAGTAGATAATGACAACGCAGACAGTGCGTGCTGTATTTTCTAAATTCTGAGAGTCTCTCAAATTCTGCACGTTTTTGAAAACGATAAATGGCATTCACTTCACCGAGCATGCTGTTGCTATTTTGAATACAAAGAGAGTGACAGTTATTCACAGAAACGGAAGAGACACAAACTCCTACCCAAATTTGTGATCTTTAGATATTGTGAACTCTACCATAGCTGTTTCATTATGCTCTTGAGTTCTTACAGTGCTGTTGTTGTTAACCAGAAATTTGTTGTCTATTACTGAGAAAACCTGTATCCGAACAAAAAATAGCAATTGTGAACTTCAGCACTATGCCTGGGAATTCACTGCAGGTGGAGTGAAAAGATCATAAAGTACACGATTTGTCATAGCGTTTTGGGAAAATATCAAACTTTCAGTAATACTGTTCTTCCTCTTCTTACTGAAGTATAGCAAGTAGAACAAACCACTCTCCCCTGGGCAAGTCTTGCTGACTGCACTTGGAGCACAGGCACAGGGCTAGACAATCTCCCTGCAAACCCCAGCTCATCAGTGTGTGTATTTAATGATTTAGGTCCTGGATTTGAGAGTACCGGAAGGAAATTCTTCGTGGACTTATTCCTATTGTCTCTGGTACGTATTTGTGCTTCCAGACTGACATGGCCTGTCTGCCACTTTCATGCTATCCATGTGACTCAGCACCAGCCTTATTTTGAGATGCTTCCACTAGTACAAACCCTATGTTTTTGTCATTTTCTTCTTATTTTCTGTCATTGGCCCAGCTGTGCCAAGCTCACTGCACTTAATGTTTTAAGCAAAGTGTGTATCTGTTGAATTCACACATATACTATTGCACTGTAATTGAGTAAGTAATTTTCTCAGGGGTATGAAGAGCTCAGTCTGTAGTTTGTTATCACTTTCTGTGCTGGAGGTTGTCAGCCTGTTCGTCTGAAGCAAGCACCCCAGTGCTTGCCCTTGTGTTGCTGAGATGGGTGCAGGCAGGCCAGTTTCAGATTCCTTCTGGGGTGACTAGGAGAGAAAACTCCAAGTGAAGTGTATTCTTTCAGATGAAGTCTGAAGTCTGCTTTGCGTTAGAATTTCCACTCTAACAGGATCCATTAGCTGTTTCTGAAAGGCTGCAGGGGCATGACCTAAATTGATTCCTTCGATCTTTCATTTCATTGGTCACTCCGAAGTTGTTTCTAGTGCAGGCTGGAGCTGGCACAGCTCACTTAAGGTAGGCTGTACCTAGAGCTGCACAGCTCTACTCCCTGGGTTTGCATATACTTCCAGTTTACCAACTGCTGTTGAAAATACCAGTTTGACCGCGATCTGGCAGAATTGTGGCCAGCAGCTGGCCACCTGGCAGCCGTGCCTTGGTCGGGAGATCCAACACTGCTGCAGTCAAGCTCTGAGCTGTGGAGGCTCGTTACACTGAATGTGGTCTCTTAGGTTTAATTCAGCTAGAACGCCTTTTCCTGCACACAGGCCTGGAGGTGATGCAGCATTTTAGTGATTTTCAGTAGCTGATGAACTTTTCTAATGTAGTTGATAAGCTGCTTCAATGATGATTTTTAATGGTTTTGTGGATTTGAAGAAAGATCAAAACATAAGCCCCTTTACTGAACATCAGTAATGGAAAATTGAGCGATACTGTTCTTAAGATAGTTACAACATATAGTTAGCTTTCCACGCAATGCATTCAGCTACTGCAATTGTTCCTCATTCCAATATAACTGGAGGAAATTAAACTAACCAGAAAGATGGGAATGCCTGCTGACAGTCTGGTAATGAGTATAAAATGAGACAGACTGAAAACAAAGTAGAAGGAACAAGGTCACTTGGTGCCACTGTAGATGAAGGAGAATATAAGAAAGCAGAACAAAATGTACTTATTTACACAGGTGAGATAGTTACACATTAAATTTATGACAGAGATAAAAGGATTAAACTTAGTATCTCCCTTCACTGGATTGTAAAACCTGAAATCGTGTTACCTTTCCAGAGTTTTCCTTTCTGTGCTCACTTGGTCAGCTGTTAAGGAAGTGGAGATCAGAGGTGGCTCCGTGTTACTTGCAATGGATTTTTTTAAAGTTCTAAAAAGCAACTCATGAAGTTGTGCTGAGGGTGACGCTTCCTAGGCTGACCAATGACTTTCCGGGTAACTCCAAGATACTTATCACAGGTGACAGCTGTGCTTTGTCAGAGGCAGGAGAGGATCCTAACAACATGGAGCGCTGAGATTGACTGGTGCACTCATGTGTGAATGATGCGGCATTGTGAAGGGTTCCTGTCTGCAGAGCAGTCGTGTCAAGTTCCTTTCAGTTTTTGTTAGTAATTTCTCCACACAACGCACACTTCTGGCTTTTTTGTTATTACAAGGGTACTTCTCAAATACAATGAAACCTCGCAGCTACAAATACACCAGGTTCCCTGTGTCAAGATGCGTGCGCGCACAAGTCTGAGCAGCATCCGATCCGGGTATGCAGACTGGTAGAGGCCTGGAGCGTTTGAGGGCTGCTGGAAAGGAAGGCTGTGGCAGCATAAAGCAGCTTCCAACTCCCCATCTGGAACAATCCCCCACAGGAGCACCCGCAATGGCAGTGCCATCTGTCTCTCCTGCAGAGCAGATCTCCTCTCCTGGGAGTAGAAAAAAGCTGGCACAGGAAGCTGGCCTTTCACTTCTTTGCTGCATGGAGGTTGGTTGCAGATTGCTGGGTGTTACCTGTCAAGACCATGCTGCTCTGTTCTGTCCCCTTTTCCCTTTTTTTTTTGGTTTTTTTTTTTTTGGGGGGGGGAGCAGTTTTGTCTGAATGCCAGTTTTGCCTTTTTCCTTAGGACACCTTCCTCCTACCCTTCCTCCTTCCCTGCCTTCTTTCCTTTTTTATGCCAACTCATCTCTATAAATACAGAATCAAATCCTGGTAAGACATTAACTGAAAATTGTTGGTGGAAGATATTTACATATTTACCTTAGACATTCTGTAAACTCTCAAGAATTCTTTACAATGTGGGAAACTAACACAAACCTTCTGTAGCATCCTCAGCTTCATTGCCTTGGTCTGTAGCTTGTACATCCTGAGGCTGATTTAATCCATTTTCTAGTGGTGTGAAAGGCTTGGAGTCCAACTCAAAAAAGCCCTAGTTAAAGGCTAGGCTCTCAGCCTGCAGAACTTAATCATGGCCTTTACTAGTGTACTTCTGCAGCCCCACTGAGGCTTTTCCATCCTTCGGTATCCTCTGGGCATACCCACCCATCTAATTTTCTATGAGGAACTGGGGGGGGGGGAAGTCCTGCCAGGCAGCCCTATGGAAGTTGCTCAAGAAATTTCAACACTGTTCCTGGATGATACTGTCCCATCCTATAGTTACTCTGCTTGGCTCCAGCTAGTCTGCAGATGCAGCTTCAAAATAAAATCAAGACAACATAGCCTCCATGTTGTTCCCTCCCCCTCTTATGTAGTGAAACACAAACATACACACTCCATAAATGCATTTGTGAATGGCCGTGAGTTAAATACTCAGCCAAGGCAATGGTTATCATTAAACAAATGATGACAACACTAGAGCACAACACAAATTGCATGCAGGATGAGAGCCTCAGCTGTATAGCTGTTTGCCTGGTGACGTTAGGCTGATCAACACCAGTCCTTTGGGCTGGGTATATATGAATATACCGTATTCATATATATGAATATATATATATATATTCATATATATATATATATTCATAGCAAACTGCTATGAATCCAGTGAGGAATCCAGGATATCCTCTTTAAATGCTCTTGCAGCTTGCTAAACTCTGAATGCAGTAAACAACATTCTGTAGTGTTTGCAGATGGATGTGGAACAGGCTACCCGGGGAAGTGGTTGAGTTGCCATTCCTGGACATATTAAAAAGATGTGTAAATGTGGCATTTGGGGACAGCATTTAGGTGTATAGGGACACGATAGAGTTGGCAGTACTGGATTTAACAGCTGGACTCTGATCTTAAAGGTCTTTTTCAACCAAAGTGATTCTACTATAGCAAATATTTTGATAAACAGAGCACAAGCAAGAGTGGATTCAGAGCTAAGCAGGCCAGACTGAAACACTAAAATCACAGGGCACAAGTGAAGAGATTCTCTCTTACTTCTTGAGACCCAGTCTTTGTATATTTATATACTGTGATTAAGTCCCCTTGTAACCTTCTCCTCTCCGAGCTGAAAAGGCACAGATCTCTCCTCATAAGACAAGTAATGTAATGAAACTTTAGAGCATATGACACTAAATTAAAGTATCCAAATAATGATCTTAAATTTATGTCACACCTTTCAAGGAGCACAGTTCATAGCACTTTTGCTTGTGTGGCATCTGACCAGATTGTCAAAACCCGTTCTTGCAGGGTGCTACGGGTACTATAACTTAAATGATTCATGTTGCAGCTGTTGGAACTGCTTGTCGGGTTGAGAAAAAGCTCATGGTGCCAAGTGCTGATGTAAAAGAACTCGGATCTCCATCAGCCACCTTGGCTCCAAGTAGTCACCGAACAACAGATGGTAGCATGAGTTAAGCAAACAGAACATATTTGGAGTGAAGGAATAAAGTTAAAAGCTTTGCGAGAATTGAAATGCTCAAGAAAACAGTGTTGAGTTTCCAACTAGCTTTCATATCCAAGTGATGTATGCCACTGACCTTAAAAGGGGACTGTCATTTCTGACCGTCTCTGAACACTCGTGACACTAATACTACTGAGATTTCTGATGCAGCTCAAAGTCACAACTCTTGCGTATCAAGCTATACTTGTAGTGTAAAACACAACCAAAGACAATACCTGGCTCTAAGGAAAAGATGGAAGAACCCCAAATCACATAATTTTGCAGTAAATTACAAGCACCAGCAGCAAGGAAGAGACAGTTGTAAGCCTTGACAGTCTCTTCAGCAAAGCAAGGCCATCACTGCACTGCTACAAAGAAAACTGTTAGTGTTAAGGTGAGCAGAAGTGCACAAGCTCCTGATGGGTCTGTATTGGTAACATCAGAACAGAAGGGACAAAGTCAGTGCAAGATACAAGAAAAAGGGATATAGTGATGGTTACAAACAGCAAGTTCTCTCATTTTCACAGAATAACCTGGACTTAAACCACTCACCAGAAAATGACATGTTGTTCAAGGGAAGTATTTAAGCTGGCTTTGTTCTCACAACATTTTCCGAAGAGACTGTGAAAATCTGCACAGTTATTACATATTTTCAGTGTTTCAGGTTACTGTAATTCTTCACGCTGTTCATCCAGGATGACTACAGACCCAGGTTTCTGATCTTGTTTGTTGTTTGGGGTTTTTTTTTTGCTTTATTTACTGGCCCAAACTGGATTATTATGTGTTTTTAAACAATCCTGCTATCACAGAAAGAGAAATCAGAACAATTAGATTGCTCATTTAGCAAGTTTAGTGCAAGAAAGTGTGGGAGAAGCTTCTAAAACCAAACTTGGTTCGACTGAGATACATGAAAGAGCCTTATTTGTTGTACATAAGCTTCTTTATTGAAATGCTAATTATTTTGTTAGGCTCAGGAATCCTTATTCTGAAAGTGCTGTACTCTACAGCAGAGCCCACCAAAACACTTAAGTTTCATCATATCAATAGTTCCAGCAGAGTAAACAGGATCTCAGAGAGGACATACTCAGACCACACTTCTTCTACCAGTTCCTCGTTTCAACAGGCAGCAGTAATCAATAGTTAGGAGAACACAAGAATGCAGAGGGTCTAGAGTGCTTTGACAATCCTAAGTATATTCGAAAGCACCACGTGTGAACACACAGCCTTGAAATCCGAAGGAAATCATAAAATATTTGTGCTTTTGATATTCTGCCAGCTACAGACCCACCTCAGTAGTGAGTGAGGCGTCACCAGGCTTTCTGTCCCATGGAGCTGTTTCTCTTCACGACTCGAGTCTCCATACGTGCCAGGAACAGCTCTGGATCTCATGCCTAAGGGGAACTGCACTGCTGCTGCAATTGCTAATATAGCCCAGCAGGTTTTGCCTTTACCATGGCAAGGACACAGTGACTCGGGTGCAGTCTGTCCCTCAGGACACTCAGGGCCTTTTCTGCAAAGCTGTTGTCAGTCAGCAGCCACCCTTGCCTATAGATGGTGTAACTGTCCCCAGGGCAGGACTCTGCACTTATCCTCACCAAGTCCAGGAGTCCCCTTGCACTTGCCACTCTGGGTACTGACCAACCAGTATCATCCAAGGACTGGCTATGGGTCTGCTCTGTCCCGTTCTCCAGGTCACTGGCAAAGACATCCGATAGCATCAGTAAACCCCCCGCCCCAAGCAACACCAGTGGTAATCTGCTGCCCATTGGCTTAACCCTGCCTGTCACAGTCCAGCAAAGCTTCTACCCACCTTCAGTTCGGTTGTTCAAACAGCACCTCTGCAGCAGAGGTAACACAACAGTGCTTTCAGGAGTGCACTGAAAGCCTTGCTAACCTCAAAGAGAATTACATTGTTTTCTCTGCTCTCACACGGTGCTGCTGACTTCACCAGAAAAGGCAGTTGGCTCAGGCAGGTCATCAGTCAGTCTTTGTTAACAGTTCCCAAGTGCGTTCTCGCCCTTCCCATGCCTCGGTGTAGGGCTGGACACAGTTCTTGCGAGGATTCACGCTATAATCTTCTGCAGACTGAGGTCAGGCTGACTAGCTAGTAATTCTTCAAATAGTTCTCTTCAAAGAATGGCAATAACTGTCACCTTTTCTCAGTCCTCAGGACCAGCCATCAGTTGCCACTGCTGTTCAGCAGTGATGGACAGCAGCCATCTACTGATGTTTGGCAGCTGTGTCTTTGTAGATAGCAAATGGGTCCTTTCTGAATATCAGGGTCTATTTTCTAAAGGGCACAAAGTACTTTGGATAGAAGGTTCTAGTTTATAAACTTTTGGACCCACATGTTTGTGAGGGGATATTTTAAGGCACCCCCTCCCTAAACTAGCAGTCCGGTTATGAGGGTATCCATTGAGCTGCCAGGTCTAAGGGAATGAACAGAACGCGGCTAACAAGCCAAACAAAGGTAACGAAGCGGTGCCACCGTGTGGCTAGAACGTGAAGCGCCTGCTGAACAGGTAACGGCTGCGTTCGCTGAAATCTCCAGTCGGATCTAAGTGGACTTTGCTCATGTAGCTGCTGATAGTTTTCAGAACTTACGTGCAAATTGAAAAGCAGGTGAGTGCAGAGCAGGTCAAGCCACTCCTGGTGCCACTGTGTGGATTGTGACACTGCAGTGCCAGCTGGCAAATGGGCACGTGGCCACACTACCTAGAATTGTTGTTTGTGAGGGAAAAGGAACAGAAAAACAGGCCTGTCTTGTAGATCAAGTGACAACAGAACAGCTAAGTAAGGGACCGTGATTTCAATAAAGAAATGTAAGAAAATATGATTAAATGCTGAAGTAAAAGCTAGCTTCTCGCTAAAGCTTCTCCTAAAGGGAAAAACAAATTAACAAAAGCCCAGAATAAACACCATTAAAACCAGTATGACAGCAGTTCAAAATGCAGCCAGCTGTAAAAAGCACGCTACGTGTAGAAGTAACCTGTCTGTACAAAAGAAAGATGTAGGTATATCTCTGTGAGAGCCATCAAACTGCTATAAAACATACAATGGCCAGTCAATTTAATGCAATTTTATTTATGTAAACCTCTCTGAGCCTTACCTGACCTGGAGCAAATCTTTGTGGAAAGATGATGTCTTGGAAGAGCCTTCCATTAACCCTCTTCTTTCACACTGGTAAAGCTACTGCAGTGTTTTTGTTCTGCCCCTCAGCAGAGCGATTCTGTTGGGTGATTAGAGGCTTGCCTCCCTCTACTTTGGCAAACTCATACATTTGTACAGATCTAAGCTTAGTGTGGTAATTGATAGTAAACTATTGCACAGAACAGAAGACAAGCTCAATGCGTAGAGAACAAACTGCACAGATAAACTGTGAAACTATGCACTAACTGGAGCTTCCCTAAGGACTTCACATCTAGGTAGTCAGTACTGGATCCAGATCATACAATCATTTAGGCTGGAAAAGACTTTTAAGAATTGAATCTAACTCTGCTGTAGCAAGACCACTACTAAACAAGTGTTCCTAAGCTCCACACAATCTTTAAACCACATCCAGGACTAGAGTTACGATAATTCAGCCCCTCTCTGAGCAGTCTGTTCCAAGAGTTGATGATCCTTTTAATTTTTCCTAGTGTCTAACCTAAACTTCCCCTGGTGCAGCTTGAGGCCATTTCCTCTTGTGCTGTAACTTGTGAGAAGAGACAAAAGGAAGGTGAAGGTGGGACAAATAGCTATGAGTTGCATCACATGCCAAGATGAAACAATATTAGAAGTAACCAAAACTTAGAAAGGAGCATAGCATGTAAATTTGTACACACACAACACAGGAGCGTCAAGTCGACTACTAACAGGGTCCTGCATGGTGAAAGAGGAGTTTGTGGTACTGTGTACACAGTGCTGATATTTTATGTTGTCTAACGCCATCACCCAGAGGCCAGATGTGTGTTGTCAGAAGAATCAAACCTAATAAACCCTTCCTGTAGACAACACTAGGAATAGAAAACTGTCTCCCCTTGTGTCTATCCTATTGCTTTTCTAAGAACCGCAAGTCTAGAGCAGGACTTTTCTTCAATGATATTTTGAGACTTTGGGGAGGTAGAAGCACACCATAAGCAGTTTTTCACACCCTCTGAAGCCAAGGAGGCAATTGAGCTGGTCACCGCTGAAACACTTCTTATACGTAGGACACCACCCCTGTGCAAGAGCTGACGGTCCTCTTTGTGTTCCTCCTGCCTCGCTCCTCCCAGCCTCTAACCTTTCTGTTTCTGCCCTCCTGCTTTTTTCCTCTCCCGGTCCTTCACTCTGCATCAGGCACCTGTCCTAAGGAACAGCCCAAGTGGCATGCTAGAGGATAAAAAAAAAAATAAGAACTTTAAGCCATGAAGTTCTCATAATTGTTTTTAAAACACAAGAGCTATCGAGCAGCAGGTACAGGACAACCAGCTGATCAGGCCCAGCCAGCACAGGTTTAGGAAAGGAAGGTCCTGTCTAACCAACCTGATCTCATTCTACAACTGGGTGACCCACCAAGTGGATGAGGGGAAGGCTGTGGATGTTGTCTACCTAGACTTACGTGAAGGCACATAAGCAATGATTTCTACTCTGACCCTACACAAGTGCATCCTAACATGAACAACAGATGGAGAGACACCTGACGAGTATTCCAAATTCTGTGTCACGCCAGGAACACCAGGTTAGAACATCACAAAGTGGCTCCTTCCAGCTAGGTGTAGCACAACAAGGGAGAAGCTAAAACTTGACCCAAAGTAATCTAGAAAGCCTTAAAATATAAAAGTTTATTTAACTACAATATAAAAAAGTACAATATAAAGATACAAAACATAGATATTTCATAATTATTTCACATGCTGAAAGGATTAATTGACAAGCTGTGAGGTGAAGACTTAATGAAATCTATGGACATTTTGGCCATAAAGGCTATTTCATCTAGCTTCAGACTTGAAATATTGAGCAACCGTTGCAGAGAACCTGCTCTCCCACATCACCGTAACTGGGGAAAGAGGAAAACAAACAAAAAGAAACAAGGTCAGTGTATCATGTTTCTGGAACACAACAAATCCCATCCTATGGCATTATCAGCTGTAGTCATGGGCCTCCCACACAGTGCACTCAATATTTCTTTGCATCACAGATCTCAACAATGATGGCAAACACTTCAGATTACTCCTCCACAGCACAGTCGTTTAACTTCTTCCCAGGGAGGGTGATGGGGTGCTGGAGGGAGCTGCCTGTGGGGGTTGTGGAGTCTAAACCCGCCTGGACCTGGTTCGGGTGTCCTGTTGTGGCAGGGGGATTGGACTAGATGATCTTTCAAGTTCCCTTCCGATCCCTGATGATTCTATGATCACTGGCCACTGTAACATATGGCTGAAGGGCAAATGGGAGCAGTTTTCACCCCCTAGAACATTTAAAAGAGAAGCTGAACTAGACTTACACCACAATTGATTCACGGACATTTTACTTGCCTTGTTTCAGGCAGTTTTGTTGCTGCTAATTCAACGTAAGAAGAGTTAAAGTCCTTTATCTGGGTGAGCTAGATACCTGTTTAGTTTTCATATGCAAAAACTGACTGTCTGGGGACATATAATTAAAATAAGCTCAAAAATTCCAGAGGCACTTACTCTGTGGTGGAACACAAAGCACAGCTGACTGCATTACAGCAGCTGCAGAGCCTGCTGCAGTTCTGGCAGACAATCCGGTCGCACTGTGTGCACAGCTCCTTGACACTGGCAGTTCTAACACACGAAGAGCAGGCTTTGGAACCACCCGCGGCTGGAGCTGCTCGGGAAAAAAACGTCGTTAGGATATGAACTACTTTACAACAGAACAGTGAAAGCACCAGGCAGTTCCCGGACTTGCAGAGCCGGTACCTGTGCTCGGCATCGCAGCTACAGGCAGCAGCCCCTTGCTGAGCGCTCGCAGGCACCGGGACAGGGCCCTCGGGTCAGGGCTTTACCGGACCTTCTCAGCCCCGGGGCCGCCGGGATCCAGGTTAACCCTTCCTCTAAAGAACAGACAGTACAGCTAATCGCTCACCCCTCTCGCCGGCCGCTGGGCTCCTCCGCAGCTTCCCGTCGTGTCCTATGAGCAGCTGCTCGCTCCAGCGTCGCCCAGTGCTGCCGCCCGGGACCTCCCCGGCCTTCTGGGCGTCCCCTAGATCCTGGGCCGGCCCTGACGGCGGGGACTGGCTGCCGGGCCGAGACCCTTCCATGTAGGCCTGGGCTCCTTTGAAGAGCAGCCGCCGCGTCCTCTCTGCCGGCGGGAAAGCAAAGCAGCTTCAGGGTCGGCTGCCCCGCCTCCACCCCAGCGTCAGCAGCAGAGCAGCCCGCGGACGCGGGCGGTTCCCCCTCCCGCCTTCCCTCCAACTCCGTCCCGCCACCGCCTCACCGAACACCTCCCGCCGGTACTCGTGGCCCCGCACGCCGTGGCTCAGCTCCCGCAGCCCCACACGGGTCTTCAGCTGGAGCGGGGCAGCGTCTCCGAAGGGGCAGGAACGCTTCGGCATAGCGGGCCCAGCCCAGTAGAACCGCCTTCCCCAGGCCGGGACGGGGGCGGGACGGGCCGGCTCAGGCAGGCCCCGCCCAGGGCACCAGCTGGGCCTGGGCGGGAGGGGCCCAGCGGGACCAGAAGCGGAAGCTCGGATCGGTCTGATGTGGCAGCTTTCGTTTCCGCGCTCCCACACTGGGATTTCATTCAGAATCGCAACCGATGAAAGTCTGGGCTTTCCATCAAAGGGCACCAAACCCACGTTTCCTGTAGTTGCTGAACTGCTGTTGTTGTGAGTGTACAACCCCACTGGTTCTATACAGTCTAATGGGGGTTAGTTTGGTTTCCCGAGGCCAGACGTGTAGTCCGCAGAGGGGAAGGTGTGACTGTACAACGCAGTAATGCACAAAAATCCCTTATCACACCCCATTCAGCTGAGGAGATTTCTGCTGTGGTCTGTGTGAGTGTGCTTGAAGATGCAGAGCACAGTGTTCCACTTCTCACTGAAAACTCAAGGTCTTTTATCTCTAAGGACATGTCTTTGTTATTATCTATTAGATACTGATATCGTTGAAGTTTTCTGCGGAATGTAGGTGAATCAGAAAATTATCTCAGTCAGACAGAGCCCTGTCAGAACAAAGGGCAGAAAATCTCATAGAACCTTAGAATCATTTAGATTGAAAAGGATTTTAAGATCCTCAAGTCCAACCATTAACCCAACTGTACCGAGACCACTGCTAAAACATGTCCCTAAGTTCCAGATCTGCACTACTTTTAAACATGGCCAGGGGTGACAATTCAATTCCCTCCCTGGGTGGTCTGTTCCAAGGCCTGATGACCCTTTCAATAAAGGAAGTTTTCCCTAATGTCCAACCAGAAATTTTCCTTGTGCAACTTGAGGCCATTTCCTCTTGTTCTATCCCTTGTTACTTGTGAGAAGAGGCCAACACTCACCTCTGTACAACCTCCTTTTAGATAGTGTGGGTTTATGAAAGGGAGATCTCACTTAACCGACCTGGTCTCTTTCTATGACTGTGTGACTCGCCTTTTGGATGGAAGGAAGGCTGTGGATGTTGTGTACTCGGACTTCCGGAAGGCTTGGAAAGGAAACGTCATGACACCAAGGGTTGAAGAACCCCATTCCAGAGTTCGCACTGCAGCTCCAGGACAACCCTTGCACCAAAAAAAACTCAGGTGAAGAAACATCATAAACCTATGTGGGGACAGGTAAAAGCGCTGTCCGACCAAACACAACTACTCATGACACAGCAAAACGTGGAACCTACTCCAGAAAATTTCATAGTACCAGTTATTTGCTTGTTTGAATGCTAATTCTTTAACCATTGTGATGTGTCTTGTTTTATGTGCTTTCTTTCCATGTGGTATGATTCAGGATGGGATCTTGGAACAAGGACTCTTGTAAAGAAGCTTGTACATCTGGGATGCACAAAGTATCCCTAAACCGACAAACAAGACCGACTGTCAAATCTCTTTTCCTTGGAATTGTGGAACTTTGCAGGGCGAACAAGCTACCTACTCTGTCTTAGCCATCAGTGGCAGAATTCAGAAGACGGCAAGATACTGCTGGGAATACATTAGCTCAACCTGGGACACTTTGTTAATGTTGGGAAATATCCCTACTGCAACAGGACCTTTGTCCCTGATCATCATATTGATCGCTATAACCTTGGTTGTATTATGTTGTTGTACTCTATGTGTACCAAACTTAATCAGAATGTTTTGCCCTCCTCTGCGACCCACCAGGTCTGAGATTATGTATGCTTACAAATTACTAATTAAAAAACAAAAAAGAGGAGATGAGGGAATATTCCTCCCAAAGCATGCTGGGAGATGGGCACACCATGACCCATATATAGCACGTGGCCGGAGACCAGGGATAGAGTATGGCTGGAAGCCAAAACCTCTTATATAACCTTCTACCTAAGCATACATGTGACCAGCCAGGAGGGGCGACCAGGTAGCCCAGCATAAAGTGCTACAACTAGTGAGCACCAATCCCATGTTCACACATGCTGGTACGTGCCAATAAAAGGCTAAAGGAAAACCACTCGTATTACTCACAGAGTCCTCATAGAGGTAAAAGTGAGCCTCATTTATTGCCTTAATCAGTGTGCTTTTATAGAGTTTTACAGGGTTCACATGGCTTAAGCAAAACTACTGTTGGCTAAACTAACTTGACCACGTGTGTTTACTTCCACATGAATGGTTACATGCGGATCTGCACACTCCTCTAGGTCAGTCTCTCCCCCCTATTCTGCGGTCAGCGTGTCTTGCTTATTCTCATTCTTGTTTACAACATCACTGTTGCTCCTCATTCTCGTTATTCAGGAGGCTTCAAGGATGCTGCCTCTGGGGCCATGGGCTGGGTTGTGCAAACAGGCCCTGAGCAAAATATCATGCCCTTGATCCTGCACTATGTCCTTGGCCGGACTTACTCAGCATCAACTAGAAGTTGCAACTTTTTATGGTTTGTTCCATAGCTCCTCTACTTCAATAACAGCCCAGCTCTATTAAGGGAACCAGACAGACATCTGGAAAGCAATACTGGGTTTTGTATGCCAAAGTAACTGACTCAGCAACTAGCTTTTAGTGGGAATCATTACAGACCTTAACTGGTTTGTCGACCACTTCCACCAAGAAGGTGGTTTGCAGAACAAAGCAGGTAGGTGGCACAGCCTTCTCGGACGACAGCTGCAGCCTGACCTCTTAGAGGGATCTCTAGGAAGCAAAACCATAGCTGTTTTGGTTACAATACCATTGCAACACTTACTAAGGCAGCTTCCCATACTGTTTCACAGAACACCCACATTTGTACCTGTGCCTGCCCACCCACCCAGTAAAAAGCATGGTTCTGTACTCACTTGATTCTACAGCTGATGATTCAGGTGCAGCTGGGACAAATAAACCACCCTCATCATCCACATGGCTGTTCATACCCAGGCACGAGGTAAAAAACAAGAGAGCAAAGCTTATGCAGCTGCTCTCGGGGCTGCCTTTATACCTCCCGGGGCTTCTCCCCTCCCCTTTCCCAGGGGACTGTGGGAAGGGTGGTGGGTGAGGGGCCAGGTATGTAAGAGCCCCAGCCTGGGCTCTGGGGGTGTCATTGTGTTCCCTGGCTGCTCAAGAGTCAGAGTTTTACAGCTCCCTTAAGGAGCTGCTTTAGCAGCAGCAACTTTTTGCAGGTATTTTGCTGATTTCTGAGCAGCTGTAGCAGAGCTGGTGTTTCTGAGATGTAAGAGCTGTGGAGCCAACCAGTGATAAGCAAGAGATAATTATCATTTGTAGGTAGCTCATCAGCAACTTTGTGTGAAGTGTTTTAGGGTGCTGAGATACCCTTGATAGGATGTGGTGAGTTTTACTCTATTGCCTGGTCTTCGTGGAGATGTGAACACCATTCTTTTTAACCTTTGCAGCATTATTTTCTCTGTTCTTTTCTCTTTTGTCAGGACTCCCGGTGAGACAAACTAGCAGCTGTTCCAGTCTGTTGTCTCCTGTTGAGGTTTTCCCACTGCTGCAGTAGGAGGATTTTGTTTCTTGTTCAATACTTCAAGAATCTCCCTCTGAGAGTCAGTCTGAATCATCTCCCTGTGGTCTGGTCATCATCATTGTGAACTTGGACTCAAGAGTACAGTAAGGAACCTTGAAAACCATTGCTCCTGTCAAAGCAGAAAGAGCTAGGACTACCTAGGTCACGCAGCTAATAGCTCAGTGCTATTTCCCTGTTACCTGTGGCACAACAAATAAGGTTAGAATGTAAAGGAAGACCGAACACCAGGTCTGCATTGACTTTAAAGAGGAAATCTGAGGCTTCAGGTGAACTTTAATTGTTGTAATGTCATCATAAACTCAAAACATGTGTGGCTGGAAGCCTGCCTTAAGAAGGCAGAGGCCAGCAGTGCTCCTTGGCACAGAGCAGGAGCAAGATGTGTGGTTCAACATAAAAGCTGGTCTTTTGGCCACTGAACTCAGGAAGCATCCGGGGAGGCTTTCTCCCCCAGGGATCATCAGAAGGCTGGTAGTATGCTATGTGCATAATAGTCATTGTTTTGCTTACTACTGTTCTGTTAATACTTGCTGGTAACAAGTAGCACCCAGTAGTGACTCTAATTACTCCGAAGAAACAGGACTGCAGTCTATTTCTGAGCGAATAGTCACCTCTGCAGCAGGTAACAGCCTCTGCTCCCAGAGGAGCAAAGCTGCGAGATGTTCTGGCTGGGTCAGTGCCAAACAGCAAAGTATAACACAGCAACTTGGCTGAGCACTTTAATTTGCAGGTGTGAGGCAGCCATTGCCAGAAGAGGAGGAGCATTTGAGGTGAGTTAGGGAGGTATTCAGGGGCAGTCATTTCTTACAGGCACCACTACTAATCAGGTGTGCTTTGGTATCTTAGGCACCAGAAAAAACAGTGGCCATAATGTCAGTCAGACTGGATGGAGCAGCTATGGCAAAGGCTATGGTCTGTTTAGGGAGAGATCTGTGGTATCACAGGTTGGTCTTTGATGGTGCAATGCTTGCTTTCAGCTTTCAGCCTTTTGTCTTTAATCACAGGATGTGGTTAAAAGATGTGCTGCAGGCACCAGTGGAACCCGATGCCTGCAGCAACATCCCTTGTAGCTGTAGAGTTTCTTCTGAGGATGGAATCGGCTGTGTGCTCTCTCAAGCTAAATTTGGGATGAGCTCTCAGGGTAGGGAGGAGGGCTCTGGCAGGAGTGAGTGATGGTGGCAGTTGTGGGGAAGGCTTTTCAAATAAGCTGTTCATTAATAGTTCCCTGGGCTGGGTGAAGGCATTAGGGTACCTCTTGGCACGAGTCTAGCGTGATCAGGGCAGTTCCAGCTCAAGTGTCTGTGTTGGTCCAGAGTGTCTTTTTTGTTTTAGAGCCTTTTAAAGTCTTAATGTCTTCATGATTCTTGAAGCTGTAGGGCCCTGCCTCTTGCAACGGGCCCAGTGTCTGGCCTCTTGGGTGCCCATCATCTTGACTGCCCATTCTCACTGGCACTGTGCCCTTTGGGATGTTCTTTTGCAGTACCGCATTTAGGTATCTCGCTCCAGAGTCACGTTGTCTCTTCTGTTGTTGGGTGACTCTCTACAGTGTCGGCAGCTCTATTCTCTTGCCATCCTTTTTTTGTAGGCAGGGGCTCATTCCCTTCATCCACCAGCGCTTTTCATTGAAAAAAGCTTTTTCATTGAAGCTGGGCTTTTCCTATCTGTCATCCTGACTTCTAACAAGAAAATCTTGTCACCAGCCATGATATTTGATGCTCTTATTTGGCTCCTAGGGAGCCTCTTTTCACCATCGCATCCCCACAGGACTCTTATGTCCCCATCCCCCATATCTCATCAAGTTCCTGTTCTGAGAATGCTCTTTGTTTGGAGAATTGTCTGGTCATTGAGTTGTGATGTGTCTGTCAGTGTGTGCTGGGGTTTGGAACTGCTCTGCCCAGGGGTGTAGAGTTGGGCAGGTGAGATGGCAGTCAGGCTACTGTTAGCATGTTGATAAGCCCGGACAGTGTTGAATGTAGCAGTAGAATCCTCTCTGGGCAAGTAGCCTGTGCACCTGGCTGTGTGTGCAGTCGTCTCACTGGCTTTTTTGGGGGAAGGACTACCTTGAGAGGGGCTGTTGTGGGGTAACAAGAGGCTGAAAGCCTCTTGACTGTGCTGAGGCTTAAGTATGTGGGGCTGCCACTTGAGTCTCGCTTAGAATGTCAGGCTGCAGTTGGTCCTTCTCCTGCATGCGAACGAGACCTCTTGCCATGAGTAGTTGATGATTTGCCCGAAAGGTATCTTGAGTCTTTTGTCCTCTTCAGAGGCTGAGGGACCACATGAGTACTACAGCGCAACAGAGGAGGCAGATGAATCAGTGGATGGTGTCAGGTAGAGGGGATCGGTAAGGGTCTGACTAATGTTTGGGTTTCTCTTCATCATGAGACACGGTGCGATGGGCCTGGAGAGACACTGGCACCCGAGGTTTGTAGGGCGAGGTGAGTCCCGACTACGGGGCCGCAGTTATGTTCTGTGGCGTAGCATTGCAGCCAAAGCTGGAAGCGTCCCTTGTTTCTCGCAGGTGTGACCAGAGCCTCCCCACAGCCCCCAGGAAAAAGCAGAAATGGTTGAGTGGCCGGGGTTAGTGGTTTTGGTCAGTGTCTTGGTACGTCACGGTCTGGATCCATTTGCTCGCAGGTTCCACCAGCCCTCTAAGTCTCGAGGTGGCGGCAGAAGGAAGGTGAGATGTCTGGCTGGGTCAGGGTCTGCTGCTGGGCACCAACACCCACCTCAGTTGAGCGCTGTGTTTGGCAGAGGCTGGGCAGCCAGTGCAGGAAGGGGAGGAGCGTTGGAGGTGAGCCGAGGGGGACCCCAGAGGTGATCTGGGATCTGACACAGTTATTTCTCACAAGCGTCACTTTAAATTGAGCGTGTTCTGTTTTCGTAGGTACCAGAGAGAATGATGACGGCTATGTCAGAGTAGATGGAGCAGCTGCGGTAAACGCTACGGGATGTCTAGGGGAAGATGTGCACCGTCACAGGTTGGTGTTTGACCATGCAGTGCTTACTCGTGTGCCTCTCATCTCCCATTGCAGGAGACAACTCAGAACCTGATGCCTGCAGCAACACCCCTCATAGCTGTGGAGCCTATGCTGAGGATAGAGTTGGCTATGTGCACTCCCGAGCTGAGTTCAGGGACGGGCACCAAGGGTGGGGACAGGGGTTCTGGCGGGAGGGGGTGATGGTGGGAATTGAGGGGAAGGCTTTTACAGTCAGCATCAGGGTGAGGTTCTCTGGGCTGGCAGAGGTGTTAGGGAAGCTGTCAGCATGAGCCTAGCACGGGCAGGGCAGTTCCAGCCTGAGCATCTGTGTTTTATGTTGTCTAGTGTGTCTTGTTTGCATTAGAGCTTTCAAAGGTCTTGATGTCCTCGTGGCTCTTGAAGGTCTAGGGCCCTGTCTCTTGCCACAAGCACCCCAACTCGGATCTCAAGTGCCCATTTTTATCCGCACCATGCTCCTCGGGCTCCTTGGTGGTATCTCAGGCTCTGAGCCCAGGTAGGTCTTCTGCTAGAGAACCACCTCCAGTTCTCTTGTCCGGCGGTTCCAGGCTGCACTGGCAGCTCTGTCTCGCCATCCGTTTTTATGGAATAGGACTCTTTCCTGTCATCCATGTGCGTTTTCTTGTACGAGTCAGGATTGTGGAACATCCGTCATCTCTGTGTGGACAGGAATGTCTTTCCACAGGCTTTTGGTTTCCCCTCTCTTTTGGGGCTGCTGCAGAGCCCCTGTCACTATAGCCATGTGGCTGGTCTTCCATGAGAGCCTTCTGGTCNCTGTTGAGGTAGCCAGTGGGAAGGCAGTAACTCAGCAGCACCTCAAATGTTTGTGTCTTCCAGGAGGTTTTCTCCAGGATGGCCTGGCAGGTGTTTGGTGTGGGCTTAGATGAACCTCTGTCGTTCGGAGTCACACGGTAAGGTTGCTCCTGGCTGGAGTCGGGTCCAGAGCAAGGCGAGGCTCCCTGTCAGCGAGGTTAGTGGATGCCCAACTGCGTTGTGAGGGAGGGACAGAAGGAACGATGTAGCACAGGTGCTAAGCGTGGGTGTGTAACAGAGGGGTTTGCTTTCATTGTAGGCAGCGGCCGATACCGGTGTGGTGAGGAGCTTTACAGAAATGGAAAAGGAAGAAAGGAGGGCCGTGACGTTCGACTCCACGGACTATCTGTGACAAACGCAACGGTACATCTGGGGAGAGGCGTGTGGCATCACAGATCGGTGTTTTTAATCGTGTGACGCTTACTGTCATTCCCTTTGTGTCTGTCGTCGCAGGACACATAGCGGAACCCGATGCCTGCGGTGACACCTCGCGTAGCCATGGAGTTTCTTCTGACAGTGGAGTCTGATACGTGTCTTATCAAGTTGACCTTGGGGAAGGGCACTGAGGATGGGAAGGAGGGTCTGATTGGGGAATCATGGGGAAGGCTTTTAAAATCAGCATCAGGGTGAGGTCTGTTTTGAGAGCAGTTTCTCAGGGTGGGCAAAGTTACTAGGGCACCTAGTTGACACCCGCTTAGCCTGGGCAGGGCAGTTCCAGCCTGAGCATCTGTGTTGTGTGGTGTTTGTCTGGAGCGTCTTGTTTGTTAGGTCTTGATGTTCTCACGGCTATCGGAGCTGTAGTGCTGTGTCTCTCGCCACAGGCACCGCATCTCTCATCTTGAGCCCCATTCTCATAGGCACCGTGCCGCTCGGGCTCTTCTCTTCCGGTATCGCGGTCTTAAAGCACAAATATGTCTTGTGTTCCAGAATCACGTTGTTGCTTCTCTTGTCCGGCAGTTTCGAGCTGTGTCTGCAGCTCTGATCTCTTGGCATCTGTTACAGAGTGGAATTCGTTCCCCTCATCCCTGCATCCAACTCGTAGAAGTAAGGATCATTGATCATCACTCCTCTCTGTATGGGCCGAAATCTTTGAAGAGGCCGTTGCATTCCCCTCTCTTGTGGGATTGCTGTAGAGCCTCTGTGTCACTCTGTCCCTGCAGCTGGTTTAACATGATCGCCCTCTGATCTGGGATTCATCCCTCTCACCTAAGGATTTGTCTTTTGAGCTCTGATCTGTAAGTGAGAGTGTATGTGTGTGAGCTTGCGTTTGGAGCCACTCTGCACCAGAGGTTAAGGCTGGGGGTTCCAGCCACTTGGTTTCCAAGCTGCGCTGGTGTTTCTGTGATGGAACCACCGAAGGGCTACTCAGTGATAAGTGATGATCAGATCTCAGTTAGTGTAGGTAACTGACTTGTATCACGCTTTTGATCTTGTTGCTTTTCAGGTTAGCAGCCTCACGTGAAGTATTTCGGTGCACTAAGATGCTCTCATAGAATGTGGAGAATTTAACTCTAAATCCTGACTTTTAAAAACATGGAACCATGTTGGGATTTTTTTCTCTTTTGCCAGGCTGAGGCAAAGAAGCGGGTGTTTTAGTCTGTTGTGCTCTGATCTTTGCCCCTCGATGGATCTGGTAATATTCACATTGCTGCGCCGGGGGGTTTTGTCGCTTGTTTGGTATTTCGAGAACCTCTCTGTAAGAGTCGGTCAGAATTGTTTCACTGCGATCGGTTCATCGTGAACTTGGACGCAAAGGTACGGTAAGGTAGCTTGAAATCGATCTGGCTATCGAAGCGGGAGGAGCCAGGAATGCCTCAGTGGTCCGCTTAATCGCTCGGTGCTATTTCCCCGTTACCTAGCACATGATGGGCAATGTTAGAACACAAAGGAAGGTAGAACACTGGGACTGCGCTGACATCGTATGAGAAATCAGGGATTTGGGATGAGTTTTGCTCATTGTTATATCTTTGTAAACTCAAAACGCAAGCGGCT
>VZRI01008353.1:21069-36946 GCA_013397515.1 Upupa epops | reverse complement strand
CCTGCTGGCCACTAAGACCCCCAGGTCCCTTTCTCCTCCCCTGCTCTCCAACAGGTCAGTGCCCCCACTCTCTTGGTCCCTGGGTTGTTCTTGCCCAGATGCCAGACTCTCCCCTGCTCATCACACAGAGCTCAACCCTCCAAAACCCAGCCTAACAGCAAGGCAGCTGGAAGCTGAGGGACCCTACCCCTCAACAAAGGTAAAGAAACCCGGTAGAGTGAGTAGCTGTAGAGTACAGTCACCACCAGCACCCAACCCACACCCCCCTGCTTGCAACCAGGCCGTCACCTCGTTACAGCAGAGCTCGGATTAGGCATTAGCTCAGGCTAAAACTAAAACCACGATGCAAAACGCTTCCTAACGAAGCCAGGGCAGACTGCTAGTGCTGCTGCTCTAGGACTGGTCCTAAACAGAGACCTCTGCACTGTGGCTGTGTCAGAAGTTGCAGCTGAAGAAACTTATAGCAGTTAAGATAGGAGAGTAAACTTCTGTGCTTAATTTATTACCTTCTCAAGCTCAGGATTGATTTGAACTGCAGTGAGAGATGAGGATCCCCCTGCAGCTATCGTTCACAGGGTCACAGGATGCGTTGGGACCCTTGAAGGTTGGGACCCTTGAAGGTTGGGTGATGCAGCATCACGACGAGTGCTTTCTTCCTGCCTCTCCAAGCAGCTCAGCTCACTTGGAGCCTTCTGTGCCTTCCCGTTTCCGTGCAGGCTGACACTCACACGGGGAGAACTTAGCTCCCCGTGTGGAAGCTGGCCAGGAGCTACATGTCCACGCACCCGGCGCTCGGGCAGCTGCGTGGGGAGGACAATACCAGCCTGTCTCAGCTGCGAGAGGAAGTAATGTGTTGGCTTTATCAGAGCAGCCTGCTCTAATTCTCTTTGTTTCCAGGGCAGTGACAGGGTCTGCAGGGCCTTTGTCAGGAGCAGATCTCTGTGGTGATGGGGGTTAAGCAGTGCTTAAGCCTGGTTTAGGACTGTAAAGGTTCTCCGTGCCCTGTTAACACACAGAGTCTGACGCTCTAACCTCTCGTGTCTTCATCAGGGGACTGAAGCACTCAAATACTAATGAAAGCCCTTGAAATACCAAGTTCTAGTGGCATCTCAGCCAAGCTGGGTTTGCTGCAAGGCCACAAATTAACCCCACTTCCTAATTAAGCTTCTAATTCAGCAGAAAACCTGCTCGCTTACCCACCAGCTGTGGGGAAGGCAGGTTAACAGCTGGTTCTCCCAGCTCCACCTCCTGCAGCACAGTCCTTCTCAAAGAGCTTGCCTCTCCTGAGAGGGTTTGGTTGATGATGGAGCACAGAATGGTTGAGGCTGGTAAAGTCCTCAGAGCTCCTCCAGCCCAGCCCAGCACCTAACAGCACCCCAGCGGCCACCCCAGGGCACTCAGGGCCACAGCCAGGCTGTCCTTCAACACCTCCACACACGGGGACTCCCCCACTGCCCTGGGCAGTCCAGTCCAGGCTCTGAGCACCCTTTCCCTGAGGAAGGGCTTCCTGACAGCCAACCTCACCCTCCCCTGGCAGCTTCAGGCCCTGCCATCTCCTCCTGGCACTGGGTGCCTGGGAGAAGAGCCTGACCCCCAGCTGACTGCACCCTCCCTTCAGGGAGCTGGAGAGAGGGAGAGGGTCCCCCCTGAATCTCCTCCCGGCTAAACAACCCCAGCTCCCTCAGCCTCTCCCCATCAGCCTTTCCCTCCAGTCTCTACCCCAGACCTGTTGCTCCTCTGGACCCGTTCCAGCCTCTCAATCTCTTTCTTGAAGCGAGGGGCTCAGAGCAGCCTAAATTAAAACGAGAGTCAAATCAGGCTGTTTAAAAAAGAGGAGGTTAAACCAGAGCATTTTCTTACACAGACAGGGGCAGCCTGGGAAGGCCCCATCCAGGACGGGACTTTGCAGGGTGTGAGGCCAAAAGCAGCCCGAGAGCAGAGAGCTCAGTGCAGGAAAGTCACCTGGAAATAAAAACCCAGCATGAGAAGAGCCTTCAAGAGATTTCTGAACCAATCCTGACGGAACAAGGTCATTCTGCAAACACACAAGACACGCAGCCGCTTCTCCAGGAGGTTTTAATCCTCTTGATGAGAACGAGGAGAAAAGAAAGAAGCAATACAGCTTTCTTGGGGAGCAGAGAGGATGTCAGGCAGCACGAGTTCCAGGATGAAGTGCTGAGCAAATCTCGCCTCGATAGCCACATGCGTTGTCCTCGTAGGCCGGTGAACGGCGATGCGATGATGGTGGGTGAGTAAAACCACCCCTGATCTGCCGTCTCAGCGAGTGAGTTTAGAGCAGACAGAGCTTGCTTCTCCAGAGGAAAGTTCTCCTTGCTTCCACCTCCACGATCCCCCCACGCTGGAGGCTGGCAGTGATGATGAACAAGGGCAGGTAATACAGGCACTTGGTAAAGGTCTGGTTCTAGCCCACTGGTGGCCACTGGCTTAGACCTTGAGCACGAACCTAGAGGATGTTGTGAATCCTCAGATAACACTGGGAAAAGCCTCATTCTCTTCACTCCTCCTCCTCCAGTAACTTCCCTCGACCCGACTGCTCTTGCAATACCTGAAGACACCGACTACTGTACCCAAGTACTTTCATAATTGATCATAATTGCAATAATTGATCATAATTGCTCTCTGTGTCTCAAGATTCCACAGAGCCAAGACAAAAATCACAGCCAGCTCCAGGAAAATGATGCAAACACCCCAGCGTTGCCCTGTCGTCTTCCTCCTACCCCCCACAAGGCAGTTAATGACCTAAGGAAGTTACAAAAGCCGCTCGAGATGACGGTTACGCACCGAAACTAATTAAACACAGCGAGGAAATCTAATGCCAAGCAGCACGGAGACAAGGAGCAGCAAGAGGTGACTAACTCTAGAGGAATCTTAGGCTCTCTACTGGGTCTCTGCCTGCAGCAGACACTTCCCTCCTGAAGTATTGCTCTGGCCTGAGAGACCACTCAAGGCTTCGCTCGTCATTCTCATCTGGAAGAGCGAGCGAACGATGAGCCCAGCGTTGACTCCACAGTTCCTATGCTCTGGCAGAAGGGTTTTGTTCCTCACCCCACTTTTCTTGCCAGCAAGTGGCAACATTCCTAGTAACCTCATGGTTAAGAGCACGGATGAGTCAGGCGCTGCAGGAGAAGGCTCCCAAGAAGGCTCCCAAGAAGGCTCCCAAGAAGGCTCCCAAGAAGCCTCCCAAGAAGCCTCCCAAGAAGCCTCCCAAGAAGCCTCCCAAGAAGCCTCCCAAGGCAACAGCAGCAAGGGAACACAGACAGCCGTGTTTAAACCCATCAGAGAGTGAAAGGACTCGCCTAATGCCACACAGAGGTACCCCCGTGAACCCTACCCTGAGTCACACGAGGTGAAGACATCTGCAAAGGCCAGGAACACGTAACAGCTACTTTATTAGCAGACGAGTATTCGGAGCGGGGAATTCCCTGGCAACTGCTCGGAGAGAACGACCCGCTAACAGAAACCTGCGGAACGCCGCCGACTCCTAGTTCCCACTTAGTTTTCTCATGATGGGGCTGTCGGGCTCGGCGTTGGTGAAGATGCTGCCTACGACCACATGAGTGCCCCAGATGTTGTGACGAATGACTTTGCAGCAGCCTAGATCGTCGACGGAGAAGCCCAAGTGACGGTAGCGTTCGTCGGTTTCGAAGAGGGTGTTGTTGGTATACGGTCCGAAGAACTAGGGGGAGAAAAGGAATGTCACGGGTGAGGGCTTCCAAGAACATTTTAAATGTCACCATGACCCCTTCTTCAACCAACATCTGAGCACAGAGGTATCGGTTATGTGTGTTGAAGGGTATTTGATGCAGCTTTAGGGACTGAATTGTTACAGGGAGCTGAGCGGAGCACCTCTGGTAGCCTCTCTGAAGGGGAGGAGAGGCTGAGGGAGCTGGGCAGGGTCAGTCTGGAGAAGAGGAAGCTCAGGGGGAACCTCCCCCTGCCCTTTCCAGCTCCCTGAAGGGAGGTTGTGAAGGGGTGGCTGTTGGCCTCTTCTCATTGGTGCTTGGTGACAGAAGCAGGGGCGGGTTAGATTGGATCTGAGGCAGAGATTCTCTGCAGCCAGAGTGGTTGGGCACTGGAAAAACCTTCCCAGGGAGGTGGTGGAGTCCCCCTGCCTGGAGGTGTTGAGGAACCATGCAGCCATGATGTTTCTGGTGCTAGAACAAGGGGCAATGGGTACCAGCTGGAACAGAGGAGGTTCCCTATCAGAACATTGAGAGGTCCCCTCTCAATCTCAGCAGGACCTTCTTCCCAGGGAGGGTCCCGGAGCACTGGACCAGGCTGCCCGGGGTGGGGGTTGTGGAGTCTCCTTCTCTGCAGACGTTCTAGCCCTGCCTGGCTGTGTTCCTGTGCCACTGGGTCTGGGTGATCCCGCTGCAGCAGGGGGATTGGACTGGATGATCCTTCCAGGTCCCTTCCCATCCCTAAGGATTCTATGATTCACACTCTGCTCGGGTGGCAGCAGGGAGGGGGTCAGTTTGTGTTTGTCAGTCTCTCAGGGATTGAGGGTTTTTTGTTGGTGTTGGGACGGTTGGACTTCAGGATCCAGAAGGTCCTTTCCAACCAGGATTATCCTATGATCCTGGGAGTCTGAACATCAAATCAACCAGACACAAGGCAGCCCTCAAGTGTTTTGGAAAGGTTCTGCTACTTCTCCAAGCCCCACCAACAGAACTCTCTTGTGAAAGAGTAAAACCAAGGCACAGACCTTCTCAGTGAGAGAAGGAAGATGCTTTGAACATCTGAAATGTGTGAAGTCGAGATGGGAATTCCACAGAATGCTAGGGACTGGAAGAAACCTTAAAGATCATCTTGTCTGCCTTTCCCCAGGAGGAAGATACTAAGCTAGAGCCACGAGGCATCAATAAGGATGTTTCTGTGAGTTGGAGCCCAAAGACACAAGCTCAGATTCATCAATTCCTGAAGTGTATGGGATTCGGGGAAGGTTTTCAGTGCTTTACACACCTTCAACTGCCTGCTCACTGTCTAAACATCCCTGTTACACCCGTTTGCTTCTCTTGATAGAATCAATCACTGCTTTTCTCTACTGGTTTTAAATAAAACCCCACTAAACTGAATGATTGAGGCTGGAAAAACTCTGAGCTCCTCCAGCACAGCCCAGCCCAGCCCCTAATATCACTCAGGGCCACAGCCAGGCTGTCCTTCAACACCTCCACACACGGGGACTCCCCCACTGCCCTGGGCAGTCCAGTCCAGGCTCTGAGCACCCTTTCCCTGAGGAAGGGCTTCCTAACAGCCAACCTCACCCTCCCCTGGCAGCTTCAGGCCCTGCTCTTGTCCTGGTGCTGGGTGCCTGGGAGAAGAGCCCAACCCTGACCTGTCTACAACTTCCCTTCAGGGAGCTGGAGAGAGGGCGGTCAACCCCAAGTCTCCTCTTTCTTCTCCAGGCTGAACCCCCACCAGCTCCTTCAGCCTCTCCTCATCAGCCTTTCCCTCCAGTCCCTTCCCCAGCCCCTTTGCACCCTCTCCAGTCCCTCAATCTTTCTGGAGGTGAGGGGCCCAGTATGTTCAGTTAACTCAGATAAAAACACCCTCACGCTTTGGTAGAAGCTTTCTCAATTCTCTCTTGTAGGTCTTAAGACTCTCTCTGTTCCACAGATGTCTGGGTAAGAAACTGCCAGCTCCTCCAGAGAGCTTGTAATGAATGAATGCCAAGGCTGTTTGATACGAACAAGCTCTTCATTTTTTTTCTAGTAACAAAGACATCATTAACCAGAGCAAAGAGACTGCTCACTACCCTACACTCATGGTGTCAGGGCTACCAAGTCATCTCAGGAGGCCAGAACCAGCCTATTGTGCAGTGACCAAGAGCTCATGGGTATAAAACTTCTGCAGTTACCTCAACCCTAATGCTGAACAGTGTTCTCCAAGGCACCAACTGCAACAACACAGGATGAGGACTGGCTCAGAGCTCCCATCCAGGCTTAGGGATTACCCTACAGCACAGCTCTTGGGTCATATGAAGGAGACAGATTGAACCTGCACGGCACATGGATACTACTGCTAGGTAGGACACAGTGCACTTCCCACACAGCACGCAACTTACTGCCAGTCCTGAGGATGGATCGATGAAATCAGCCCAGTAGCCTTCAGAACAAATGGCATAGCAGATTTCCTTGGCACCATTGATGAACTTGGGGAAAACAAAGGGAAAGAAGGAAGCCCAATGAGGTTCCAAACACAGGAGAAAACACGTGAAATAGTCTGAACATTAACAGACAGACTTTCTTAAGCCTCTGCTAATAAACGAGACAGCCAGCAGCATGTGGATTAGTGGTTGACATTGTGGTCGACATAGGGCTACTCCAAACACAGAATCATTTAGGTTGGAGAAGACCTCTAAGCTCACTGAGTCACCCAAAGCCACCTCTGAATGTCAAGCAGTACTTCAGGTGGTTGTGTTATGTCCATGAACTTACTGATCTCAGCACAAATTGGACACTAAACATCACGTTAAATCTGTCTTGTAAATATAAACACTGAGTTTTGCTGTAAGGTCTTAGCTCAGCCAAGGGGACAGCATCCTGCCTGCGCTGCAGATGTTTAACAGATGCTCTTTCCGTGGTTTTAAAGAGCACTGTAGCTATGCATCATGATAGGGGACAGTTCCTGAAGTACTTGACTCTTACATGAGTTGGTGATCAGGATGAAAGGAGACTGTAAGCATCTGGTCTGCATCAGGAACCGTGTAGCCAGAAGGAGTAGGGAGGTGATGATGCCCCTGTAGTCTGCACTGATGAGGCCCCACCTTGAGTACTGGGTCCAGGTTTGGGCACCACAGTATCAGAAGGACATTGAGGGGCTGGAGCAGGGCCAGAGAAGGGGAATGAGGCTGGGAAGAGGGCTGGAGAACAGGCTCTTGAGGAGTAGCTGAGGGAACTGGGGTTGTTTAGTCTAGAAAAGAGGAGGCTGAGAGGAGACCTTACTGCTCTCTACAGCTACCTGAAAAGAGGCCGTAGTGAGGCTGGTGCTGGTCTCTCCTCCCAAATGACTAATGATGAGGGGAAATGGCCTCAAGCTGCATCAGGGGAGGTTTAGATTGGATATTAGGAAGAAGTTCTTTGCTGAGAGAGTGGTTGGGCACCGGACCAGGCTTCTCAGGGAGGTGGTGGAGTCCTCATTGCTGGAGGTGTTTAAAAAATGAGCAGCTAAAGCACCTGAGGCCATGCTCTAGGGGTTAGGGAGATGCTGGGATGAGAGCTGGACTTGATGATCCTGGAGCTCCTTTCCAACCATAACAATCCTGTAATTCTTCCTGAAGAAACCCGTGGAGGTGAGCGAGGAAAAACAACCCACCCAGCAGAGCTGAGATGGTTCTAAACCCACCTGTGATATCAGAATTTCAGATACTGACAATCTGTTGATCCAGCATCAACCCCACAGCAGCCAGATGGTTAATAAACACTGGAGGTTCTCTACTATCCAAGATCCCACTGGGCTCTTCCCTCAGCTCAAGCCTCTCATGTGAAATTCATACTTTCAAGGTTACTCCTGAGCATCTAAGCAGTAAATAAACAGGTCCATTTTCTTGTGAGTTTGCTGTTAGTAACCTTCAGGCCAGGGGGTTACAGCCAACATCCTAACACCCCTCCGATGAGTGGATTAGACTTGACAGGGAGGTGCACAGGGAAGAAAGATGCCAATTAGCATATAATTAGACCAGATTACAACGCCAAAGAGCAACAGACCGTCAATAATTCCAATAGAGGAATGCACTAAAATGAAGGGAATTTTAATTTGCGTGTGATCTTTATGTTGAGCCATCAGACTGCTTCTTCCTGTCTGCTGCTGGTAACCCCTACGCTCTCTTATCGGGCTCACGTGGGCAATTTAGGGGGTTGAAAAGGGTGTCACTGCAATAGTCTCAGACATAAATGTGACCCTTACTGTATGGATCAAAATCCCTCCCCCTCCCCGGCGATTTTTACTAGTTGATAATAGAAACGCTGAGGTGCTGAGGGGAAGAAGAGCAGCGGTGGTGGACACTGACATCTGCTGGAGCGCACACCCTGCACGCAGCAGGGACATGGGAAATAAAGCCGTTTCCAGAGAGACCTCTGGTGGCAATACAGAGCCACGGAATCGTATAGGTTCGAGCAGACCTTAAAGAACAAGGCCAACTGCTCCCCCACTACTGCCAGGTCCTCACTAACCCCGGTCCCTCACCCCATACCTCCATGGCTTTTCAACCCCATCCAGACACGGGGATTCCCTCAATGCCCTGGGCAGCTGGTTCTAGTTTAGTGAATAAATTCTTCCTAACATCCAGTCAAACATATCCTGGCACAACTTGAGGGTATTTCCTCTTTGTCTTGTTGCTTGTTAGGGGGCAGAAGAGACACCCGACATCACTCTAACCTCTAGAATTTCAGGGCGTTGTGAAGAGCTAGTTCACCCCTGAGCCTCCTTAATGTCAGTTAAACCCTACCAGTCCCCTCAGCTGCTCCTTGCAGCACTTGTGCTCCAGACCCTTCCCCAGATCTGCTTCTCTGGAAGAGTTCCAGCACCTTGATCATGCATGGACTCCATGCTGGAGGGGAGGAAGATGCTGCAGAGACATCTGGATGGGCTGGGTCAATGAGCAGAGGCCAACGGGATGAGGGTGAACAGGGCCAAGGGCAGGGTCCTACACTGTGGTCACAAGACCCCTCTGTAGCTACAGCCTGGGGGAGGAGTGGACATAAAGCAGCCTGGAGAGAGGGACCTGGCAGCACTGGGTGACAGCCGGCTGAACAGGAGCCAGCAGGGTGCCCAGGTGGCCCAGAAGGCCAATGGCATCCTGGCTTGGATCAGCACTGGTGTGGTCAGCAGGACTAGTGGCATCATTCTTCCCCTGCACAGAGCAGGCCTCCCCTCGAATCCTAGGGGGAATTCTGGGCCCCCCCATCAAGAAAGAGATGGAGGAGCTGGAGTGGGTGCAGAGGAGAAACAATGCTGGGGAAGGGACTGGAAGGAAAGGCTGATGACAAGAGGCTGAGGAAGCTGGAGGTGTTTAGACTGGAGGAGACTCAAGGGGACCTTCTCCCTTTCTACAACTCTCTGAAGGAAGCACCAGAATGAGAAGGCAGGGCCTGGAGCTGCCAGGGGAGGGTTAGGTTGGATGTTAGGAAGCCTTTCCTCAGGGAAAGGGTGATCAGAGCTTGGACTGGACTGCCCAGGGCACTGGTGGAGTCCCCGTGTCTGGAAGTGTTGCAGGACAGCTTGGCTGTGGCCCTTAGTGCCCTGGGGTGGCTGCTGGGCTGGATGAGCTCAGAGGGCTTCTCTTAGCCTTAACAATCCTGTGATTCTTTGTACACACACAGCTCAGGGAGGATTCATCTAGACAGAGATGCTACGAGCAGGTACTTACGTTTTCTAGGAGCATTTCTCTCTCATCCTCCACCTCCTGACTCCATGCAGTCATATCGTTTTTAGTCTTCTGGGTGACAGTTAATACTGTTAAGCGGCTGGCATTCACTTCTGGAAACATTGACTGGAAGTCTAAAAAAAGAAGCGAAAGCAGCACGTTGGGTCTTGCTCTTACATTTTACTTCTCCTGAAAGAAAACAGCAACCCTATGTCAGAGCCTTCCATCCCTTTAAATCCAAGGTAACTGTGTTTTGCACCTCAACTCCAGTAGACAGCAGCACACTGGTTTGAAACGATGACACTGGTTTCGTGGAAAGCACCCCGGTAAGTACTGGTTAAAAGCAACTGGGAGAGCAGATTTTGCTCCAAACCCATCACGCGTTGACTATAGAGCCTGTTGCAAAGTCACGGCGAGGCTTCACAAAGCCTTGCTCCCAGTGTGGGAGGTAAACAGCTCTCTTCAGCACCAATATTTCAGGGTCTTCTTATTTTATAGAGGTAGGCAGTGAAAGAGAGGGTTTTGTTGCAATTTACTTCCAACCATTCCTACTTTGAACTGCCAAAGGTCGTCCCCCATTTCAGCTGATCTCAAGAGTTAAACAGCTTTGAATTCTCTAACTAAGTGTCAACAGCAAAGGTTCCCCTTCATTTCACAGCATGTGTTTGCAAAAGATTAACGGTGGATAACCCTATTCTCCAGCACACCAGTTACACCACAGCATTTACATCCACATTTTTAAGCAGCTCTCATTTCTTTTCAGCAATGATGATGAAGAGATACCTCTCTGTAAGAGCTCGGGACACGCTTGCACTGCACACTCGACCTTGGCGTTTTCAAAGTACGTCTCGGCGTTGTTTACTTGCTGCTTCTGCGGAACAGCAGTACCCTACAAGTAAGGAAATGGACACTCTGTCAGTCATTAACATCTAACAGGAACAAGCTCCTACACCAGACTGTACTTCGAAGGTGAAATGTCTGTCTATAGCCTCAAGCAGCTTTTCGGAGTGACTGTTTGCAATGAGACTTTGTTTTTCAACTGATAAGAGATTGGAAGGGACCTGGAAAGATCATCCAGTCCAGTCCCCCTGCCACAGCAGGAGCCCCCAGATCCAGTAGCACAGGAACAGACCAGGTGGTTTGAAACATCTCCAGAGAAGGAGGCCCCACAACCCCTCCTTGGGCAGCCCCTGCCAGGGCTCTAGCACCCTCACTGGGAGGAAGGTGCTGCTCCTCTTGATGGGGAACCCTCCTCTGTTTCAGCTGACACCCAGTGCCCCTTGTCCTGGCACTGGGTGCCCCTGAGCAGAGCCTGGCTCCTTCCTCCTGACCTCCACCCTTTCCATCTTGATCAACAGTCATGGGGTCACCCCTCAGGCTCCTCTGTTCCCAGCTCCAGAGCCCCAGCTCCCTCAGCCTTTCCTCAGCCGGGAGATGCTCCTCTCCCTTCACCTCTGTGCCTCTGCACTGGACAATCTCAAGCAGCTCTGTGTCCTTCAGGAAATGAAGGGTCCAGAACTGGACACAAGAGTCCAGATGTGGTCTCACCAGGGCAGAGTAGAGCAGGAAGAGATCTACTAACCACCCTCCTACTAATCCAACCCAGGATGCCATTGTCCTTCTTGGCTACCAGGGCCCAGTGCTGGCTCCTGCTGGTCACCAGGATCCCCAGGTCCCTTTCTCCTGCACTGCTCTCCAGCTATTTCCCATCAATCAAATCTATAAAGCAATGTTAACCTTCATATTTTATTCTGCTTTATTATCTCAAAGCCATAAGCAATCCAGAAGTTTCTTACCCTAGCATGTCACGAACTCGGAGTGCCTGGAAAGCTGTCTCAGCAGCTACCAGCACCAACATGTGTTGAAACAGCACAAACAGGCTGGCAGTCATCAAGCTGCTTGTTGTTAATGAATCTGATTCACTGTGAGCTCTACCTATTGCCAAGAGACTGTCACTGTGAGCTCTGAGGTTAAGGCACGTAGATGAGCTGCTCCTGCGTGAGTCTAATGGTTGCTAGAAATCAGCACTCCTCAAACTAGGTAGAGATTCACCAAGTAAAATGAATAAATTCACAGAATCACAGAATAATCCTGGTTGGAAAGGATCTCCTAGATCCCCAAGTCCAACCATTCCCACATCAAAACCNGAATGAGGGGCCCAGAACTGAACACAATACTTGAGATGAGGCCTCACAGGGGTAGTGAGACTAGGTAAGCAGCAGGTTTTAAAACCTTTCTCTTTTCCTGTGTCCATATAATTAAGTCACTATTAAACTGCTACTTCACTCTACACTACTTAGTCAAAAAAATCCACACCCTGAAATGTTTCCTCCTTCTAAAAGGAAGGAGTTCAGTGAGGTTCTATGTAAGCTCTTGCTCACCAAGTTCACACTTCAAAACCATCTAGAAAATGAATGATATAGTTTTTCAGGAAGGAGTTTGGTTCCTCTCAGACAATAAATCCCAGTTTCAGAGAGAAAAAAGCCCCTGCTCTTACCTGAAATTCATTGATGTACTGGGCCATTACAAACTCATGTCTTTCACTTGCCGAAGGCTCCGCTAAAATATCAGGCAGACTTCTGGAACCGTGGCCTTTCTGCTGAGCAGCAGTGCCATTGAGGTGACAGTCAAAGCCAATGTTACCAGGCAACTGGAATCTCTGGTCCTGAGGCCCAAACGGACCCATTACTTCATCCGGCCATACAGTTCTTGGACCTGCAAGAGTCAAGGCTTCACTGTAGTCATCACAGCAAGAAAGAGAGAGAAACACTAATGAAAAACACCCCTCTCCCATGCAAACATCTGTGCTTGATCACGATCAGGTAGAACCATGATGCACGAGTCAGGGGCCGAATTTATACGGGGTGCAACGTTCTGACAGCACACGAATTCAAAGAAAAGGAATTTGCTTTTTCTTACATAAGTCAGGAGGTGCAGCAGCAACATGAGGCTCATCTGAGCCAGAGGAACCTGCTGTAGAAAAAGCCTTGGGGTTTACAACTCTTTTGACTAAGGAATAAAACCCTGGTAGGTAGGTGACCAATCTGGCTCTGTTACAGAGCACCTGAGAAGACAAAAACAAAATAAGGATTACACACTGCTAGCAGGAAAAAAATAGTAGTAACAAGTACAGCTCTGTGGGTCACGGGAGAGAGACATCCTCACTCGGTAATTAAATCAGCAATGCTTACTCTATCAACTGTAAAAATCAAGTTTCAAAAGGATTATTATTATTATTATTATTATTATTATTATTATTATTATCTGGATATTTTACCAGTAAAGCCCTTATTATAAGGCCTCCTCACATGAGGAAAAACCCTTGAAGAGTTTAAACAGCATCACTAAAACCCCACAACCTGAAGTCAGTTATGAATTCTCCTGGCTGGAAAGGACCTCCAGGGTCACCAAGCCCAGCCCTCATCCCAACAGCTCCCCAACCCCTAGACCATGGCCTCAAGTGCTCTAACTGCTTGGTTTTTAAACTCTTCCAGGGATGGGGACTGCACTCCCTCCCTGGGCAGCCTGGTCCAGTGCCTAACTCATAGCCCTTATGAATAAGGATTGTTCCCATGATTATGGCAATGATTAAGCCTCCGTGATTGATTCCATGCAGGGAGACAGATTATTGAAAACAGGTAGTTACAGTCATTTCAGCTTCTGTTTTGCACTGCAGTCAGTGCAGCTGGTGCTGTTTAGATTTGCGCTGGCACATTCCCAAACAAGCATCACTGCAAACGGATCACTGCGCTGGTTAAATTGTCAAGAAGCCACAAAACCACCAGGAATTCCACACTCGTGGAACACAAAAAAGCTGCTTCATGCCACAGGGCTCCACTGACTGCAGAACTTCTGATTTATACAGTGGTTCAGGGTGGAAGGGACCTTAAAGATCATCCAGTTCCAACCCCCCTGCCATGAGCAGGGACACCCCCCACCAGACCAGGGTGCTCAAGGCCCCAGCCAATCTGGCCCTGAACACTGCCAGGGAGCTGGGGGGCAGCCACAACCTCCCTGGGCAACCTGGTCCAGGGTCTCAGAACCCTAATCATGAAGAATTTCCTCCTCACTTCCAGTCTAAACCTCCCCTCTTGCAGCTGGAAACAATTCTCCCCGCTCCTACCACTCCCAGCCCTTGCAAACAGCCCCTCCCCAGCTTTCCTGTAGCCCCCTTCAGGGACTGGAAGGCCACCCTAAGATCTCCCAGGCTGAACAGCCCCAGCTCTCTCAGCCTGTCCCTGTAGGACAGGTGCTACAGCAATTGCTCCTGCTGATGCTATCAGAAGCTGTTTCAGCCACACATCAAACACAGAATGATGCAAGAGCACGCACATAGGCTTAGCAACAGCAATTCAGAGAGTCACCGAGTAGTAGCATGAGACACTGTTACTGGGGTGGGGTTTTGTTGTTGCTTTGCTGTTAAACAAATAGCCAAGTGATGGGATCTACTTATGAAACTGTAGGATCAGAGTGACAGCTTTCATAAAGCATTTGCACACACAACAGAGAAATTATGCTCAAAGCAGAGTTAGAGGCTGAAGGACCTGGAGAAGAGACTCAAGGGGGCCCTTCTCCCTCTCTACAACTACCTGGAGGAAAGTTACAGACAGGTGGGGGTCAGGCTCTTCTCCCAGGCACCCAGTGCCAGGATGAGAGGGCAGGGCCTGAAGCTGCCAGCGGAGGGTGAGGTTGGCTGTTAGGAAGCCCTTCCTCAGGGAAAGGGTGCTCAGAGCCTGGACTGGACTGCCCAGGGCAGTGGGGGAGTCCCCGTGTGTGGAGGTGTTGAAGGACAGCCTGGCTGTGGGCCTGAGCGCCCTGGTGTGGTTGGTGGGGTGATGTTAGGGGCTGGGCTGGATGAGCTCAGAGGGCTTTTCCTGCCTCAGTCATTCTGGCATTCTGTGTTTTGCTGTAAAATAACTAAAGACTACTTAACTCGAGCACAAAAATATCATTGACTACAGCTGCAATACTGGAAAATATGAATTCCATCTGTCACAACAAGTCTGCTTTGGTAAAACTAGTACAGTCACCATCCCTGGAGGTGTTTAAAAACCGGGTAGTTAGAGCACTTGAGGCCATGGTCTAGGCGTTGGGGAGCTCTTGGGATGAGGGCTGGGCTTGGTGATCCTGGAGGTCCTTTCCAGCCATGGGGATTCTATAAAAGCTCTTATTCATAGTGTCAGGACTCAAATTAGTGAGCAGCAGTTTCTTCCACACCATCTCTGCATAAATGTACAACATCCAGTAAGTTCCCCCAACATCATAAAGACTGAAATACATAGAGGCTCATTTGATTTTCTGACATAAATGAAGTCTTTACAGTTAAGGCCTTAAGCTGTCTGGTTGTAAAACAGCGCTGCGTTGAAAAGGTTCCTGGAACAACAACAAAAGCCTGTTGATTCCAACCGGATGCAAAAGCACTCTTGAAATTAATTTTCACATATATTACAGATAAACAGATGTAATCAATTACAGCTGACACCTAATTACAATAAAAAGCTCCATTCCCCCCCTCATAATCAGGATCACTTAGCATGGAGATGTCAGTGTTAATTAGGATGTGTTAACTGAGCTCGGTTATGCAAATATTGAGGTCCTCAGCATTACACAAACTCAACCAGTACATTATTCGTTTCCATGTGGCAACACTAAATCGATAAAGGTGTTTTATTCTTGAGCCAGCAGACCGGTGAAAAGCTGTTCTTAGTCTTAGGCCTGCAAGTAACCTGCTGAAAAGCTGGTTTTACTCTTAGGCCTCAAAGAAACCCGCTGAACCCCAGTATTTTATCTTAACCCGATAGCAATCGGAACAGATCCTACTCAATGGTCGATTCGATCACCCCGCTAACCGGCTTCCTTAGATGGAAAGGCGACGGTATCACCGCACGGTGGTGCCCTGGTATCACTCACTCACACTGGTACCAGCGATTCCCCCCGCTACCACAACGACTTAAAGACCACTTTAAAAGGGAAATAAACCCCATAACGTGGAGAAAGGAAAGCGCCGGTTTCACAGTCACCCCCGCCCCTCACCGCCGGCGGAGCAGGGCCCTGCCGTACTCACAGTGGCCATGGCGGACGCGGGGCTCCCTCTCGCTTCAAAGCCCGGCTGTCCTGCAAGATAAGCGAACGCGCTGGCCTCGGGCCTCACCGCTCACCCCACCCCCTAACTGGGTTTCTCTGAGAAGGCCCACAACCCCCGCTCGCTGCTGGGCCCGGGGCTCAGAGGAACGGGAGCACCGGCACCGCGAAGCCGCCGCTCACCTCTTCCGGTAAAATGGCGCCGGCCTCCCGCCCCTCCCGCCGCGTCCCGTCCCGTCCCCAGGCCGAGCCAGCAGATCTGCCGATACCGCGATTGGCTCTCGTGAGCGAGCGGACAGCGATGGGCGAGGCGAATCGTTCGACAGTCGATTGCTCAGGGCTGCGCGCGGGGCAGGGGGAAGGCCGGGGAAGGCCCGGGAGGCCACGGGCGAGGAGGGTGGGCGGCGGGGA
>VZRI01008352.1:1029974-1124192 GCA_013397515.1 Upupa epops | reverse complement strand
AGTCAGCATGGCTTCACCAAGGGGAACTCATGCTTGACCAACCTGAGAGCCATTTATGAGAGCATAGCCAGGTGGATAGACGATGGCAGAGTGGTGGATGTGGTCTGTCTTGACTTCAGTAAGGCATTTGACATAGTCTTACATAGCATCCTCACAGCCAAACTGAGGCAGTGTGAACTCCCTCCCAGGGAGGGTACCACAGCACTGGAACAGGCTGCCCAGGGGGGTTATGGAGTCTCCATCTCTGGAGACATTCAAGACCCGCCTGGATGTGTTCTTGTGAGACTTGGTCTGGGTGTCCTGCTGTGGCAGGGGGATTTGACTAGATGATCTTTCGAGGTCCCTTCCTATCCCTAATGCTTCTATTATTCTATGACTATGGTTCTGTGTCTTGAAATACCTGGCTCTGTATAGCAAATGTCAACCACACTGCTTCCCTTCACAGTCGTCATCTTCTGTTACTTTGCTCTGTGTTGTTTAGATTTTCTTATGCTTGAGCTTCTATGTCAATGACTAATCCATCTCTGTCTCTGTTGTTTGGCTCTACTAGAGGTATGACTCCTGTTTAGGGAAGTAATGACCAGCCACAACTATTTCAGGAGATAGCGGTGGCCATGGAAACATTAAAAGGAAAACAGTGAAAGAGTGGGAGAGTAGAGCCTGAAGGGCTCTTCAGGGAATCTGTTTGCTGTCGAATTAACAACTGTCAGTCAGTGGGAATCACAGTTAGGCAAGATCAGGCTAAAAAAGTGTGGTTTTCTAACAATTAAACAATCTCTTTCATAAGTTACAAGTTGCAGTGGTCGATTGTCTCGTGGAAAAGCTTAAATCAAACTCACTTGCTACAGATCTGCTTTAACTAAAATAACAATTAAATTGTGGGCAGAGTAGGGATAACAATCATTGCTTTCAGCCACGTCTGTGGTTCACCCTTTAGGAGCCCCAGGCTACTTCTTTGTTCAAGGGCAGAGCAGCAGGTCAAATCCAAGGAGTATTTTGTTGGCTTTCAATGGGTATCCTCAAAGGTGCTGGACTCCCTGGAGACCAAAAGCTCTGTCTGTTTGCTGAAGGGGTAGATCACTAAGTATTAATGAAAGACTGCCCAGCCTGGGAGGCTCAATTCCATGCTGGCCTAGAGGTAACCTCTTCTGCAGCAATTCAGTCAGTCACAGCGATGATCAGAGTGTTGGAGCACCTCTGCTATGAGGACAGTCTGAGAGATTTGGGGCTCATCAGCTTGGAGAAGAGAAGTCTTGGAAGGGACTTACAGCAGTCTTCCAGTGTCTGCAGGAGGTTCCAGGAAAANGGGAGGCTCAATTCCATGCTGGCCTAGAGGTAACCTCTTCTGCAGCAGTTCAGTCAGTCACAGTGATGATCAGAGTGTTGGCACTCTGATCTGAGGCAGAAATTCCTCCCTGTGAGGCTGCTGAGGCACTGGAACAGAGTGCCCAGGGAGGTTATGGCTGCTCTGGAAGTGGTCAAGGACAGGTTGGATGTGACTCTGGGCAACCTGGTCCAGTGAAAGATGTCATTGCCCATGGTGCAGGGGATTGGAATTGGATGATCTCTGAGGTCCCTTCTAACCTAAACCTTTCTGTGATTCTGTGAATTCATTCAAAATAATACTCTTTTCTGAGACTATTACAAAGGTGTTTGGGCTGACCTGGACATTTTTCCACAAGCAGCACATTGCTGACCTTTGGCTTATTCCTGTTTAGCAAATACATTCTTTTCAGGCCTGTAAGTCTGTGCAGTTACCCAGAAGTGAAAACCGTCTTAGTATTTGTCCCTCCTGTAGCCTTTTTCTTCCAGAAACCACATGCAATTGCTGCAAGTAACAGTCATGGTGAATTTTGCCTTAGGAGAGCATTTCTAAAAAGCACAAACTGATTTTCCAATCCCTGCCATGATGTTTGCACAGCTGCTTTTTTTTTTTTCACTGACCAGGTATTCCAGCCACATTCACATGCAAAAGCTTTCTAGTTTGCTTTGATGTTTAAAATATCCATCTTCACAAATGGTCTGGCCTTTGGTGTAACCTGTAACTTTTAGATGCTGCTTCAATTTAGAAGATGATGTGGCCCGCCAGAATGCTTTCTGATTTCAGGTTACTAAGACTGATAATACCAATGTCCTTGCTGTAGGGTGGTTTCATCTCCATCTTCCCACGCAAAGCAATTCATGAGAGTGGAGGTGGGGTAGGCTTAGTGTAGTTAGGGTGAAGACCTTTGTGCCTTTGGGGAGCTTTTTTCTCTCTCATCTTCATTTGTCTCTTCTTTTTCTTATTGTTTTCTTTCTGACCTCTTTTTGTTGTTGTATTTTTCACATTTAGATTGTTAGATACTTAAATGTAAACATTTGACTGCTGTACTATCTATTATAGTGAGGTTTGTTCTCAACTGAGCTTCTAGCTCCTGCTGCGTACAGTGAATGTCTGCGCTTGGTCTGCTGTAGAGGCTATAAAAGCTGGGTAAATTCTGAGCAAGCTGACTGAGCAACCACGTCTGATTGATTCCTCAGATACATTGGGAGATGTTTTCCATTTGATTATTTGTGAGATTTCTAATCGATTCTATTTTCTTCAGTACCCAAGGATGCGAATAGCTCGAATAATCAGAACAAAATTCATTTCTAGTCAGAACCCAGTCACAGGGAGAACTTACCCAACATGTTCCTTTGCGTAGGAGCTGGAATCCATTCCATTATTTTGTCAGCCAGTATTTATGGTCTTCCAACCTCTTCCCATGGCAGCTGGCTCAAGTTTGAAAGCAATTACAAGTCTGAGCTGATGTTTGTCATTTTGTAGGAGGGAGTAACTAGGAGCTAACATTCTAAAACAATTCATTTTCTCTGCCTGAAAGAGCCTGTTGGGAGAAGACCCTATTCTCTGGGTTAAATTGTTCCTACAGTGAAAGTGCCAGAACTAGTTTGGGTGCAGTTCTGAGATGGAAAGAACCTATTTTGCCCAACTTCTGCCTCATGTTTTCTTCTTCTAGAGTCTTTCACAGAGGATCCAGATCATCCCTATAAATTTCTACCCAACCTTAGATACACCCTATTCTGAAATAGCAATCATACCATTGCATGCTGTGCTGCGTCCAAACAACATCTTTGCCTAAGATGTCCTACAAGTGACCTTTCTCCTCATTGCTAGGCAGACAGCAGTATTCCTGAATTTATAACTGAGATTCAACTTGGGATAAAAAAGAATGTATTATCACTGTTTCCTTTTAGGAGTCCTTCGGGTGATGTGTTTGACAGCATGGATCTATCTGGATTTGGATGACTAGAGACATTGAGAAATAATTAATAATTTTATTCTGCTATCCTTCCTAATTAACCTTGAGTCACTTTTTCTTTCTCCTAATATCTCTTCTCCACAAGCAGGTGCTCCTGTATGACAGAAAGGAGCTGTTACTGCTTCACTGTACAGAGCAACATGGACAGATTCCTTCCAGCGATGCCTCATGTCAGCAAGCACTGAGACTGGATCCCTCTCCTTTCCAAAGCACATGTCCACACACCTCCTATAAAACCTCTACTCACTACTAAACATCTTTTGCCTCTCTCATAGCTCTTTATTCTTGAAATCAATATGAAATCAATAACTGAACAACTCTCTTTTCTATCCTAATTCCCCATGGTGTCCATCCACTGTTCATTTCTCACAGGCATTGGAGAATTCATTGCAAGCATTCCATTCCTGGGATTTAGGAAGTCCAAAACTAGGAAGTTGCCTTCAGGATTCAATCCTGGTTCTAACTTGATTTTTAGTGCCTCTTTTCTGTGTTCTGGGATGATGGCAGTACAACCTGAAGGTACCATTGTCACGGCTCTGGTGAACTGGAAATCTCTCTCTGCCATCACTGCATCACAGTCCTAGGAAAGAAGCTAAGCATGATTGCAGGGTCAGAGAATAAACCCTGAAAGAAAAATTGCATTGGTTTGAGGTCAAATCCATGGCTGTAGTCTAAAGAAGCCCTGGGACAGACTGTGCTTTATAACAAGCTGTTGAGGGGAATGCTCATGCAGAAATCTGCATCCAGAGGAACCTCGAGATAGCCTGTGATAACCAGACCAAAAAATGAGGGAGTGGAGCCGATGAAAGCTGGCCTGGAAATACACAATCTAAAAATAACATATGATTTGCATGAGTTACATCTCCTAGCTACATTCTTGGAATGCCTGTTTATTCAGCACTATATACAGTGTGTTCCGTGCTCCACGTGCTGTACGTAACTTATCTTGCAGCCTGAAATAATCCTGAAAAATAAAAGCCCCCCAAAACATTTGACAGACGCAAAACTTCAGTCTGTAGGTTAAGGGCTTAGCAGCTAACGGCAGGGCCAGACCACCATGCCTGGACATTGATAAGCACTCTGCTTATCAACTCTTCCCCTGCTCTGACATCCTTTTAGCTTTCCATGTGGACACCAGAGCACACCCAGACGCCTGTCACATACCCCAAGACACACAGCTTTCGTAGCTTTTATTAAGAAATACTGCAGTACTCTTAAAATGGGGGGCTGGTACTTTATGGTGGAGCTGACCATAACTTCACTCTTTCTGGAGGATTTTCTAGCCCAAGCTATTTTTTTTGCTGACAACTGATAAATGCTATAGCATCTGTATTGAGCATAAAGATCTTGAGCCCCAGAGCACTGACAAAGGACTGTAAGCAGGGAAATCTTAGCCTGCGAGCCCCAAACTCACCCTTTCCCAGGCTTCTTCTTCAGAGGATCTCATGGGTTTTGATCTGTCATGAGCTTTTAAGCAACTGAAGACTGTATGAGCAATGAATTGTTCAAAGCAGTGCATGTCAAGAGGTCACTGCTGCTGCTGCAGGATGTGCCAGTGACTCCAAGAAAAGGCAAATGGTTTCTTACTCTGAGCAAGCAGTGACTCACTAACATCTGCCTTTTTATACGTGTGAATTCTCTCATTGACTTGTAGATTTTCCTTTCCATTCTATTTTACAGTTAGACCATTACTATTTTAGCCCTTCTATAGGCAACTTTTTCCACTGCCCTCTGCCACTTCTTCCTTGGGAAGGAGCTGCTGCAGCAAGGACTGCAACTCTTTGAAGCCAGTTCATCTGAAACCTGTGTCATTCTGAGATCCTTTGGCATCCAAGTGCAAAGCACTTCACAGAAGAGGTTTTTTTTGAGGTTCATGGAGTATGGGACTTCTGAGAGAGGTAGAACACAAGTCATTGAGAGCTCCTGGGCAACCACTTCCCTGTCCCTTTCCCCATGGAGTCTCTCTTAGGAAGGAGGTTTTATCGTCATTATGTCCTTCTCCACACTGCCAGCCTGTCTGACCCAGCACTGCTGATTTTGTTGGTTTGGTCAGATCTATCTTTAGCTTCCACCTCTGCAGAAATCGGTGGGTTTTCATGTTTCATCAAAACACTCTGATTCAACTAAAAGCCTGTGATTTTGGGGTTGTGTGTTTAGCTGCCAGCAGGGTGGATTTCTTTAATGACAGTCTTGGGTCTATGTGGCTCTGCTGCAGCATTTTCTTCTTCCAAGAACTGCAGCGATTAGGCGCTGGCAACATCCCCAAGGTGAGGGTCTGCTGACAAGGCAGTGTCCCTCCTCTCTGTGCCACTGTGGCCCAGTGTGGTGGGCAGTTCTCAGACATAGGGCAGCTCAAAATCCGGGCACTGGTGTGGGACAGATTTTAGGGCAGCTGCAAAATGAGTTGGTTTGCTTAGACTGAATTAGTGCTGATGTTTGCCATGAAATGGGCAAAAAGGGTTTAAAGGCCAAAGCTGAAGTATAACTCTCATCTCTCTGATGTCTAAGTGATCCCAGTCTTTGCAACCCCAGCACTTGCTGGACTCCAAGCTCCAGCCAGCTAAACTTTTCCAGTCTCTATTACATTCCTTCCCTCCTTCTTGTCTTGGTTGACTTTGGCCAGGACCTCTCAGCACTCCCAGTTCATTCAATTCAGACCCAAGTCCGAAGCTTAGAGCTGTAAATGTTTTCTTAGAGATGCATATCTTCATGGCCACACCAGGGAAGTCATGGCCTCCTTTCAAATCATTCAAGTCTGACTATGTCTGTGTTTTGAGATGCCAAAATACAGTAAAGGCCTGGACAGAGGGTGGGCGGGCAGTGACGATGGAGAAACGGAGGGTGCAAAAGTAATCCCAACACACCCCCTCGGCCATTTTTTTGTTATTTTCTGAAAAAAGGACAGATCTGTTAATTTTTGCTCATGCTTTGGAAATTACTAATCAGTAGTTTTTACCCCCAAAACTGACATAAAGGTGACTAGAGCATCTGCTGAATGTCAAGAGCTTTGCACCCTCAGCAGCCCCATAAAAGTCAGAGGGCCTGTATTAGCTGACGTCAGCCAGGTTTGTGACACAGAGGTTCTGCTTCTGCAGCAGCCTGCTCTCATAGAGATGAAGGGACAGCCTGTTCCACAGGGTTCACAGGCAATGAGGCAAAAGGAGATGAAAGGACTTTGTCCAGAACGGGTTTTCTAGCTGGCTATTTTTTATTTTTTTTGAGAGAGAGCTTAATGAAGAGAGACTGCAGGATGAGGCCATTGTGTGCTGCGGGACAGGACTGGGGACAAGTGTGTGCTGCAGGCTGTGATACCAAGCACAGGACTAGTCCTCTGAGGAGAGAGGTGCTGTTTTACTGCACCACCCTCTCCCTCTTACTGTCTCTGCTTATGCTTTCATGCACAGCACCAGTCACTATCGCACAGAGGACCACACTGCGGTTTTGTGAAGAGCAAGATCATAACTGCCATGAGGTGCACAGTACTAGCCAGTCTAGGAGACAGGTTCTGACCCATCATTTCTGGGGAAAAGAAATAAATTGTGGTTCAGACTGCCACAAGGCTTTCTTTTCTTCTACATAAAGACTTAGGCAAACTAAAAAATCATTTTAAAGATGTCACTTGATGGTTCAACACATTTGCAGAAGCAGTCCCATCCACAGGAGAGAAATGAGAACAGTGCACTGCAAAGCCATGAGATCTGAAATGCTGCCTTCCAAATGCTGCCTGATGCAGTGCTGTGACTGGCTGTTGTTTGGCAAAGCTTCAGCCCAGCCATGCTGTTTGATAGTATCTTCTCAACAGCATTGGTGTCTGTAGGGAAGGAATCCAGGACACCAGCTGGCTGCAGGGTGAAGACCTCTAGGAAATGCCTCTGGTTACCCTAGCCACATGGCAATAGGAATGCATAAGCTGCTTGTCAGGGCAGCTCCTTATAGCAGAAAGAACCTCAGTGCACCTCACCTCTGTTAGCCCCGGCTGACATGTCTGTAGGAATGAGAGTATTTTCATATTCCTGATTCATGAAATCTTACAAAAGATCCCTGAAAGTCGCATGGCAATCTAGAGGTGTCTGCCTGTCACCACCGTGTCAGACTGGTGTTCTACTACCCAAACTTGGATGAGGTGAACATATAAACCAATTCTAAATATGGTCACCTGCCTGCGTGACAGACCTTGCCCTGCAGTCCTGTGGCACTCACAAGACTTTGTTGCCTGGAAATTTTGATCAGCAGTAACTCTCATTTTTCTTTCTGGACCATAAAGGAGAGCACCTTCTTGCACAGTCTGTCACCGATCATTCTTGATACCTCACCCCTCTTCTTGTCAGATTGATTGTGAGCCACTTGCAAAGCTGTTGGAGAAGCCCAAGAACATGGTTCTTACGGTACAGTTACAGCTCTTCATTTTTTAAGTCTCTTAACACTCCTCATTTGCATCTAATGATACACGCAGAGGATGTTACCCCTATGGCTGAAGTTCTGCAGTGTCCTGTGGATGCTCCTGCTGTGCTTGCATCACTTGAGCCACTGCTCTCTGCAGACTCTGCACTGAGATGGCTCAGAAAGGGTTTGAAGAGTTTGGCTTGGTGACCAGCTGCTGGAACTGTCTGTGAGGAGCAGATAGCAGTCAGCACTCCTGCTGCTTTCTGTGATGGGAAGCCATCCATTCTGGGCTAGTTCTGGGGGGTGATCTGCCAAAATCTCTTCCTAAAGCCCAGCGGTGTTACTGGCACCACTCACCGACAGAGGAGTTGCAGAAAAGTGTGTTCACAGCTTGAACTCGCTTTGCCTTCCCCCTCCCAGATGGCTACAAGTGCTCAAGCAGGACTGATACAAACCAACTGCCGCTGCTGCTCACTTTTTGTGGGTGAGCAATGAGTTTCTGTCTCTTTATCCAGTAGTCCCAATGGTGCTCATGCTTATCCTGCTCTGTTCATCCTCATCTGTCTGAGGTGTGAAGAGAGGATCTCACTGCAATTCAGTCTTCAGCAGTACACACAAGATGAAGAAATATCTACACAGGTTAACTTACACAGCCAGAATCTCATAGATGTTTAAATGGGATAGAAATGTCACATTAGATGCAAGCAACGTCCCTCATCCCCAGTTATATTCTGGAGCTTAATTTCCGTGAGCTCACATCAATGTTTGGTCTTAGTGAGACAGGGAGGTCAAAACCTCAGTTCATGACACTCTGCAGGCACCAGTTGCAGCCATGTGGAGTTCTCCTTTGGTTCCTGAGCATGGTTAGAATTCACTTGAACACTCCAGGAAGAGGTCCACCTGCTTTTCTTGGACTCTTCTCAGGGACTCAGTGCTTATGTGAAAACACATCTTCCATTTGCTGACTTGCAGCTGAAGTTTGTTTTCGTCCTTTAAGGTCTCTCTTTCAAACTCACAGAACTGGAGAAAGATCTGCTTCAAAACATAACTTTCACTAAGTGGTCTGAGGAAAGGGAGTGAAAGAAAGCCTGAAGAAATGGCTCGGGTATTTCCAGTGAGGAATGCTAGGTGCAGTCACTTAATCCCAGAGCTCACACTGGTGCACATGGCTGTGCTGAAATCAAGACATTTAAGTTTCCAGAGTGAATTACTTTATCTGCTGCTCTGAATTACTTGTTTTGCTTTAGGAAATGTGACGACATTATCCAGAAATGTTCTCCTCTGAGCTGATTACAGAGACGAGTGGCTGGAAGACATCAAACAGTTACTGCTCTAAAGGGAGAGAGAAGTTTATGCCTAGTGAGGAAGTGTAAACGCTTCAGGTACCGCATCCTTCTGCCAGAGGAGACAGGATTTTATCATTTATAAACAGCCTGAACAAACAGGGAGTTTGCACAGGAAGGGCGTCATGGACCAAGTCATTGCCCGGTGTAAAGCAGCACTGATTTATTTGACTTAGTGCAAGCAGGTTCAGGATGGCTGAGGGTCTGGTCCAAGGGCAACCAGTGAACTGTAGCGGGTACAGGGCTTTGGTCTAGAAAAACAAACCGTGCCTATCCAAATCTGCTGCAAAAGTTTTCAAGCATTTTTGAAGAAAGAAATTTTTTTATTATTATTATTTACATTTTTAATTCTTGGATTGTCCTTCTGTCCAAACACTCTGATTGATTATCAGCGTTAACTTAAACTATTCTAATTGTAGCAGCAAGAAGAATCTGGGATGTTGGAGATACCCACAAGAGAACTACAAGGGCATCATCAATCAAGAGAGGCAGCTTATGGCAAATTAAACATGGAAAAAGCAGCAAATTAATTTAAAAGACATTGGCTCTGATTTTGAGAATATATTATACTAGATAGCTCCTCTGGTAAACATCCAAATACACTTGGATCTAGAGTGTTCCCAGATTCTGGCCAAGCTGCCACAGTCTTTTTTAGTTTCCACAGTCCATCTCCTCTGCAGCTCGTCTAGCATGTGCTCCTTACTTTACTGACAGTTCCTCCACCTTTGGGCTACAAGTCTGTGGTTAGCATGAGAGCACAGTTTTAACTTCCAGCAAAAGCTCCAAGACTTGATATAAGGCAGGAGGAGATGCTTTTAGTAAGCTTCTTAACTGAGGTCCGTCCCTGTCAAGGCAATGTGAGAACAGATGCAAAGATTCCTCAATTCCTTCCTTTCTGAAATCCCGAATCAAGTCATATTGACCAGGAAACACTTCTTTCTTTCAGTGGAATAAAAACAACCAACCAAAAACTGATTAGAAGACAACTTGATTAGTTAGTTGACTATGAAAATAGAGACAGAACCTAGTAAAACTCACTGGTATCTTCTAAATAGGAACCAAATGTATAGAATGGGGGGTTATCTATTCAGTAATCTAAAACAAGTATCTACCTCTTCTACTCTTCTCTGTGTGATAATGTAGTCTGAGGTTATAGGTAGCCAAGCTTAGTTTAACTCACCAGAATGTTTTTCTAAAGCTCCACTAGACTCCAATTGCTATGTGTAGACAAATCAAGACCGTGCTGACTGCTCACTATTAGTCTTACTAAGCTTTTATGTCTATGTCACTTGTTTGTCACCCTGTCCCTGCTGTGGAAATCATTTTGTGAGCTGCATTTGGTTATACGGCATGGCTGGAGTTGAGGCTCTGAAATGCTGCAAGTCACGTTGGGTTTGTGCATGCTTTGTGTCCAGGGGATCTGAAAAACTCATTTAGCTCTTCTGTGTTTGGAAGCTTTCAAAACTCATCTGGCATTTCAGTTTGGAAGGTTTTTAAGTCAGTGTAAACTATGCATAGGCTGACAGACAGGTCTCCCCCGAGCCTTTTTTTCACTTCTTGCTCAATCTGCTCAGCTAGCTGATAAAGGTGGTCACCTCTTCTGAGATCCAGAGGTCCTGAGGTTGATGTGAAAGCTGCTGTGGAGGTCTCTGTGCAGGAGGAATAAATCAAATTATAACACTGGTAATGTGGCCTTCTGCCTGGGAGAAACTTTTCAAATCACTGTGTTTATCTGTAGCCCTTTTCCAGCCAAGTATCACTGGAAAGCCACGGAGTCTGTGATCAAATGCATTTCAGTGCTAGAGATCTCAAGGTACAGTTCCTTGGTCTCTGGGGACGGCAATTCAGAATGCAGATTCTCCTCCATCACTTACAGCTAATGTTGTGTCATAGAATCATTTAGGTTGGAAAGCACCTAAAAGACCATTGAGTCCAACTGTAAGGCTCAGCTTAACTCTTTTAGGTCTGTTTTCTGCACAATAGGAGCAGTTGGTCTTTGAGTCTGAATAAACCACAAAATATCTCCCAAATCCATGAAACAAAAATCACATACTTAAAGACCAGTTAAAGACCAAGTCACAACAGTTGAAGACAAGATATAAATCAAACAACCAAACACTATAGTTAAGGGGAGTGCAATCAAGAGCTCCTGTGCATTGGGGAATTTGTCAGATAAAACCTCTCTGTAGCCCCAAGGCTTGGCTTTGTCCCATGTCACTGAGGAAAGTCAAACACACCACACTCCTGGTACTCCCTCCCTAATAATCTGACTTAGAGGTTAAAAAAATCCATCCTGCTTCCAACTCTGGCTGTAGGCCAGATAGAATGGGCATCTCAGGATTGGGAATGAGGCCAGGATTACTGGCACATCTTCTGTACAGTGCTTATTTAGCTCCAGCAGAACAGAGGAAGGCTGAGTCCTGCATAAAGCAGAAGGTGCAGAAGGGAAACACTTCCTCACCACACTATACACCAAAGAGAACCGCAGAATCATAGAATGGTTTAGGTTGGAAGGGACCTTAAAGGTCATCTAGTTCCAACTCCCCTGCTGTGGGCAGGGACACCTCTCTCCCACTAGATCAGGTAGCTCAATGCTCCATCCAAACCTGGCCTTGAACACTTCCAAGGATGGGGCATCCACAACCTCCCTGGTAACCTGTTCCAGTGCCTCAGCACCCTCATGCTGAAGAAGTTCCTCCTAATGTCCAATCTAAATCTTCCCTTATCTGGACCTGAAATTCCAGTTGTTCTTCAATGTATTTATAAATCCTTGTAGCACTTGCTGTTTGGGGCTGGATTTAAGCAGCACTTAGATAGAGAAAAGTCAGACAGACATCAGATTCTGGTCCTTATAAATCACTTGGCATAGCATTAGAATCATACAATCATTAAGGTTAGAAAAGACCTTCAAGATCATCAAGTCCAACCATCCTTCCTACAACCCCTCACCACTAACTCATCTCCTGAAACACCCTGACTGCCCACTTGTTGAACCCCTCCAGGGACAGTGCCTCCACCCCCTCCCTGGGCAGCCTGTTCCAAGGCCTCCCCACTCTTGCTGGGAAGAAGTTTTTCCTAAGATCCAACCTGACCCTCCCCTGGCACAACCTGACCCCATCTCCTCTCCCCATCAGCCTTGTTCTCCAGATCCTCAATCAGCCCAGTTGCCCTTCTCTGCCCCCTCTCCAGCACCTGCATGTCCTTTCTATACTGTGGTGCCCAAACTGCCCCTAGTACTCAAGATGCAGCCTCACCAGGGCCCAGTACAGAGACAGGATCACCTCCTTGGTCCTCACCACTGTGACAAGCCATCCTTCAGCTGCCACGTAAGTCTCTCCTTCATCACAGTTGTTTCGATTCACACTCCTGGCTCTGGAGGAAGCACATTCAGGCCTCACCACAATAATTTGTTTTCCTTCATTCAGTTTTGTTTCACCCATTTTATTGATGCCAAGCAGAACCAGCCCTTTGAACACTGTATTTTAAAACCCCTTTTTATTGTGGCTGTCTGGTGTCCCCTCCAGAAGTGACCACCAAGCCCTGCACACAGCCCAACTTGCCAAAACACTCTGAGAAACTGCTCTTCCCTTTCCCCACTCCTCACACTGCCTTTTGTGGTTCCCTGTTTGGAGATCTGGCTAGCAGAGCAGATGGAATAAATCGTCCGGTGGTAGCCAAGTGACTGAAGCACTTCTGGGAAAAGCTGCATCCCTCTTTCTGTTGGGTCTGTGTGTGAGATGCCCAGAAGCCACTCTTGTGTCGGGAGTGTCAGGAACACTTTGCTTTGCAAAACGCTGTAAATCTCCGAGTCTCTTCGGCTTCCGGGAAGGCTCCCCAGCAGAGATGCCTGGAGCCCACTCACAGGGAACTTCCAGCCAGCCCAGTGGTCTCCTCTAAACCAGCATCCGTGTTGTTAGAGCTTATAGGACCGAGGCCAAACCCACCGTCTATATATCACCCCTGCGGATGTGGCGTGTAAGCGGGGGGAAAGGGGAAGGCACACATTAAATCTTACAAGTACCGTTTTGTTTCCCCTTCCTTCTTCTCTTCCACCCTCCTCCCCACTCCTCCTTCTGACCCCCTGCTTTTTCTTTTTTCAGTAGCTGGTGGGGGTGGTAAAATTCCAGGGGGCCAAGACAAACTGTTAAACCTTGCGATTTCTAATGGTTCCTCTTGAAAATTGCTGACAGATGCTGGTCCTGAGATCAGAATAGCAGAGGCTGCCAGTGTGGGGCTTGGGGCCAGCCATTGATTCCCTTTTTTAATAGTGAAATCTAAATCTATGGTAACTCTGCAGGCTGAGACTATGTGTGTTTTCTCTAAGTTTCTCTTGTCTGCTCATCTTCCCTCCTTATTTCTATTCCCTTTCCCAGATCCCCAGGCTCCACCTTTTATTCTCTATTTAATAATTTTAATTCATAACTTTTCTATTTATTCCTTCTTCTTTTTTCTTTCCCTGTTTCTTTTTTGCTGTCTCGCTTCTGCACTCAATGGATGTTTGCCCAGCTACAACACAGAAAAAGGAAAGTGCAGGAATTTGACTGATGCAGCAAGTTTCTCTTCTTTTTGGATACTCTAATTCACAAGGCGGCCTATTTGTGCCTCAAAATAATAGGTGGATAGACCCATAGAGGGAGATGGGATGGGGGCTCATTCCGTGATGAGGTCAGTCAGGGTCTTGCAGAAGGAGACGGAGGTAAGCTGCCAGCTCAGGGAAGGAATGTGTTTTGATTCCAGCCAGACGTGTAGCTGGGTTTGTGCACACTGTGGCTGAACTATTGTTGCATCCATAATGTGCCCTGGCACCTGGCATAGCAGTCTGGGCTTTTTCTTCGCTTAACACCAGCTCCTTGTGACAGAATACTCCTAACTGGGAGTTCTGCAAAGGAAGAGATTAGCCACGGTTTCAGTTTTGCTGGTAGAGCCTGGAGAAGCACTGACAGGATGGCAAACATTGTCATGAGTTTAAGAAACAATAGCTGTCCCCAGGGAGTGGAGGCGGGGAGGTTATTAGTCCCGAGAAAGGTTTGAATGGAATTGGAAACTGCTGTTCTCCACAGCCCACGTTTCTGCCAGCCTGCAGGGTTATGTCTCTGAGCTCCTGTTCTCTTGCTGTGAATGGGGGAGCACTGGAGGGGCAGGGGTGAATACCTGGCCACTGGGGCTGAGGTCTGGGGCTCTCAGCCTTGGCTAACTTGATGTGGTACTGGTAATAGTCCAATAGGTGAATGGAAGAATGGACTAGAAACCAAAACTAGAAATCCATTCCACACACCGCTTCTGTGCTTCTCTGTGTTCACGTGCCAGTTGGTGAGGGCAGGATGCAGAAACATGTAGGCAGAGCTCTTTCCCTGAAAATATTCACTACTGAGATACCCCACCAAAGCATATCCATGCTCCATATCCACGTTCCAATAACCTGATCATACAAATAGTGATGGCTCCTCATTACCTTTTCTCTTCAGCAGCAGTGTCAACAGACCACAAGAGAACATCAGAGCTGCTTTGGACCAGAAAGTAAGACCCATACAGAGCTGAGATGCTTAGACAAGCCTTCCTCTCACCACTGTAGCAATTCATGCATGGAAAGGCATTTTATCCTTTTTCCTGTCTGCAAGGATGTCCAGTATATCCTCTCATGCTTATCCAACAAGTGAAATGTTGGAGATTGAGATCTGCCAGCCATGTGAATCCCCAGTGTCCCGGCAGGCGATGTAATGGCCATGTTTGCAGTGCTCTGCTGTCTTATTAGCAGCTGTCATCACCGCTAAGGGAATGGCTCTCACTCTGACCAGCAGCCACGGGAGAGTAATGTGTGTGTTCCTAGAGGAACTGTTTCTTCTGGCTGCTGATGTGCCACAATTAGCACCTTCATCTCTAAGCTGGTACTCACTTCCTCATTAATAGTGATTGTTGAGGATTTCCTTCCAGAGAGCTGGGAGAATGCCATGTCAGAGAGGCAGCGATGATGGATCAGCGGGACAGAGCCTGGGAGCTGTGCAGATACTGCATTGCTCATGTCACCACCTCATTACTGTTGTTGGATTTTATGGCACCATAAACATTCGGCTGCACCATTTCCCTCCTATTGCAGACAGAGAAACAAGGGAGCTATCAGCACCTCCAAAGAGGCACTCAGCATGGTGTGGGAGAGAGTCCAGTGTCTATACAATTGATACTATAAAAACAGACTAGAAGTTTGAATGCAGGCAGCCATGGGGTAACTTACACATCCATAGGGTAGATTCCATGTCCATAGGGTAGGTTATATGTATGTGGGGTAGTTTATATATCCATAGGGTAGGTTACACCTCCATAGGGTAAACTACACATCCAGAGTAGGTTATGCATCCATAGGGTAAACACTGCATCTTTTCCCAAGGCTGGAGGATTATAACAAAGTTTGAAAAACACCTCATCTCCAAAATTACAGGATTGTTAATGTTGAAGGCAACTTCCAACATCACCAAGTCCAACCTTCAACCCAACCCCACAATGCCAACTAAACCATGTTCTCTAGTGCCATGCCTACATGTTTTTTGAACACTCCCTTTTGAAAATTGGGATGTACAGCATCAATACCCTTTTGTCTCATGGTTCCAAAGAGACCTGGAGTTCCCTGTTGGAGGGCACTGATAAGTGTGCAAATACATCACCTTCATCGCTCCATCTACACTACCACTGGTGTGGAAGGCAAGTCCTTCTGCAATTTTAACAGAAAAGGTCTGAAAGGTGAAGAGGCTACATGTGGGCAACCCTGTGGCTATTTAAACGAAGAAATTCAAGCAACTGGCTCATGGACCTTCAATGATTTTCACTGTGGTCTTCAGACACGAGACAGCAGAAGAGCCTGGACAAAGCTGCAGTCACTTCTGATCTATGAGAATCCCCAGTGTGACACAGTCCTCACTCAGTTTTGTGGGGACCATGTTCATTCTGTCACATAATGTCCTAAAACACTCTAGGTGAGTTTGTTCACCAGTGCTCTCCTTGCCTGTGTTCTCCCTCTTTGGTAGTGTTTGAGATCACAGTGCAGACTGCTGCAGCCACAGATAATTGATTAAGAAACATAAGGCACCTAACCACAGACAGGCAGATAAAACCTAATGTGATTTGAGGCTTCCAACTCGTAAAATTCAAGAGCTACGCACAGAGAAAGAGCACTCACCTTGCCTGTAAGAACTGATGAAAAACTATCAATCAATTTGATTCAGAAAGGAACAGCAGTGAAACAATAGCACATGTACACGTAGAAGCTCATTACACTTTTTTATATTCTTGGCAAAACACAGAGCATATCTGGTTTTCATTGCTGAGTTCATAGTGAATAGATCAAGTTAGAGGAAGCAAGCTGTATATGTCAGGGTATATAAGTGTCCCTAAATTGTACTTGTTGTGTACTAACACCTAAATCCCATATATGTCTGGGTATATATTTCTGTAAGTGTCCCTAATTGCTATTTGTTATTTATAGTGTGGTAACACCTAAATCCCTTCAGAAATTGCAGCTCTATTGTTTTAGGCACTGTACCTACCCAAAGCGTCTAGCACAGCCCTTACCTTGACACACAACCTTACATAAGACCTGAGGTGTGCTTGGAATGGAGAATGAGTATCGCCCACTTGCCTTAGATATGGGAGCAGTGTTCCATATGCTGGGGATGCTTGTGAGGGCACCAACCTGACTGTGCTATCACATCTGGCTCTGGGATGTGAGGCATGAATGTGCACAGCTGCCACAGAAGAGCTGCATTCCTTACAGTGAAAATCAGTTTCAGATCCTCCTCTGAGCTCAGATTCTCTATGCACAAACAGGAGAATAAAAATGTAAAGAGAAAATATAACAGCAGAAAGCAAGTTCTTCCATGTCCTAGAGATGCAGTAAATAGGAAATCAGTGGAGTTTCTTGCAGTCCTACTGATCTGCCACTTCGCCAGCATCCACAAATCCACTTAGGTTGCTCAAACAGGACAAGGAAGACAATGGTGTCTTTTCTTTGAAATGTTTTGTTTCCTGCCTGGAGATACTCCCCTGCAGAACCAAGCTGTGATGGGGGAGAGATGGGGAACAAAAAGAGGTCCAGAATACATAAATAACCCTGACAGGTCCTTGACTGAGCCAAGTGACTCTGCACGTGGGAAGAACTAAGTGGGGTGAAGAAAAAGCTATAGGTTAACACCCAGGAGACGATCTGTGCTAGAAAATGACTCATTATTAGCAATGCCTGTCAAAAATAAGTCCTTTCCCCTTCACATGGGATTAAAAACACATTGGCTACTACAGTAGATAGAGCCAAAATCTTTTCAGTACCTATTACAGAAAATGTGTGAGAGGCCTGAGCAGAAGATTTCTCTAAAAGAAGGTGGGAAAGGTTTTTTCTACCCTAGTACCATGTAGTTATCCAGGCAGAATGTATGTGCTGTGTTGGGCTGCGATAAAGTTGATTTCTTTCATAGTAGCTGGCACAGGGCTGTGTTTTGGATTTGTGCTGGAAATGGTGTTGGTATCACAGGGATGGGTTTGCTAACTGCTGAGCAGAGCTGACACAGCATCAAGGTCCCCCAGCGCACCCAAACGGCAAGTGGGTTGGGGAGGCACAAGAAATCAGGAGGGGACACTGCTGGGACAGGTGACACCAGCAGACCAAAGGGTATTCCAGATCGCATGACATCAGGGCCTGTCTATAAAGCTGGGGGGAAAAGAAAGATGGGGTGGATGTCCAGAGTCATGGAGTACGTCTTCCCAAGTAGTCATTACATGTGATGAAGCCCAGCTCTCCTTGAGATGCCTGCACCCTTTCTTGCCTGGGAAGTAGTGAACAAACTCTTTGTTTTGCTTTGCTTGTGTGAGCAATTCATATCAATTTGACATCTTTTACCATGTCTTTATCTCAATTTTCTGACTTACTTTTCTCATTTTCACTCTTCCAATTCTCTCCCCCATCCCACCAGCATGGAGCAGGCTAGTAGCTGTGTGGGGCCAAGTTGCCGGCTGTGGTTAAACCACAATGGGTACCAAGTAGGGACTCCTTGCTGGTATCTGTTGTCAACCACACATTAGAGCCACCAATGGCTCCAGAGTGCAAATTCCACCAAACCAGGACCTGCACGGAGATCCCCCAGGGTGAGAAATTACTTCAGTAAGATCAGCATCTCCATCTTGCTGCATTTTCTGCAGCAGGAAAAGAACACATGGAGCCTGTGCCACTGAGGTTGAAGCATGAGCATCTGCTAATTCATGTCTAGACAGCCTACCCCCACCTGTCCCTGGGTTTCCTTGGTGCTAACAGGCTGCATTTTAGGTACTGGTTCAGATGGAAGAAGCAGCAATGAAACACAGACCCAAGGAAATGGTGTTAAAGTCACTTTTACACTGGTTATGTCACTGAGTGGCTGCATCTGGTCTGTGCCCTCCAATAAACTGGATTTCGTGCCTCCTCAGGGAGCAGTCCAGGCACAGTCTAGAGCTTTTCTAGCTTAGGCTTGGGTTTCTGCTCACAGTAACTGAAATGCAGGAAGTGCTGGGCAGAGTTGAGACTTGGTCAGGTCACAGAGCTGGAGCTTTGCCAGTACTTACACTCTGTCCTGAGAACCAGGATGCATTCCTGGATCCTACCATATCGCCTGGGCTATTAATCACAGCTTCATAAACCCTGTGACATCAAACATCTTTGTAGTTCACACCTGCATTGTGGTGAGAGTATAAAAATCCAGGAGCAGGGACCTGAGAGGAATTTGTGAGCTCTTTGGATCTCAGAACTGGAGGCAGAACAGTTTACGTGAACTCTCAAAACTGCAGTCTGTGTGGTCCATCTTGGCTTCGTTACTGATGGAATTTTTAAAATTGGAAATAACAAAACTAACAATTAAATACTGCAAAATAACATTAGAAAAGTAAACAAAGTACAGCCAGAAAATTGTTTAAAATACAATTTTCTAGTTTTGGTCTTATTTGAAATCTCTTGGTGCAGTTGAGGGCTTGTCACTGTTAAGCTAATTATTGAATCATAGGGACCACCAAAGGTCATCCAGTCCAACCCCCCTATAACAAGCAGGGCTATCCCTCACCAAATGAGATTGCCCAGAGCCCCATCCAGCATGACCTTGAAGGGCTCCAGGGATGGGGCCTCCGCCCCTTCTCTGGGCAGCCTGTTCCAGGGATCTCCCACCCTCAGATTCAACAGCTTTTCCCTCCTGTCCAGCCTGTCACTCTGCCCTTTTCCAGCTTCAAACCATGACCCCTCATTGTATTGTTCCCCGCCCTTGAGAACAGTTTTCCCCAGCCTCCTGACAGCCCCTTTCAGGGATTGGAAAGTCACCGTAAGTTTCCCCCCAGACTTTTCTCTTCAGGCTGAACAATGCCAACTCTCTGAGTCTGTCTTCACTAGAAAGGTGCTCCAGCCACCTGAGCATTTCCATGGCTTCCTCTGGACTTGCTCTGAGAGATCATTGTCTTTCTTATGTTGGGGGCTCCAGAGGTGGTTGCAGGACTCCAGGTGAGATCTCACCAGAGTAGAGCAGAGAGGCAGAATCACCTCTCTCAGAATCACATTTCTGATGCAGCCCAGGATGCAATTGGCCTCCGTGACCTTAGGGGTCTTTTCCAATCTAGGTGATTCTGTGATTCTCTTAATGGCCTCATTATAACACCCACACATAAACACTGCAGCTGATAACCTGTACTTCATTTATCACATTTTCATTAGCAATCTTAAACCACACACAGGTTCTCAGATTGTTGCCTTTCTTTCTGGATGTGATGCAAAAGTTCCAGAATTTACAAAGGAGGATGCTTCACCGATCATGGAGCTTGGAAAGTGTCCGTTCAGGTCTGGAGACGTGTGAGGTGACCTCAACAAATGCTCAGGAGCTATTTCAGCGCTGAGCTGTGATTGATTTCCATGGAAATGAGGTGCCTTCATTCCTTGCCAGACAGCAAGTTTCAAGAGAATGAGTGGCCTCTGCCTGCCATAACATGAGAGTGATCTGAGGAAACCTTTCTGGGCCACTGTTCACTGAGAGCTATAGATCAGCCAACTCGGCAGCTCCTTGGTGTGTCTGAGCAGATTTATTTCTCTGTTACTTCTCTGCTTCCTATTGGCAAAATGAAGATTTCAGTATTTTCTTCTCAAAGAAGTGAAGATGAGTATGCTATTTTCTTTTGGGTGGTTGTAAGGAGGATGGAGCCAGGCTCTTCTCAAGGTCATCTGGTGATAGGACAAGGTAAAATGGGTGCCAGCTGGAACAGAGGAGGTTCCATATCAATATCAGAAGGATCTTCTTCACAGTGAGGGTACTGGAGCATTGGAACAGGCTGCCCAGGGGGTTTGTGGAGTCTCCTTCTCTTGGGGCATTCAAAAACTCCCTGGATGTGTTCCTGAGCAACTTGGTGTCGGTGATCCTGCTCTGGCAGGAGGATTGGACTAGATAATCTTTCAAGGTCCCTACCAATCCTTAATGATTCTATGATTCTATGAGTACATCAGTGTTCTTAAAGTTGACCTACATTGGAATAATACTGAACCACATGAAAAGTGCCAGTAACACCCTGAAGTGGAAGTCTGCATGACTGTGTGTGAGTTGTCAATCAGATGCTGATAACAGGTTACAGAGTCAGAAGACACCTTTAAAGATCATCCAGTCCAACCCCCCTGCAGTGAGCAGGGAGAGATGTCTACAATGAGAACATTGTCCAGAGCCTCATCCAGAGGTTTCTACCACCTTCTTGGGCAAGCTGGGCCAGTGCCTCACCACCCTTACTGTATAACATTTTTTACTAATATCCAATCTAAATCTACACTCTTGTAGTTTATCCCATCACATCTTGTCCTGTCACAACAGGATCTGATAAGAAACTTGTCCCTTTCACTCTTGCAGGCTCCCTTTAAGCCAATAAGGTCACCCAGGAACTTTCTTTTCTCAAGGCTGAACAACCCCAGCTTTTGCAGCCTGTGCTCAGAGGAGAGGTTCTCCAGCCCTCTGATCATTCTATGGCCTTCATTTTGTTACTCCCCTCGAAAACCATTCCTGATTCCTCTCTGTGTCTGAGGAAGAGTTGGGGACCGGGAGTTGTGGTGATGCCTGTGGGGATCACGCCGGCTAGCGCTCGCAACTTGCAGTGCAGCTCTTCGCTCCCAGCTGCCTTTTATTCCTCTCGTGTTTCTCTTCTTCCAGTTCCCCCTGCTGATGTTTGCGTGTAATTAGAGGAGAGAAAATTAATGAGTAAATCATAGGAATTAAAAACGTCTCCAAAGCAGATGGACCCCATTAGCTCTCCCTCTCAGGCTGCTGCAGTTTTCCAGTGCTCAGGAACAAAGCTGTGAGCAATCGGAGCTGCAGACACGGATTGATGTGGCAATTACCGGCAGCATGTCAAGTGTCAGGGAAGATACATACCAAGGCAGCCTAAGGAAGAGAATATCTTCCAGTTCATCTTCACAGTAGGAATAAATCAGCTGGTTTAGACAGATCAAATATTTACCCCAAGACTGAGAACTAACCGAACTGACAAACACCCAAACCCTCCTTTTTTCCATCCCCGTTGCTTTTTGCATTTGCTGTAAGAAAAACGCACTGCAGCCTGTTGTTTGCCAAGGTGCTGGAAGCCTCTGGGATTCTTCTTGTGAGGGTCCTTAGTTTTTCAGCTACCAATGTATTCTGTGAGTCTCTATCAAATCCTTAGGGCTCATGGTTTTGGGACAGAACACAGTGCTGTGATTCCCACAGCACCTGAAGAGCAGGGGGATCATAACAGCTACATCCTCCTGACAGAGCTGTGCTAAAAAAACACCAGTAGGACCCAAACCATTAATAAAATATGAGAATTCCTTCATTCCTTTCTGTGATTCTTAAATGGGGAACATTCTCCACAAAGAAGTACCCCATAAGGATTTATTCTGCAACAGACAGTCATGAAGGAAGCACATCAGGCTTCGGGCAAGGCTGATGGATACCCAAACTCAATTCACGAGAGCTCCAAGCATCACTGTTTGTTTCATTGTTTGTTTGGACATTGCAAAACAACACTTGGGACTTGCACATTGCACAGCAGCTTCTCTCATGAGAGGCACAATCATTTTTAGCCTCAACTAAAAGACACATCCAAATGCTGAATCAGAAGGGGGAAAGTGGTGTTTGGAAAATAACACCAGGGAGTGTTGGACATGCCAGAGATTGCAGCGTGTTTCAGGGAGCTCCAGAAGAGTGTAGCGACCACAGATGACATGACAGCTCTGGGTAGCAGAATTTCATGTAACCTTTCAGTCACAAATCAGCTGTCAGAAATCTTCAGCTCACATTTCCAAACCCTTCACACACATCTCACTTTTCTGCCAAGACAAACTTTCTCCCTTTGAAAAGCAGAATCAGTTTTCAAAGAGCCTTTCTCCTATCGTTTAGTGATTATGATTGATTTGCACATCACCCAGGAGACAGTGCCCTTGACTTTTGTTGTGTCAATAGTGACTGGCAGCAAGAGGGAGGCAGAGCGGCCGAGCCAGCCAGTCTCTCAGTGAGACAGGAGAGTTAATGCTGTTGGTTGTGTGCAAGTGGAGCACCAGCAGGACTAAACAGGTGATTCAGTTCCTCTGTATGTCACTGGCCAGGAGCTTGGAAACCAAAGCAAATCATGTATGTGAAAGCTTTTCCTTCTAACTCCATCAGCCATTCTAATGAAGTATAAGATCTCCTCCACAAAACTTCCCTTACCAATGTCTTGGGCCATCACACCTTCTGCAATACTATGCTACTGTGATGTTAGGAAGAAGTTCTTTACTGAAAGGGTTGTCAGGCATTGGAACAGCCTGCCCAGGGAGGGGATTGAGCCACCATCCCTGGGGGTGTTGAAGAGAAGGGGGGACAGGGTTTAGTGGTGCTGACAGGGCTGGGAAAAAGTTGGACTTGATGATTTGAAGGTCTCTTTCAGCCAAAACAGTTCTATGATTCCATGCCTCTGTGTTACTCTGGCACTATAGGAAGTGGGAAAACTTGTAGAGGAAGGTACAGAAGCTACATGAAGCTGAGAAAATGCTTCAGAACAAGGATGTAAATCGGTTAAATATGTGTAATTGGTGAAAGAAGATGTGAAGATGTTATGTAAGGGGAAAAATAAAAACCTGGCCATGCTGAGCTCCTCAGTTACCTGTGACAGTAAGAAACAGCTGATAGATCTACATTTGTGTGAGAAATCATGTGTTGCAAGATGTTTTAAGAAAAAGACTTTGTGGAAGAGGCCTTTTTGGCAAACACAACTTACTCAGTTCAGAATAATTAGGTGAAAAGCAATGGCCTGACCTACATAAAATGCTGGCATAGGGAATCTACTAATGTTCCTGATGGTAGCATCCCTGAGCAAGACTGTGGCTGCCTGCATCATGACGGGCTGTCCCATAGCTATGAACTATGCGACAGAGTTCCACAGTGGGAGTAGAGGCAGGGGGTGACTGGCCTGAGGTCACATGGTAGAACCGGAAAGCAAAACCCCAGTATCCTGACTGCCCTGCACTCCCCTGTGTGCTGTCCTGCTCTGTTCTTTCAACTGTGTCTTCGCCTGCACACATCCTGCTGGGACGCTAAAAAAAGAAAAAGGCTGTTGAGTGGGTGAGCCAGAAGGGCTGAGGTGGTTTCCTGTCTGCACAATGATTTCCCAAGCTAACTGGGGCTGTGTCCTATTCTTCTAATGGTAATAAATGGAACATCCTGGGTGTTCATGTCCTCTCCTCAAGCAGCTCAGGGAAATCATCTGGGTATTGGTGGCTGGAAGGTTAGGTTCCATGCCTACAGGCCAGGTAGCCAGCAGCACAGACCAACACTCAGAAGTCTGGACTCTCCTGGTTTGGACAGAGCATGTGGCAGCCCAGTCCATGCTGGTTTACAGAGACAGTCATGTTTTATTGCCATACATTACAGTAAGGCCTTGGCAGACCCCTGTACCGTGACTTTGTATCTGGCAAATGATCCTTTGTAAAAACTTCTGACCCTGCCAGGAAACCTGGGGCTACCCCAACAGAAAAAAGGAGTGAAGCTGAGAACAGGAAAGTCAAACTTCTGTGAGACATCAGTGATTGAGGTTTTGGGATTAGTTTGCAACTAGCTAGTGAATGACATAAGCCATTTCTGGTTTCTTTGCAGCTATTTCCCATGTCTTACAAGTGAAAGCTGCCAGCTGTTCCTGAGAGATAAAGGAATTGCCAGTGCAAAATAACATAGGATAAAAAAACACCTCAGGATTCATACTTTGTCTCCTTTGGCTAAAAGGCACTTTTATAGCCTTTGCCTTGCCCTATAGCTAATAAATGCTTAAAATTCAGTGTATTTCAGTGGGTTATTCACCTTTGAGGGTGTGTAGGATCTTTTGCTTTCTCATCTTGGTGAAAAAGCCATGAAAGTTCGAGCTCTGGGAAGAAATCTCACTACTTGTGTGAAATGAAGACCCAGCAGTAGGACAGACTGAGGAATTGCACAGCTCTGGGAAGCAAAGTCACAGAGCATAAGAATCAGTAGTAGTAGTAGTAGTTGTAGTAGTAGTAGTAGTAGTAGTAGTAGTAGCAGTAGTATCGTTGTTGATGATGATATTTAGATACTTGTTTTCCTCAAAGGAGAGGAAGGAACACACACAACTGGCAGGGAGAAAATGGCTCTTGAAAACCTGTTGACTAGGGCACAAGTGAGGAAGAAGATGAAAAAGATCATGAACCCATGTAAAAATGCTTCATCAGGCTCAGCCCACTTTCTTACCCCCAAGTATATTGGCAGTCTGAAATCCAGTTGTGTATAAGCCAAAGCAGAGATGCCTAAGCACAAGGAGGATAAGTTAGGCTCATTCAGTACTTCTTTCCAGGTTTGTCTGTACCATTTCACATCATTAAACTCCCAGAGACACTGTTAGGCCACAGATGCTGCCTAACTGGATCCCGAGTGCTCCCATGGAGGGACTGGAGGAAGGTATTTACAGCGTGAGTGTTCTGTTCTTAGGCTCCACCAAATGCACAGGTTTCAATTCCTGCACAGTAGAAGCAGTCCCAGAGTGCAGCCCTGCTGAACTGCTCTGAAAATGTCTCCTTTTTTTGTGAGTTTGTACAAACACTGCTGCTGCTCATGATGGGTGAGGGGCTGCAGCTAAGGACTGAGAGCAGGAACAGCCTGGCTCTATGGGGTCTTTCTCATTAATTCCTCTAATCAGATTATTAATAGTGAATAGTCTAGACTTGGTGTCCTGCACAACGATATTCACCAAACAGTTTCTCCAAAGATGATTCAAAGCCCAACAGGCATCACTGGAGCTGTTGTTTTCTCTTAATTTCTTCTTGTAAACTGACTTAAAGCCAATATCAATATTTATCTGCAACTAGGGAAGTGCTTTGCTGCCAGGAATTTGAATGTTCTCTTTTCCTCTGACTATAAATGGGGCAATTACTAATGAGGATATTTCCAAACTGAATAAGTGGAACATTAATTTCCCCTTAGCCCCAGTTTCTAGTCACCCCACAAATAAACCTTCACATGTTTTTAAGTCTTATCTGTTGGTTAAGATGAAGGATCCATTACACAACAGGATTTTATTAACATAGTCTGGGTATTGACAACCCTCAGACTTCAGTATTTGGTTCATTTTCCCATGTTCATTCTTGTTGATGGGTAAGATTTTCCCTGCATCCTTCACTTGGAGTGATAGGTTTTTCTTTGTAATGGCTGATCATAAAACAAATCTGAAAGATACCTAAGAAATTGCTTAACAAACCCCATGCCCAAGGCTGGATTGGCTATATCTGAACTGTTGTCTACAGGCAGCACTCGGGCCAGACTGCAGCCTAGTCTACACCTTCCTTAGAGAAATAACGAATGGATTTTACTATCCCTGTGCGTTCTCTACAGTTCCAGCAAAACTTCCTCAGCTACATTTGAAATGCATGGCTTATTGTCCTTACCACGATGGCTGAAGGATTTACTCCCTTCCTTTTGCAATTACCTTCCACATGTTTCAGTGCTGTTATCATGCCTTTCCCTTACCTTTTCTTGCCCAGGATTAAATAGACCAAGTCTTTTCAGTCTTTCAGCACAGGTCACATTCTCTAGTGCTCTGATCATCCCTCTTGCTTTTCTCTGGACTTCTTCCAACAGATCAGCCAGTCTTTCTTGACACAAACTGAATAATAGTCTGCCAGTTGGAGTCTCCTGGTGTAAGCAGACTGGCAGGTGATCTGTTGGCTCACATGGAACAATAAAGGGATATAAAGAAGAAGCTGATGACTCTGTGTCATCGGCTCCTAGTACATCTGCTATCTGATATTATTTCTGCTAAGTCCTGTTGCGTGCTGCTGTGCCAGGTGACACCAACGGACTGAGGATGCATCGTGTTCCTTTCCACCTACACTTTGCCCAACTGTGCTCTGATTAATTTTCAATAGAGTGAGGTGAGATGGCTTCCAAAGCTGCTCCTTTTAAACCATCCATCATTATTAACCTACTAAGCCAAATATAAATGTTCTTTGATGATAGCTCATGCCCCTGGGGAAGAAAAGGTTGGAAGAAAAGCTGGAGAGAATGAGACATTTCATTAATTACCCCATAGCAACTTAGTGGGAGGCTGGACAGTTTCCTAAACTCTCAAGCTGTTTTGTGCACACATCCTCCCCCGCATTTTTTTCTGCTTGGTACATTATTTCCATCTCTCTGTTAAACTCCTGGTGTTACCAGTTGCCAAGCTAAGATCTTGCAAATTGTCCCTTGCTGTTGAAAAAAGGGTCATTTCTATGAATCACTTAGACTGAGGAGGAGTTATCACATGTCAAGATGCCTGTGATGGATAGACCTTAATGGAAGCTGTGACTTCAGATATTTATATGTATAGATCAGCCTCCAGCTGTGGAAGGATTCCCTCTTCTCTATCAGTTCAGCTTGGGATGTGATCTCACCACATTTTGCTTTCTCATGGAAGACCTCCAAGTAAAGCCCGGATTAGTGTGGGAAGCTGTACTGTAGACCTAGTAGTTGCCCTCTTCCATCTCAGCTTCCAAACCAGTCCATTACTGTAAAGTTTGCACGGCGTCCATATAAATCACTGTGCTCATGGCAGAGGATTGAAGCCAAGTCCCCCAACAGCAGTATCCCATATCCCTGTAACTTTTGCTTGTAAAAGAGACATTTAAGGCAGCAGTTACATTTCTCTTGCAAAAACTCAGCCCCAACATTGCTAAATTAGTTCCTGATCTGCTGTGAAAGTGGCTGTAACGGACACCATGTCAGCAGGCAATGCCGTACGTCCTAACGTGCCTCATTAAAGCATGCAAATACCTCTTTGCACAATGAACCCCTAAGCTGTGGGGATGATCCAGTGAAAAATGAGTCTGAAGTTCCCTGTTCTCTGCCCTGTGCTGTCCCTGCATTGCTGTTGGATGAGAGACTGTTCCTTCTACTTCTCCTCATCCAGCTTCTCAGTCATTCAAAAAGGAGAATGCTGTTTAGCATTTTGTTTCTCCAGGGTTTGATCTGATATCAAGGGTAGGTTTAAGGTTAGGCTGGATGAAGTGCTGAGTGGCATGATCTAGATGTCAGATGTTTAGGGTTACTTGGTTGGTTTTAGATTGGACTGGATGATCTTTAAGGTCTTTTCCAGCCTCATCAGTACTGTGATACTGTGATACTATTGTCTTTGGGTACGGAAAATGCGCAGTTTACAAACCTGCTCTCAAACCACTGTCGATTAAGGCTGAATTCTCTAATGCCAGTTTTATGGAAGTCAAATACAGACACAGTATATTTATAAGATTTTATCCATGCGCATTTTTTGATTAACAGCTAATTTAAAAAATCCCTCTGATGCTCCTGTTTCCTCTGGTAGACTGGGGGCAGTAGGTGAGATTCAGAAATAGCCTGTCAGTGATTCCATATTGAATTCCTCATTACAGATTGCCAGCATGAGTTCATCAGTTAAATATAAATGAAGAGTAACTTCATTTGTAAAATCCTCTAAAGATCTAAATTGCTCATAGCAGACACTGCAGAGTGGAAAGGAAAACTCCTTAACAGTCTGCATTCACTAATTAAAATGATGTTTGTCCAGTCCTAGCAAAAACTGAAAGAAGTGCTGAGCTGTGAGCACATTTCCCCCACTGGAAGGGGACAGGATCCTGCACTCACAGCTTCCAACAGCTTCCAGATAACTCTGGTTGAATCTCATGGGGCCAGGGACAGAAAACCTACAGGAGATCCTGGTGTTCAAATCCCATCTTCAGTTCCTTCATTCCTGAAGATGGCAGGAACTCTCAGTTTGGTTTTGACACCTGTCACTCCAAATGGCATTGAGCTGATTGTGTGGCTCCCTGGTGATCTCTTCCATGCCAGAATTTTCTCTTAATACTATAGTATTAACTATATTGACACTTCAATTATACTATAATATATTCAATTACAATATAATATATTATAGCTATATTATACCTATATGTGTATATATAAGTATTCTATAACTGCCTTAGCACTAGTATTAACACCTTGTGGACAATGCGTCATGACAACACATCTGTTCTTCAGTCTGGTTGCTGAAGAAGCTGAAAGTTAATGCTGTCTCCACACAGGAGGCAATTTCTGTGGATCTGGAATAGCTTTGGCTTCCTCTGCCATAAAATACAATATCCTTCCCGGCCTTAATGCCGTGTCTGGCGTATGGCTCTGAACCGCTGCCTGTTCTGGGAGGCTGCTTGTTGGCATTCCCAGGGATTATTGCCAAGGCAGACGTGTGCTGGGGAAGAACCAAGGGCCAGTTCAGATAATGGTGACTTCTTTTTGTGATACAAATTTGGTCTTAAGCCCAGAAACCTTTCTGAACTCGCTGGAGGTGATACTGTCACTAAGATGAAGAAATACTTGAAAACACATAGAGTAGGTTTTCCCACCCTGTTAAAGTTAGTTGCAGCAGTCCCTCCGCCATCAACAGAAGCATGAAGAAGCTCCTTCAGAGGTGAAGGAGGGCTGCTACCTCCTCAGGAGATCTCACTGAAAGAGAAACACTAAAGAAAGCAAGGAGTAGGTGTGTGATTCTCCCTCTGAGCTCCCCAGAGCCATACAGGCCAGACTCACTGCATGAGCAGAGGCAGATTAATGGGAAAGCAGTTATTAATATTTTAAGACTAGGCTGACCCTCAGCTGTGTGTTCATCCCCAGCAGGTTCCTCATAGCACTGATGCATCAAGCCAGTTCCAACACGTGACATTACACAGAGCTACTTGCTTGATTTCATAGTGGGAAATAATGCAGAAAAACACACTAGCCAGAGGGAATGAAAACACAAAGAGCGTAAATGTACACTGACACTTTCAGCCTGTGGTTAAATCATCTCATACCTTCTCTCCATACTGTTTACTAGCACTTTGGCTAAGCGTTAGGGTTTTCTTTACTGAGGATGAAGCTTATCCCATGCACCCATTCATGCGAGTGAGTGAGAGCAGTCCAGTGTGTCTACCAGTAGCTATCTCCCAGCATGGGCATAGAATCAGAGAATGTACTGGGTTGAAAGTGACCTCCAATGGTCATCCAGTCCAACCCCCCTATAACAAGCAGGAACATCTCTAACTAGAACAGATTGCCCAGAGCCCCATCTAGCCCGACCTTGAATGGCTCCANCCCCCCCAGGCAGCCTGTTCCAATGCTTCTTTACCCTCAATGTGAAGAAGTTCCTTCTGATATTGATATGGAACCTCCTCTGTTCCAGCTGGCACACACTGCCCCTTGTCCTATCACCAGATGACCTTGAGAAGAGCCTGGCTCCATCCTCCTGACACCCACCTGACACCACATATTTATAGACATTAATGATAACCCCTCATAGTATTATTCTCTGCTCTTGTGAACAGTCTTCCCCAGCCTTCTGAGCACCCTTTTCAGAGATTGGAAGGTGACTATCTCTTTCTTTAGGTTCTTTTCTCCCCATCAGAAATCCAGGCCATTGGGCAACTAGGAATTTGGAATGTGCTGCAAAAAGGAGAGTAGCCTCTGTACTTTTCATGTGGGAAACTGCACCTAACACAAGGGTTGACATCTTTTGAAACTGGGGTATGCTGGGGCTGAGCTTTGTGGTCAAAACTTCGTGGCACTTGCAGAGATTTGTCTTTTTTTTCAAAATTGTATTTTGAATGCATCTCAAATCTCATGGTGACCTGGAGATTTTCTGAGCTTGTAGATAAAGGTGATGGACACCTTTACAGCTGCCTTCCCATGCCTGAACGGAACCTACAGGAAGAATGCAGAAGGATTTTTCCCAAGGGGATCCAGTGACAGTACAAGGGGAAATGGTTTGAAACTGAAGGAGAGGAGATTCAGGCAAGATTGAGGAGACTGGAATTAGTTGCCTAGAGAGGCTGTGGTTGCCCCCTACCTGGAGGTGTTCAAGGCCAGGTTGGATGAAACCTTGAGCAACAAAATCTAGTTGAGAGGCACTGCTGCCCACGGTAGGGGGTTGGAGTAGGCAATCTCTTAGGTCCCTTTCAACATGACCCATGTAGTGATTCTATGAAAGAACCACAACACTAAGTGAGCTGAAGATTTCCATGAGAACCAGGTGGAAACAGCTTTCAGGTTCGGACACCCTAACAAGAATTAGGTTACACCTACCTCTCAGTCTTTGACACAAATCCCACTATCTGCCTGCCCAGTCAATCTCCCCAGTGATTAGTAGTGGCAGCAATCCAGAGGAGTCTGGATTCCTAATTCTAGTTCTAGTTCTGGATTGCTAGTTCTAGTTCTAGTTCTGGATTGCTAGTTCTAATAGTCTCCCAATACAGTCAGCTGGTGTTCAAAGCTCTTTATGAGCTGCCAAGATGAATGAGAGAAGACACCCTTTGCAGTGTTAAAGATGTTAAAAAAGAGAGTGTTGGGGCATGTCCTTTTCCCAAGACACCTGGACATGTAAATGTGTTTGCTTGGACAGGTGGAATTGTAAGATTATTTTAGGATGTTGGTTCAAAAGATGTCTGGTTCTCTCTATACAATATAAACCCTTTTTTGTTGCTGTAGAGAAAGTGCTGGCCTTATGATTCACTGTTGCCTTGTAACAGTGCAAGTCACAGGATGGCAGACTCCAGCTTTGTTTTCTGTGGTACATCTTTCAGCAAGTGTAACGTGTTTGAAATTTGGGATGTAATTTTATCCCATTACAGAGTCATACAGCTCTGTACAAGGCAGCGATCCACTTATCAGATTTTTCCATGACAGATAAGTCTGTATTCACCACAGCATCTTCACAGCACCACGAAATGCCAGCAGACAAATGAGCTTTCAACTCGTGCTCTGGTTGGTATCAATGACTGTGCAGAAACAACTCTGTACCAGCTTCAAACATGTTTCCTGTTAGCTGCTCAGAAATGCGTGCACATTAGATGTGTTCTCTGAAGCACAATGACTGCTCCTTTCCTTCAGGGAAAGATAGTAGAACCATGTATGAATGCCCTCATATGCAAGAACTTTGCACCTTCTTAATTAGCTACAATTACCTTGAGAATATAATCACTGTAAGACGTTGAGATAAAATATGCTACTCCATCTCCCATTGCTGTGTCACTTGGCTTTTAGCTTAGTTCTTTCCTATTCCCCTACGATGAGCAGCCTCATCATAAAAGACAAGGATGACACCATTCTGAGTCCTAGAGCAGGTCAGAGCAGAAATGAGTTCACCATTGGCAGAGAAAGGGTTAAACCTAAATATAAACTGACTTGCTGTGCTTTCTAGTTTCCATCACCCCTTCTTGAATGGACAAGGGTGGCTGGAGGTGCATTTTTTTCTTTATGTTGTTGCATTTAAAACTTTAGAGAGGAAGGGGTTTATGGGGCCAGCAAACTTCTACTTGAAAGCTGGTTCAAAGAAAGTCCTTGAGTTGCTTCTCAGCAGACCCAGGACATCAGCTTTTAAAAAAGTTCCTCTCTTCCCACTCCAAATAATCAACGAAGGAACAAACCCAAAACATTCCCTATCACACAAGAATCACTCTCAAGTGCTGATCCCTTAACTGTGTTCTGTATTACTGGCAACTCTCCCATTTCCATCTCCTCCACTTGGCACTTGCTCTCTGCCTTTCCAGTGCCTAAGGGACTCTATTATCATGATCAAGTGAGAAGGAAGTTGCAAAAGTGGCATCCTGTAATATTTCAGGCAGGAATCAAATGCTGCTTTACCATGAAGTCATTGTTTTCAGCCTATGAAGTCCAGTACACTGGTTCATTTCAGTTACTGGACACAAGTTTTAGAGCAGCAAACAGATGTACATGAGCTGAAGTGTATCTGATGTTGTTCTGAAGACAAGTTCATGTTTATGGGTTGCAGCTGTCAGAAATTCATGTGCCTCCAGGGTCTTAGGGCCTCCTTTATACTCCCAGCAATGACTTGCCAGGATTTGGCTTCCCAGACCCTCTTTTGCTATGTATCTGAGGCAGGAAGAGGAACTGACAGTAATCTCTGCTCATGCTAAGGTGTCCTTGGCATCTGAACTAAGTCCTCTTGTCCAATGAACAAGGAAGTCCTCTCTTGCCACAGAGAGCTGGGCAGAGAGAAACTGAATGAGGTCCAACAAGGGTCAGGGGAGAGTCTGGCATCTGGGCAAGAACAACCCCAGGGACCAGGAGAGGTTGGGGACTGACATGTTGAGAGAGCAGGGTAGGAGAAAGGGACCTCGGGGTCCTAGTGGCCAGCAGGATGACTCTGAGCCAGCACTGTGCTCTTGTGGCCAAGAGGACCAACAGCATCCTGGGGGGGATCAGAAGGGGGGTGGTTAGCAGATCAAGGGAGGTTCTTCTCCTCCTCTACTCTGCACTAGTGAGGCCACATCTGGAGTATTGTGTCCAGTTCTGGGCTCCTCAGTTCCAGAAGGACACAGAGCTGCTGGAGGGTGTCCAGCAAAGAGCAATGAAGATGATCATCTCCCTTATGAGGAAAGTCTGAGGGAGCTGGGTCTCTTTAGCTTGGAGAAGAGGAGGCTGAGGAGTGACCTCATTCATGTCTATGAATATGTGAGGTGTGGGTGTCAGGAGGATAGAGCCAGGCTCTTCTCAAGGTCATCTAGTGATAGGAGAAGGGATAATGGATGCAAGCTACAACAGAGGAGGTTCCATATAAATATCAGAAGGAACTTCTTCACAGTGAGGATACTGGAGCACTGGAACAGGCTGCCCAGGGGGGTTGTAGAGTTTTCTTTTCAGGAGACATTCAAGACCCTCCTGGATGTGTTGCTGTGTGCCTTGGTCTAGGTGATCCTGCTGTGGCAGGGGGATTTGACTGGATGACCTTTTGAGGTCCCTTCCGATCCCTAATGATTCTATGATTCTATGAAGGATGGATTCCTGGATCTCTCTAACCAAATGTTTGAAGGCACCAAGAAATTCCCATTGGAATTTCCAGGCAGATGGATCTGAAGTGCAGAATATCCAGAGTGGAGAGGGAGCACAGAACAGTGACATCTCATTGCATGAATGCTGTGGTTGGTCTCTCTGGACATTTTTCCAGGATTCCCAGATACTCACAGGCTGATGTGAGCTGTGGTCTGGGAATTAGGCAGAAATCCTGGAAAGCCATCCAGTGCCATTGTGCCTGGTCAAATGGTGAGGCAGAGAAAGCATGTATGATTGGGCTTTCCCAGCCATGGGGTAACCTCTCAGCTGCTGCATTTAACTCACACATTCAAAGTTCCCTCTCTAGGTCTATCCAACTTTTTCACTCTCTATAAACAGACAGCGCTGGCTTCCGTTGCACAGCCAGTGAGGACAATTAATTCTGAGGGCAGTCCCATGTGCTGATATCCCTGATAAGTCCATCAGTACTTGATGCTGGTACTTAGATTAGAAAAAAGCTGGAAGTTCATTTTGCCTGGGCCGAGGGCCAGACCTAATGGCAGACAGAAGTGTAGGCTCTCTCATGCAGTATCAGTCCAGAGTCTCACCAGCACCAGTCCTGCTGATCCCTCTGAAATTCCCAGTAGTTTGCAGGGAAAAGGCACATTCAGCACTCTGTGTTCTGTGACAGTTATTAGATAAACTGCAGCCCTGCTGACAAGCTTTCCCTAGGAACTCAGAGGCAAAAGGACACATGATGTGGTTTAATTCTTTGTTCACTAACCCAGAGGAGCAGATTTTCACTGGAAGTTCTCAACAAAGTAGAGCACTTGAACAGGAGAAGCTGGTTTTGACACAGTAAGCAGAAAGCGGTTCTGCCAAGAGGACCAGCACTCTCAGAAGCAGCTCTGGCACAAGTGCCCCACTCTGCAAATGGATCCCACACTGCTTTCATTCAAGGGGTCTCCATCAGTAGTGTGAAGGGTAATTCCTTGCTCCTTAGCAGCTTTTTCTTTTGGACTGCCCTGTTTCTCTTTTCAGATACTGTATTTAAATACATTTTACAGCTGAGAGAGATTTTCATAGGTGAGGGGAAGAGTTTTGTGGAAAGGATGAAAATGGAAGGAAGATAAATCCTGCGTCTGTAGAAAGGGCTCTGCAAAGGGAAGAGGAGCAGAGTGGGCTGCAGGTTTTATTAGCCAAGCACTGCAGGCAGCTGTGCACTCCCGAGCACACATAAAGGCTACAACAACATTTTCAAGTGTCTCCATCTCCACTTCTGTGTTTGGTGGTGTCACCAGCAGAACGTTGGAGGCAGAACAAGGGAACAGAGTTTTATTCCTCATTTTGGGTGAAGTGGGAAGCAGGGATGTGTAAAAACTCTTGTTCGCGTGGTGCATCTCCTGAGGACATGTCTGAGGTAGCCTGAGCTACACCCCCTGTGCTTTGTTATCAGTGGCCTAAGAAATAAGTTGAACCCTTAAAAACATGGAACACCACAACAACCACTCACTCCAGGAGCTAAGGGGAGATTCATTCTTCTGCTTGGCCAGCCGAGGAGGGGGATGTTGTCTCACTTGTCTTATTTTTGTCAACTGTCCATTGTGAAAGATGCTGTTGCTGGGAAAGAGCAACAGAGCAAGAGCCCCAGCTGTGCCACAAGCTGATCCTAAATTAACATCTGACCCAAGCAGGAATTACCACTCCTCTGTTACTGTCACACAGGCAGCTGAGGTTTGTCTGCTCACCTGGACTGTTCTACTGGCTTTACATGTCCCAAACTCCAGCTTGTCTGGAAGAAACGAACTCTTCTTATCTCCCTCGTCTTTGGTGTTGCTGTGTCAGGAAAAGCTTCAGAACCATTCTGAAGGTTTCCTCCTGAGCAGCACATGATGTCATTGTAGGGAAAGGATTCACCCATGAGATGGCACAGCTCTCAGGAGATGCCAGCATGCCACAAAGCTCAGCTGTCATCCAAGATCTCTCGTCTAACAGTGACATCCATGACTTAAAAGAACCAGAATGTCACAGCCTCTGACAAACAAGCACACTGTGTGTGACAGTGCCTGAACCAAAGAGGACACTACTTACATTGGTGAAGAGTAGGAGTGGAAGCTGCTCTGATCCGGGGAAACAGCCTGCAAGGTCACAAAACTGCTGCCCAGCCTCTGTTCCCAGAACCCATTTATCACAGATTCACAGAATAATCCTGGTTAGAAAGGACCTGCCAGATCACCCAGTCCAACCATCCCCACACCCACAAAAAACCTAAATACCTCAAGACTGGAAAACACAACCTGACCCTCTCCATGCTGCCACTCAAGCAGGGCATGAAGCACCATGGCTACACAGTTCTCACACACCTCCAGGGATGGGGACTCCACCACCTCCCTGGGAAGGCCCTGCCAGTGCCCAACCACTCTTTCTGCAAAGAATTCCTTCCTAAGATCCAATCTAACCCTCCCCTGCCTCAGCTGCAGACCATTGCCTCTAGTTCCTTTTAGAAGGCAACTAGAGTAGGTCTTTTGTAAAACAGACTGCACACAACCCCATGGCACCTGCTTTGGTGCTGTGTGTGCTCAGAAACAGTTAATTTCTGCTGTCACCCTGCAAGGGCAAGTCCAAGCACTGCTTCCATGGAACAGGTAGAGGATGTTATATCAGCATGTGGGCCAGCAGGCAGAAGGAGAACACATTTTTCTCAAAACCATCTTCAATTCATTTTCTTCTCAAAACCATAGAATAAAATCATCAAGGTTAGAAAAAACCCTTCAAGATCATGTCCAACCATCTGCCCTATCACCCCTAACCACTAATCCACCTCCTGAAACACTGTGTCTGCTCCTTTGTTGAACCCCTCCAGTGACAATGCCTCCACCCCTCCCTTTGCATCTTTGATTCATCTTGAACAGGAATCATCTAGTGATAGGACAAGGGGCAGTGGGTGCCAGCTGGAACAGAGGAGGTTCCATATCAATATCAGAAGGAACTTCTTCACAGTGAGGGTAACTGAGCACTGGAACAGGCTGCCCAGGGGCGTCGTGGAGTCTCCTTCTCTGGAGACATTCAAGACCCGCCTGGATGTGTTCCTATGTGACTCGGTCTAGGTGATCCTGCTGTGGCAGGAGGGTGGATCTTTCGAGGGCCCTTCCAATGCCTAATGATTCTATGAATAGATTTCACCTGATTCTTACTGCAGAAGGCTGCAGCCTAAGTCCACTGACTTGCTTCCTGGTATCTTGTCCTGGAGGATGACAGACTGAATGTCACTGGGGGTAGCAGAACCCAACAAACTGATTTCCCTACTAGTGACACTGATGAGCTGCCTCGAGCAATCCTCTGTCTCACACTGTATGCTTGGACACAAGTTTTCACCTTATGAACAAGCAGGGCTCTCTAATCCCACCGTTCCTCAAACTCTCTGCTTTGGGTAGGAGTCGGAGCTCAGAGCAATGTGAATTGAGCGCTTGCCACCTTCCGGACACTCCTGAGTACTGTGGGCAAAGGCAGCTGAGAAAGGGAACAACAGGCAGCAACTGAAGTAGATCCACAAGTGGCAGTGTGCATGTATGAACTTCAGCAATGGAAAGGGCAAAGAGAGATGAAGAAGGAATGTGAGCTGCATAGTGCAGCACTCAAACCCTCCCTCACATGGCTGGAGTGCTTTGTTTTCTCCTTTATGTTTATGTTACTGACCTTGTGAAAATAAGGAATGGTATGATCTCTGTAAGTATGTGCCAGTAGCCATCCATTTATCCACCCTTACATCCACCCTTACATCCATCCATCCATCCATCCATCCATCCATCCACCCATCCTATACCTTCTTTTTTCCCAGTTCCACCAGTAGATCTGCACAGCACTGGCACCCTGTTCTGCCCCACTGCAGACCCTTGTGAACCACAGAGCCCATTCTCTTCTTGTGCCACTCTCCCCCCAACTTGTCCTTCACTAAGAGCACTCCACTATACTCATGACAGACAAAACACGGGAGCCCTGTGCTGTAAAATAAAGCACAGGCACAGATCAATTCACAAACCAATCTTCTTTGGCAAGAATTACTGGTTTTAATTCAGGGCTCGGGAGATGGGAGGCCACAGAAGTCACCTACTGCACCTGACTGTGAGCCACAGGCCACACCATTCTCACTGGTGGATTTCCTCCCTGGGTAAATGCACCTGCCCTGGGGATCCTAGACTGAGCTGTCATCCCAGTTGATAATAAATAGGTGAGATAAACAAAGTTATAATAGACTCTAACCACAGGACATCAGCATGGGACTTCAGTCACGGGCACTGTGCTAGAGCTAGAGAAGGGTCTCTGTTACTCAGAGTTTATTTCCTCTGTCTGGGCTAGCCCACGGGCAAGAATAAATACTTATCCTAGTAGCGAATACTATTGCTCAGGTGGTGGTGGGTTTTTCATCTGAAAACAAAGCCAAACAATATGCAAAGTTAAATATTTTTCCTTTACTTCCTCAGTTCTTTAGATGAGAACATTTTTGTCAGGAGTCTGAACAGTCTCAGTGAAGCTTTAGGTGTGACTGGACAATCAGATTTCTCTGAGTCTCCAGGATCAGCACAGGTCTGTCCTACCTGTTCCCTGCAGTCTCACAACATTCACCACTGCCTCAACTCTCCAGACAGAAAAAAGCCCTTCAGGCAAACAGATGCTTTCTGTAGCTCTGTGAGGTACACAGTGTGTATAGACTATCCAGGCCAGGGCAGCAGTGACATGACCTCACCCCGCTCTCAGATGCACCATGTGAAAAACAAGGCTCAATTTAAACATCACTGTGATACAGGAGAGGAAATCATGGCTATCCTTGCTGTGGCAGGAGCTATGAACATGGATATTACTCCAAAATAAGGTCAGAGTTCCACACTCTCACAAGCTTGAGAAAGCTTTTAGTTCCTAGAGAAGAAATGATCAAAAAGCCAAGGGGCTTGGCTTTATTTTTGCCAACCAATTCTGCTTTTATTTACTTGCAGAAGTACTCTGGGGGCAGAAAGTGCAAAATCCCATATATGCTGCCTCTAGCACATCTCCTTAGTATTGGTACCTAGCCATTCATTTATAAAGCAGGTACAGGCATCTTACAAGAAGTAGCAGCATTCCTGTTATGATTTCATTCCTCTCAACATTACAAATCACTTCTTCTCTGGCCCTGTTAAGCCTGACCTGAATCACAGAATCACAGAATAACTGAGGCTGGAAAAGACTGCTGAGCTCACAAAGTCCAGCCTATGACCTGACATCACCACATCAGCTAGACTGTGGCTCTAAGTGTCACGTCCAGTCTTTTCTTAAACACCTTCAGAGATGGGGACTCCACTACCTCCCTGGGCAGTCCATTCCAGGGTCTGATCACCCTTTCTGTGAGGAAGGGCTTCCTAACATCCAACCTAAACCTCCCCTGGGGCAGCTTCAGACTGTGTCCTCTTGTTCTATCATTAGTTGCCTGGGAGATGATCCTAACCCCCACCTATCTACACTCAACCTCCAGGTAGTTATAGAGGGTGATAAGGGGTGAGTGACTCCAGGGGTAGTCTTCTCCAAGCTAAACACTCTCAGCTTCCTCAGTCTCTCCTCATAAACTGCACAGAACTCACTTCAGTTGAATCAGATTAATTCAGTTCCCACTCTGTTGCCTTTGTAGCCAGGTGCAGTAACAAAAATGGCTTTAGATCTCTGTGTTCAGATGCAGTGGAAAAGGTCAGGAGGACATTTTATCTGTCTTCCTTAGAGTGCTGCTCATTTGCTCTTGGCCAAGAGACACCCCTTGGCCTGTCTTCTACTGCTTTGGGGATGCAAAGCAGGACTTGAACCTCTTGTGTCTGTCTGCAGCCTTCCAGTGCTGTCAGAGCCTTGGTGCATTCTCTCCTCCTGCTGCTACCTGGTGGCAGCTGTCCTGGTGATAGTGAGGTAGTACGTTGTGCCACAAGCACGTCCTCAGCAGGTTCACAATTCCCTACCCCTTCCAGGACAGCTCATCAGTGTTTCCATCAGCTTCAGAGGCAGTTATTGTGAAGGTTGTGATTGTAACAGGCATGCAAATGAGTAATTTAATCTAGATTGGCATCATCTTAATTGCAGCAATGTGATCAGCCCTTCTGACAGTACAAATTGCCTGCTAAAAGCACAGCAGAAAGCTTGAGGACACGTCAGGGAGAGCTCAGAGAGGGAACTCCAAGGGCAATTTAAAGGTGTGAAGTGGCATCAGCCCTCAAAAATTGAGCCTCCAGGCAAGAGAGTCATTTGAACATCCCCCTCGTGGGGATTCACATGAACCAGCAGGCACTGTGCTGCAAGGCTCTGAGAACAGCAGGAGCAAAGGTGTGTGTGATCTGCTTGCAACTGATCTGAAGCTCACAGGGCCGCCTGAATTAGGGGAGAGTAGGCAACTGCTGTTACCGTGCACTGTGTACATCTGGTCTACGTTGTTTTTCCTTTTTTGTTTTTTTTTTTAAGTAATCAGGAGTTGCATATCTGTCTCCCAGAGCTGTTCCCAGCCTCTGATCGTCATCACAAAATTGCTGTCTGGTTGATAAGGCACTGGGAGTTGCTGTTATCACTCACCTTTGAGAGGGGTGTATGGTGTAAGGTGCAGTCCTGGGTGAAAGACTGACAGCTTTTTGGGTTTCATCCCACAAAACAAACTTCAGACCCAGGATACAACATGCACAAATGCAGCACTGGAACCACCTGGAGCCACACAGGCTCACAGAATCATCGAGCTCCAAAGGTCATCTACTCCAACCCCTGGCAACAGTCAGTCCTTGGACTCATGTTTTCACTACCTGCACTGGCCTTGCTGATGCAAACGTGTTCCCTTGCCTTGTCAGACCACCACAACACAAAGCTGAAGCTAATCTCATGCCTACCAAAACCAGGGCTGCCCTTGAGGCACCAGACCTGGTGGCACTCCTGTCACTGCTGCTGAAGCTCCATCACAGAGCTGATGCCAAGGCAAATGAACAACCTTGCCCTACAATGCTACACAAATGCCTGCAGCAAACCCACCACTGCCAGTTGGTAGCAGTGTCCCAGGACAGTAGACCAACATTGGACTCTGGCAGAGAAACCTTACAGTTTGCGGGTCTTCCCTCCTTAGATAATCCCTGAACATCGGCCATCAGAGACCCAGCAAGAGATATGGTCTGACTGGATGTTCTGTGCTGGGTGATGTCTGATGTGTTTAAGGCTCTGTATTACAGATATTAAACTCAACATAATAAAATATTTCTTGGAATTTTCCCGTGGCTGCAGAGGAGAGTTTAGTCTAAAGCCTTGTAGTTCCTTTTATGCTTCTCTTCAGAAGACACCCTAAAATTACCAACATCAGCTCTGTTAAAACTCTTTGATTTCTAGTGATATTCACTACTGAATTTTATGACTTGCAGCTCATGTTCAGTACCTGGAACGAATCCCTTCCTTGTTCCCAGGATAAGAAAGTAATCTCCAAAGCCTTTTGAGTAACCCCACGTTGCACGGATTTCAGGCAGCAGCCCACAGAGGAGCAGGGGGTGGGGGGGTTACTGGGTCCAAAACTGCAGAGAGGCTGTTCCCTGAAATCACAGGGAGGTGCTTTTGTACCACAAGTAACATTTTTGTGCTGCTGGAATTCTTGCACTTTTATCTTTGACTTTTGTCCCCTGCTCTACAAAAGCCTACTGCCAAGAGATTTCTAATTCAAATCCTATAGAAAGTAACAGGATCGATGATTTTAAAATTTCATCCGTTTTTCTCATGGTACCTACTTTTGCTTTACATTCCCACTTACAGACCTGCTCTTTCTTTAAACGTTTTGTCTCTCCTTCTAGCCAGGACAGAGGGACCACAGGCCTGACCGACACCGCCCTGGAGTTCAGGGTCCCTTTGTGATGTAACAAGTGGGCCGTTGTACTGTCGTTAGGATACCGAGGTAACTCGAGGAGATCCAGCACTTAACCCCGGGAGAGGGGAAGCAGAGCATCCACCACCCCTCTCTAGTCCTTGCAGGCAATTTATCCTCCCTTTGCCTTATCCTGTCACCATCAAACTCAGTCCCGCACTGTCTCCTCACAGGGATCGCGGGGTGTTGATGCTCTTTGGGGCACAGAGACTGTGGGAGCCCCCAGTCAGCTCCCGTGCTTCTCAGCGCGACCCTGCCCCAGCTGCGGGAGATGCTGGGCTGGCCCAGCTGCCTCTAGTTGAGGGTTTACTGGTGGGGTCGCTGATTGCCAGCTGGAAGCAGCCCCTTTGCTCACCGGTCCCTTGCTCGGCCGGCTCTTCCGGGCTGATCTCCGCAGGATGGGGCTGTTCGCCAGGTCCAAACCCAGGCTCTGCCAGAGGAAGGAGACGGTCAGCGATGGAAGCTGAAGGCAAGGCCGAGGCTGGGTGGGGAGGTAGGAGGGAGGGCAGTGAGGGGGTTCGGACCCACTAGATGGCGGCAGCTCCTCAAATTTGTGCCTTGGCACGGGGATGGCCGTGGATGGGGCTGGAATGGGAGCGGAGGGCCGGGATTCCCGCTCCCCGGGATTTCCTCACCCACCCCGAGCTGCTGTCCGGGAGAACCTCGAACCCCTGTTGGGGCCATCGGTGCAATTGAAACTGCCTGTTGAGGGTTGAGGGGTCCCTTTGGGTGGGATGAGCCGTGCTGAAGACCTCGGGAGTGAAGTTCCTCTGTTATGTGCTGCAGCCTTGCTGGGGGGGGGCAGCGAGTGGTCTATCACATCGGACATCAACACCCCCCCCCCCCCCCCCGAGCAGATGCGGGAGTGCTCAGGGTCGGGTCGGTCGTGGTGTGCGGGGCTGAAACCCCCTTCACAGCATCGAATGCGCGAGAACGTCCTGTCCGCAGCAACAGCTGCCGGTATCTTTGGAGCTGGAGCCACCCTAGGGGGGCAGTTCCTGTCCCCAAACTCCTGAGCAGCTCCTGCTGCTCTTGCTGAACCCTCTGCTGAGTTCAGAGGGTGAAGATTTTTAGATGACAGCAAGATGACAGTAGGTTTGGTGACAGAGACCTGCTTTGTGGCAATGAACTGAAACCCCACTTGCTTAGGGTCGGGAATGCCCCACTGCAACCTGACCTGGGCTGGGTTATTCCTGTCTCTTGCTTTTCCTGAGGCAGAACCACCTGTTGAGGACTAGAATCCCTTTGCTGGGTTACTGGAGCTCTCAGCAGTGAATGTGACCAAAAGAAACGGGTCCACAGGATTTATGATTTCTTTTGAAGCAAAGCAAGGGGAAATGGAGATTTGCAGCTGGCCCCTATAAAATTCTCTGTAGCACCAGGTTACTCCAGGGTTATTCTTTGTCCTAACTATGATGCTTGATGGCCAGTAGAACTTGTATATACAAAATGTACCCGACTCCTGTCCTGTCTTTGCAGGGGGAGGTATTTCGTGCATTGCAGGGATGTGGCAGGTGCTGTCAACTTAGTAGCTGATGATTGGCAAGAGTGACTGAAAAATTAATGAGAAATCAGTGACAAAACAGTGAAAACCCCACCTTATCCATTGTTCTGTGCTTTTAAAATAGACTTTAAATATGTGCCTTGTGCTGTGGGAACCCTGAACATATTCCCTGAGTGAAATCAGCCCTGGCTCAAACCTTTACTCCTTGCAGATGCAGCAGAATTGTCGTGTTACTCTATTTATAGACAGGATATAAATGACTTGATGAGGGTTGGGTGAGAAAGTTGTGGCAAAGCTGTGAGGCAAGTAAGTGCTTGATTCATGGGCAGTGGCCAGGAGAACTAGGATGATTGTGTCAACTGACATCCTAATGGCCTTTTTGCTGCTGTCTCTTCAGTGTGCAGTCACACACCCTTCTTTCCCAGGCTGCAAAGAACATCCCTTTGCTATTGCAGCTGCAAAGTCTTTCATGGGAGTGAATGTTCTGGAGGGTTTGCTTGCTGTGTTGCTTTACTTAGGTGCGCTGCTGGGAGGAGAGCAGCCCCAACATCTTTCATTTCTAGTTGGTTACAGATTTGCTGGGAAGCTTTCAAGAACTGGACTGTTTACCTAACCCCTTCCCCTTAGGTAGCTTTGTAACTGGGTGTCTCTAGATGTTGCATCAGGTGACAGCTAACATAGTTCCTGCTCCTGTCATTCCTAAACAATGGAACATGCTTCACTGCAGGCGTGTTACGCAAAACCTCCCTTTGCTGTGACACTCCTCTCGTGTTAAAGGTGGGAGGCTATGTTTCCACTTGTCCATGTACAAGGCAGCACAACCTATGAGTGACTTTAAGGTTTCCATTCTTCTCTTTGCTTATCTTCTTATAGCTCCCCGGGGCTTATCCCACTGCTGGAGTGCTCACCCAGCCCAGCTCCTGGGGCTTCTTCAACCCCATTCTGTGGGAAAAAGTCCTGCAGACCTGGAGACACTATTAAAAAATGAATAGATGTAGCACTCAAGGCCATGGTCTAGTGGTTGGTCCTTTCCAGCCATAATGATTCTATGATTCTATTCCCTGGAGTTCAGCCCCCTTCCCACCTATGCTTCAGTGCAGTTTAATTGGGATGCGATTTTAACCTTTTCCTGATGAGCTATTTTCTTGCTGCTTCACTACTCTCTCACACAGAAGTAGTAGTGCCTTTTAGACTGGGGTTACCTAGAGCCAACTACTTCCTGGAAGGCTAAAGGGAGCTTGTTAAGTTCCTCCATGTTTAATTAATGATCTAACTTTGTGGGGTGGGAATGCTCCTTGGTGCCCAGCCTGGTTCTGTGGCTGCAATGTGTCACTGTGTACCAGACCTGTGCTTTGTGTCAGCTCTGAAATTGGAACTGTGCTCAACGCGGACGTAAGTGGGATGAATATTACTAGTTTACATAGAGCTCTTGATTCCCCTTGTGTGCCTGTTCCGTGAAATGTTTAGAGGGCTGAGCAAAGGAAGAGAACAGGATAGTGAATCTGAGGCCTTTATTTGAAGTCAAATGACTGGAATTAAATGTGACCTGTCTGAAAGCCAACCTTGTTTCCAAAAAGTGCACGGGGAGCAGAGATCAGAAGGCGCATTACAAACATTGCAGTAGCATAACTTGAGGCAAGTGCAATCATTTACTTGACTAATGAATCCCCTGGGCTGCTAGCAAGAGAGCAAATCTCTCATTCATCTTCTTAATTTAATAAGCAGAGGGGTTGGCCTTAAGGGTAAATGAAATGCGTAGTGATCCCATGAATGTTTCAGCAAATTGATGTACAATAAGATAAGGGAGATCCAGCAAATGGCTTACTTTATCCTGAGAGGCTGTCAATGGGATTTAAGGGGAAGGGAGAGAAGCTGGAGCTGATAGCTCAGTGCGGGGCTGAGCAGGGAACTCAATCCTGCTGCAGCAAAGCCCCTCTGCTCTTTCCAGTGTGCACACGGTGAGTTGCTGCTCCTTGGGAACGTTCAGCTGGAGGATGCCTGTGCTTGTGGGAGCTAATGAGGCTCATTCCTGTCTTTCATGCTTTTAATTACTTTAGAGGAGAAATCAATGGTGTGAAACAATGAAGTGCTTTAATGGCCAGGACCGTGGTGGTTGGTTCTGCCATCACAGCAATTACTATAGGATCACCCGAGTGAGTGTTGTGCATTAGGGAAACTGAGGCAGAGATGAAACCCTGATACTGTTACAGACAATAAACCTTTTGGTATTACAAAGCAGGGTAAGGAAGCTTCTGACACATGTGATAAATTTGGTAGGATTTTTTTAAACCCCAACAACAAATAAAACCTCCTCTGAAGGGAATACTTCTTAAACCTCGATTAAGCCTTGAAGCGTTTAAAGGGACTTTAGGGAGGCTGGCTAAAGTAGAAAGAAGCTGGAAATGGGAACACTTGTTCTTGGCTGCTGCTCGAGAGAGGATTTTGGGATTAGATGCTCCATTGCTATTAAATGTAGTTCATTACTTAGGATCTTCTAAGGCCCTTTATGATGAACACCAAGTATAGAGGAGAAAACTGAGCGGAACTATCAAAAAATTAGTGGCTTTTGGAATTGCAGAGCTCTTGACATCAAACTGGATGGTCAGATTTTCTGTTAATGAAGGTAAAATATAGAGAAATAAAGAGGTTAATGTATTGCATTGGAATGTGAAATAATTGCATTTGTCAACTCTGCCCAGTTTGATGGGATGGAAGCTATGGAATAGGGAGTTATGAAGCATTGTGTCTATGGATTAGTGGTGCTCTGTATCAGGGTAGGTTGGTTATAATGGAGTGCTTTTGGGTTCTGGATGGAATTGGTAGGGCTGTCCTTTGTAGAGCTTGGTGACTTTAAGAAGGACGTGGAGCAAATTGCTCCTTTTAATTGAGGTAGATACTTGTCATGTGCTAAACAAGGTGGTGGCATAATGTGAGCAGTGGGGTTCTATTTTAGGGTTCAGATTGCAGTTCTGAGCGCTTCAAGGATTGAGGACCTTGAAAATGTCAACTCTGCTGCATTTATGGTAGCACAAAGCCCAATCCTGTGGCCCAATACTGTGTGGGTAGACACAGTAGAGTTCTTTTCATATGGAAGCCACGCTAGGAGCCAGCTCATGCCCAGGCATTCAGAATGTGTCTGCCCTCAGCTTTGCCAACTGTACAATGAATGGCTGCGGGTGCTGCCTGAGGGATGTCCTGGTGTTGGGGTGTGGGCAGCCTAGTGTTGTAAGAAAAGTTGGCTGAACTAGACTGCAAATGTTTTGTGGATGTTGTAAGATACTTTAGTTTTTTATTCACATGAGAAAAAACACAGGGATTTGGTTTCGGTGAGCTGGAGTGGGGGGAAGCTTCCAAAGGGGAATTATCCTTGTTCCCACTGTTACTTTACATGGCCTGTCTAACAACTGACTCTTGGGTAGATGTGTTGTGGCAGAGCTGCTGCTTGTTCATAGAGCAGATAGTGCTGGGGGCTGAAACTGGGTGTGGTGGTGTTCCCTCAAGTGCTCTCACCTGCAAGGTTCTTTGAACTGGTCATGTAAAGACCTGATCCAACCTCATATCAGACTCAGGACATGGGCATTGTTGTCACAGCAAGAGGAATGCAAAGTGTCCTGGTTCTGTAGTTGAGATGCAGAGGATGAGGGGTAAGTGTCTCTGTCACAGTCCCTGTGAGTTGAAGCACTCCTAAGATCTTATAGATGGGCTGCTTGCTGCTATTTCTGTTTAGCTGCTGCATCTTCATCCCTTCTTGAGACAGGACTACATTTGTCAGAAGAATGATTTGGAGTGAAGAATTGCACTTTGGCTGAGCTGAGTGCCACTTAATTACTGCTGGAAGAGGGTGGGTTCTGTAGGTCTTCTCTAGCTTCTGCTGTGATGTCCCCTTCCTTGCATAATTTATCAGATATGATGAGCTGATGCAGTTTGCTGAACTAACGAAATTATCCATCCAGGGGTAATCCAGGGGATGTGCCAGGCCTGGGTAGCAAGTCCCTGGTTAAAGGACTTAACTCCTTGACCCCTTGGCTTGCATTTGAGCATTTCAAAGCTGCTTACTGGTGTTACCTCAGCCAGACTTAACTCCTTGATAGTTTCACCTCTTTTTGCTTGAGAATGTTTTTTATGCCACTGTATTAGAATCATGAATTTTTTGGACTGCACTGCCAGCTGTCCCTTCCTTCCTGAGTCTGGGTAACACTGAGCTCTGTTAGACAGGGAGAGCAAATAGTGGAAGCATTAAGCCAATTCAGCCCTGTGTTCACCTCTGTGCTCCAGTGCCTAGACGGTGCTGTGGCTTTTGGGAGAACTTCATGAGCATTATTGGGGTGAGAGAGGTCAGCAGACTTGGCTGGGACATCAGAATGCTGGTTCTCAGTTTGGTGTGCAGGGCTCACTCCAAATTGGGAATTTGTTGTCAGACTGGTGCCTGGCTTACAAGAAATAAACCCTCCCTGCTGACAGATCCCTGTTGCACACCCACGAATTGGATCCCAAGCACCTCATCTCCTGAGCACCACTGTTTTTCTGCTGCCTCCTTATGTAGTTGAGAGACATCTCTGTTAGTGTGTGGTGCTGTCCTGTGGCTGCTGAGCAAGTGGCTCTGGAGCAGCTTGCCTTGAAATGGAATAGCTGAACGATAGGGATATGCCAGTGCTGTAATGCCAGCCAGGGTCTGAGCTTGCATATTCCTGGGCCTCTGAGGGTGGCCCATGCCAGATGCGTCTGAGAGAGAGGTGCCAGGAACTCCTCGGTGTGCTCTTTTCAAATGTCAAACTCTTCTGTCTGTTCCACAGAGGGAGGAGATCTTTCATGTCTTCAGCTGAGCTCCCATATTAAAAATGGAAGTTCTGTACCTCACCCCAGAACTCATTGGGTTTCATTTGGCTGGAATTCCAAACCTCTCCTGTGCTCCTGCCCCAGGAGGTTTAGCCCTAATGCATTTATCTGTGTGTACAAGGAGAAGGGAACATTTCTGTTTTTACAGATGGCGTGGATTCAGGAAATCCAGTCAGCTGGTGTGGATCTGGAAACCATTCTGCCCTTATTAACACCCTCCGATGATATAAACAGAGAATCCCCAAAGCAAGGAGCAGTCTAAATAAAACTTCAGGCCAAACCAGAACATCTAAGGTGTGCCAGATCTGGCCTCAGGGAAAGAGAGGATGAGAAGTGCCAGGAAAGGGAAGATCTTAATTTCTAACTGAACAGCCCCATGAAAAAGGAGATTCTGTACTCTTGCCTCTCCCAGAAAGGGGAGAGGGCAGCTGAGGAAGAGATATCCTAGGGAAAAGTCTCTTCTCTGCCACTGCCTTGTCTCCCCTCTTGGAAATGGCTGGCATTTTTTTCTGAAGATGGGTTGGAGGCCAGAGAGCTTTTATAAAGCTGAGCCTGTATTTGTATCTGCCTCAGTGTCCTGAGTGAGTACAGGCAGAGCAGCTCAGAGACCCCCGCTGCAGAGCGGTGTCTGTGATGAAAGCCCCAAGGTCTGGCTGTATGTCTGGTCCTTTCTTGTCTCTGGAGGGAGATGTGGTGGTTTCAGGTGTTGCCTCAGGGGCTAGGGATGTGCCACTTCCACTGGGGAGGGTGCTACAGCTCAGGGTGCATCTCTGCTGTGTGCCCGTGAGGGGTGTGTTTGTGTTTGGAGTGGATTGTGGAGCAAAGTTATCTTCAACAGGGTGAGGAAGAGGCTATTGCTAGGTCCTGACAAATGGAGCAGGACAGTTGTTCTGTCTCCAATCAAGAGAGAGAGATGGTGAAGGGGGTTAGACAATGCTGTGTGATGCAACTGAGATTGGGAATAAAAAATAAAAGGAGTTTCCTCCTTTATTTCTTCCACGTCTCATCTCTTTCTGCTTTCTCTTCATCTCTTTTCCCCTTTTCTTTGTGCCAGTTCTTTCCCTATAACTCTTAGTTTAAGTAAGAAAGAATTTAATGTGCCGAGACAGGAGAGAAGTTGTTCCATGCGTTGCAGATGCACTACGTGTCTTCATTAACTCCCCATGACATTCAAGATAGCTGGAGATAAAGACAAACTAAATCTGGCAAGACAAATATAAATAGTGTTTCCCCTTCTCGCCCCTGCGCCGTTCTCCCCCAGGATCTGCCGTCAGTCCCTGGGGATGGATAGATGGATGGATGGATAGAACAGAGCCTTGCAGTTTCAGGCTGCTGCCAACAGCTCTGCCAGTTTCTGCCATCAGATGGCCCCACACTTCACAAAATCTGCTCCCTGCCCTGGGTCCAGCCTGGCAGAGCTTCCCTGGGCTCTGCAGTCCCTCCTTTCCCTANGGGGAAGGGGGGGTTGGCAAAGCCCTGAGCAGGCACTGCTTGCCTTGTGTGTGCTGACTCTCCTTGATCTCCCGAGGTGTTTGGAAGGGAATACCTTGGTGTCTGGGCACTGGATGGGGGGTAGGAGGTCAGGATGGGTGGCTGTGAGCTAGTGGTGCTACTTGGCCCCTGGGATGTGGGCATAGGCTGGTGGCAGTGGGGAGCAGGAGCACCTGCTGGGAGAGGCTGCATGTGGGTGTTTCTGCTCCCCAACAATCTAGGAGGCACTAGAGAGCTTGAGGTTCTGATCATCTTTTCTTTTGCTGAGTGTAGGTTGGAGCAGTTGTTTTGTGGTGTCCATGTCCACCCCAGGTTGTCTTCCCAATACGGGTCTGAGCTGTGCTGAGGTGATGTGCCAGAGCAAGGCAGTGCAGGCAGGTTCACTGTGGAATCTGATGCAGATTCCCACCTTGTAAATTAACTCTTAGCCTGTCCTGGTCTTGTTTGCCAGTAATTAATGTGCCTGTATGGAACTTCTTATCTTGTGGATATCTGCACCAAAGCGCAGGGTGTTGGGGGAAGCCTGACTCAAAGCAATTCTTTGTGCCCGTTTTTCATGCATCCTTTCCAGTACTCTACCAGACTCACTCTGTTCAGGCTTTACTTGCGTGGAAGTCTCTCTGTGATCTCTCCGAGCTTTTCTGTTGCTGCAAGAGGTAGGGTGAGCTCAGATAACTGTGAGCTGGGGCGAGCAGCTTCCCAAAGAAGGACTTGCCATCTCTTCCCATTATAGTCTTTTCAGTTTCCTACCTCTCTGCACACAGCAGATGATTATCTCACAAAAGCATTCTGGATTTTCTTTCCCTGTGTAGTTCGAATTATCCTTCCCTAAGTGCATTACCTTGCTTTTGTCTGCACTGAACTTCATCTGACTTCATGCTACCCATCCACCTAGCTTTGTTAAATGTAATTGAAATTGAGTTTGGGCTGGGGGGAGGCCTGGGGTTGATATAGCAGAAAAGCAGAGGTCTCTGCTTCCAGGGCCAAAGCAATACTGTTAGCTACTGTGGCTGTTGAGTGAGTCCAGTCAAATCCATTTGTGTTCATGTTACAGTGAATTAAGTGACCATCAGAAATGAAAAGACAGGGCAGAACCTCATCTCTGCTACAACGGGTTTGAAACTAGAAAAACTGCAGAGTTTTCCTCGGGTGGGTTCACGTGTCACAGTCCTCTGCCTGAGGTCAGAAGCTGTCCTTTGAAAATGGTCTAGAAACAGCAGCTTCATCCTTTCTCTAGTAGAAGCGGTCTGAGAGGGCAAAATGGGGATCATTGCCTCCTGTCAGAGGACACAACCCCCGCGAGTTCGCTGCAGCCCAAGCAGGAATCTGGACACAGTTTTCTCATTAAGAGCAGTATGTGCTTCCAAGGACTCGAGCAAGTTCATCGACACAAATGAGCTGGTGAACAGTCTCACCATTTGTTTCGATTGTTTCATTGTTGAAATGACTCCAAGTAACTGGCTAATCATAAGAAGTTAAGCTTTAATGGGGGTACTGGAGCTAAAGCCACAAACTACTGTTAAAATGAAGCTGCTTCTTGTGAATACAATTATACAGTCCGGCAGGCTCTGCAGTAGCAGGGGATGGTATTCAGGAACCCAGGCAATATCTACTATCTCTTCCGTGGTGTAAGGTGACATCGTATTGAGACAGATCCAGACCGCCACATAGTGAGGCAAACTCGACATGGTTACCTGTGCCGTACCTAGGGGTGAGATAAGCCATGCATGTTACTTTAGCTTTTTTAAGCAAGCAGTCCATCAGACATGAATTCAGAGTCCACATTCTCCCTAGCACACTCAGCAGAAGGTGTTTCAAGGGGTTTCCCTTTCTTCTCATGCTTCTCCTCATAGGAACAGCAGCCATAAATCACTGTCTCAAATGCTGAATCAGCTCAGTGCTACAGCTGGGGTACTGGGATGTTGAACCCCTTCTAAACAGCTCTAGCCTGGGATTTCTAAGCCTTGAATCCCTGCTATGAGGAAGGGGTTATGTCATTGTAAATGCTTTGCATTTACAGAGCAGACACCTGAAGTGGGGTGAGGTTTTTGTTTGATCAGCTACCCAGTAGCAGCAGAGATGAAACAGAGGGGAGACAGTGGGTGCTGTGATTTGTGAGTGCTCTGCTTGTTTTGCAGCACTGACCAGCCAAGTTCTACTGGAGGTCTCCTTGCTGGTCCCTGTACTGCTTCACCTTTCCCTGTGTCGGTGCTTTGTGGATCTGTTCCTCTCTGTCCTCCCCGTGTTCATTGTAATGGGTTATTACGGCCTTGGTGGGGTTTTTCCCTCCTTCGGCTCCCGTGATTCACACAATGATCAGCTCCAGCATCCCCGTGCACGAGCAGCAGCTTCAGGTAACGTTTAGTGGCAATTAAATGAGGTTCTCCTCCCCCACCCTGCCCCTTTGTTGAATGAATCTAAAAAGGCTTTTATTGGGGGGAAGTACAAGGGGGGAAATTAAAAGGGTTCATAAAAGTGAATTTTAAGAAAAGCCTAATGAAGGAAATGAACCTCCTGAGAGATCAAAGCTGAACCTGCTGTGCCAGTGCAGAGGGTTTGGGCTTTTTCTTATGTTTCCACTGGCATGAAAGCACATGCACAAATATTTCTTCCAACAGCTTTAACCCTTCAAGTCCTGTGGGGTTGGCATTAATGACCTATTTCTGTTAGGTCTAGTGCTAGGGCTTAAAGGTTTCATTAGGAATTCCCTTCTATGAAGCCTCCATATGGAGAGGATTGGGCTTCTCCATAATCTGTCAGGGTTGTTACCCTTTTCTCTAAGAGACAGGTTGGCTCTCTGTTGCTGCCTCTTGCTACAACAGCACAATGAGGAAAATAGAAGTAACTTGTATTGAAAAAGGGCTAAATGCTCTCGAAGAAGGGCAATAGGGAGGCAGTACCTCTTTCCCCTGGTTGTCAGCTCTGCCTCATGAGGAAGAGGATATTCAAAGGGGGGAAATAACTAATCACCTGGTCCCAATAAGTTATGGAAATGTTACTCCATCTTAAAATTGCATTTTCGTTACATTAAAAAAAGTAGGGGGCTCTCGATAGGCTCTGAGGGGGATGGAAATTGTTGACTGAGTTGCATGTAGGGGAAGTTCTATTAATCATGGAAAACAAACTGAAAGCTCTTAATTTTAACCAAGTTTCGTAGGCCAGGCTCCCCATACCCATAATTTTTCCATTGCACATGTAATCTCCTTTCTGCAAAGGGCCAGGTTTGTTTAGCATCAGGGTTTTTTTTCGGTTGTCGTGGATTAAAGACTGGATGGTTCAAATTTGTCAGGGGTTGGCTCTGGTCTCCTCTCCTCATCTCGTCACTTGTCGCCCTTGCACAGGTCCCAAGGCTCTTACTTTTAAAGTGTTTCCATGTGTTTGAGAACAGAATAAAACTGGGGCTGCACAGAGAGCCTTGTGCACTCGCAGCTTCCCCGAGTGCTAATGAGGAACATATTGGCAGTAAGTGGCTGAGTGGAGCGGGATAGCAGAACAACAACTTGCACGCAGCCTTATTTATTGCAGGCCTGTTTCTCGGAGAGATGGAATGTCAACCTGGATTTGGACTTTCACCTAATCTTCTCTGAAAGTACCCAGAGATATTAAGTGACCACCTACTCAGCTGCTGGACTTTGGGTTGAAAGCAGAGCCAAAAGGCTGCTTCTACAAAAGCAAATTGCTCACAGGCACAGTGGTGGCTGAAGGTCACGGCCATAAGCCTCAGGCTCAGTGTGAAACCTTTGGATCTGATACTTGTGTGTAATAAGCCAGGGTGATTTTTGCCATGGCTGGGCTACTGCTGGTATGAGATCGGTGGCAATCATGTCTCTTTACTGGGAGGTGATGCTGGAGAGAGCCACAAGATACTAGAGTAACTACCAGAGAGCCAAGCGGAGTGTGGTCTTGCCAGAGCTTAGCCCAGGTGGGAACAGCAGCTTTCCTGACTTGCAGGTCACAGAACAGCCCTTTTGGCTTCCACAGCAGCCTGTCTGAGGGAAGAGATGGGAAAGAAAACAACAGGGAATACATTCCATGCTCAGTGTTGTGCACCCAGACCCAGGGAACTCCATGCACATGGTGATGCTGATGATTAGAGCCTGATTTTTTTGCATTGACCTGTTTGATGTTTAACAGGAGCAATGCTGCCTGAAGGGTGAGAGGATTTACTCATGGACCAGAATCTGTGTTGTCTTGTTCCATCTCCTTCATCTCTTCACTGTTTTTGAATATAGTGATCATAACCTTGGTCTGCTGTGGGTGCTTCACTGTACTGCCCTGTAATACCCCTTGCTTAACACAAAAAGCAATGAGCAGCAGTGCTGCCTTCTATTAAGTCTCTTTTCATGAGAAAAGCTGGAGACGTCTGACAGACCATCTCCCCTCTGCTACTGAGGTGCTTCCAGGAATCTACAGCAGTATGGCTCTTGGCCTAATTAGCATCATCACACTTTAAAGCACTAGTCATTGGATTATTTTTATAACCAGTTGCCTGTTGAGATTCATGATTATCCCTGTGCATCCTAAAAACTTGACACAAATATATTTGAACTGTGCTTCCCTGCTCTTCTCCATTTACTCCAAATGAATCTGAGAAAACCTCGATGGGAAGCACTTTGCATTTTACAGCACTGACTGGGTAGCAATTAATTGACAGTTACAGTAACCTAAAAACACTAAAGCTATATAAAGGGGTCATCTTCAAGGTGAGCAGAGAAAATTTTTAAAAAGAGTCTCAGTTCTTTGTGAAGTGGCTGCCCAGCTGCTTCAATGGGGCAGAACTGATATTGGTCCCATTTACCATGGTTAGAACTTCACTCTCTGCATTAAATTGCACAAATTACTATGAATATTGTAAACTACAGTCAGTCCCTTCCTGCCAAGGGATGAGCTCATGATTCCTCACTTGTCTTGTGAGGGTTACGATGACCTAACCAGGACCAAAGATGTAAGTATTTGCAGCTTCTCTTGACTGCTCTTTATAGCAGGAATGGTGACTTCTCTGGAAACCACCACTGTATCAGCAGCGAGGTGGGAATGACAACTCATTTGTTCTTCCTGGAGTTGGAGGAATCTTCCTAGCGTGTCTGAGCAGCACGGGGTCTCAAGGCAAGTCCATCAGCGTCTGATCATGTTATCTGGCTGGTAGAAGGGTATTTCTGATTCTGTGCTCAGTCTGTTTGCTCGGTGTGATGAACAATGCAGCTTCCCCTGGGGATGGCTCTTCCCAGTCTAACTGGGTATGAGTTCTGTCCCTGCAAAACCTGCTTATTTGCCTCTCAGACTTTTTACGGCTTGTGCAGGGACTGAGGGAGCCGAAGCAAAGCCATCACCTCGCTTCTGCTGAACAACTTTATAGTGCAGGAGAAAGCTGGCTCAAACTGAAGCGGATGCTATGTGGGAACAATTACCTGAGAGAAAGTCTGGGAGGGAGTGGAAGAGATAATGAAACACCTAGGGATTTGGGAGTCAGCTTTCCAAGGAGCAAAGGGGTTAGCAGTTTAGAGCTGGAGCTTGCAGCTGTGGTGAGAATCAGCTTCCCTTTCTTTCTGCTCCTCCTTTCCCCCCCCCTCTTTCCTCCCCTCAGCTCAGGGGATGGAGGAGAAGGTGACCTTTGGAGCACGAGTCACCTCACCAGTGAAGAACCGTGGCTGCACTGGTGCTGTGCTCGAAATGCAACTCACTGAGCTCAGCTGCTGCCGGCAGCCCTGGCCAAGGCAAACAGCCGGTGTGAGGGCTGCAGTGGGGATATGACTGGGTCTTGACCCAGCTGCTTGTCAGCAGAGGAGCCATCTCCCTGCTAGATAGGGCGTCACTGTCGCCAGATCCAAAGCAGCATGAGCTCTACGTGGATGTGAACTTAATGCCCTGCTACTCCATGTGAACAAGAGCAGGATGGGTGCCCAGAAATCATCCAGCCGTGGATTCCCCAGAGCCTGAGGCTTAGCTAGCTCCCCTCCCCTCTCTCTCCTCCTGCAGGAAAGCTCTCCTGTTCCATCAGCTCATCTGAAGGGGCCAGCTTTGTCTTCAGTTTACCTACATGGCTTCCAGTACTGCTGATAGGGGATTTAGCTTATGTGTTAATGGCAGGCTGAGCTGGGAGGACCTGAAGTTGAATAACACTCACTGAGTGTCTGTACCTGTCCTGCCAAAAGCCCACTGCTAAGGCTGTTTCTAGTCAGTACAATAACAAAAGCAGAGTTGGGACAAACCATCAGTCCTGCACTGTTCAATGTGGGTTGCTGTGTGGAGTTAGGCAACATCAGTAATTCAACAGTGCAGGTAGCAACCTTTGTCCTTGCAATGTACCTGAAAGCAAAAACAGGGGGAGTTTTGGCATCTGAAAACCCCAAGATATCTACTTGCATCTTGGAGAGCTTTCACCTCTGGTTTTTGACTTCTTGTTCCCCATCTCTCTGTGCCTCAGTTCCTGTCTACATCTGAGAGTAGAAACAGGTCAGAAGGGAGTTGGGTGCTTCAGTCTCTCTCCTGTTTCTTTTCTGCTGATTTAAGAGCCTAATTTGAGGTTCTGCTGCTAAAAAGACCTCTGGTGCTGGCTGTTGGTAACAGTTTCCTTGTAGCCATGGACCTCTTGAGCTGCTAAGAGAAATTTCTAGTGTTAAATATGGCTGATTTGCCAGACATGGGCTATGGCCCTCGGGTCCGATGGATTGAAACACAAGGAAAGGAAATTACTGAAACCACTGGTTTTCAACCTGTGGTTTGTGACAACTTCCAAGGTGTTGCTAAGAGATGTTTAGAGGAACCCGTCATCAGTAGGCAGGTATCTGCCTCATGGGGGAGAAGCACGTGGTGTAGGACCTTGGCCAATAATGCAAGAAACCACTGCAACCATCTAGGTCTCAAGTACAAATTTCAGTGGAATTCTAGTCCAAACTGTTGAGTCCTCAATGCAGAGAGCTTCATCTTGTTTGCTAGAAACACACATAAAGAGTGATATGTGTGGTTTGCTACCTCCCTGTGTGGGTTTTAATCTACCCTGAGGGGTCCAAGAGACCACACTGTTCCTAAGCCAGGGTGCAGTTTGCACCATTCATGTGTGGCTCCTGTTTTAAACCCAAGCAAAGGCTGTGCTGGGTGTGTGCTGGAGGAGGGCTGAAATACTGCTTTACAATACAGGAGATTACACTCTCATTCTTCTCAGACTTGATTAACTGGGGCTATCACAAGCAATCACCTTGGCTCTGGGTAAAATGTGTCCAGTGAGCAGTTTCTGCAGTGAGCACAGAGCGCATCAGCAAAGACTGGAAGAGCTCTCTGTTCATTATTTGTTATTGTTTCACCTGCCTTGAAATGGTAATTGCCAGCACTTTGATTCATGGATTAGAATGCAATTTAGTTCCAATTGTTTCAGACCCATCCTACGCACCCCTGAGCCAGCCTCTGGAAACTTCCCCATCAGCACTCAGCAGATTCTCAGCCATCCCTGCTCTGGCTGCCTCAGCGTGCCTTCATGAGGAAAAACATCCTGGAAAGGTTCTCCCTGTTAAGCCAAGGTGTCATGGTGCTCTTGTCCAGTTCTTCTAATTTTAGCTTTGTTGTCACTGTACTTTCTGTAGTTTTCTTCCTGACGGCTGCAGCTGGCTGCAGGGAATCTGGGGCACTGTGGGGCTGGCAGCACCTGAGCTTCCTGCTTCTAGCCACTCTAGTGTCTTCGACACTTGTGGATTTTCTCTACCTGAAGTATTTTTCGTGCTGTAACTCAACCAGCTTTAACTTGGATTTAGACAGTGAAATGTTTAGAAATGTTTTGTTTTCACAGCGATCAGGAGCTGTGAATAAGCATCGCTGCTGGAGTTAGCAGCAGGAGATAGGCAGTGCCTGGGATCCTGTGTGTCATTGCCAGGGAAGAACTTCTGTCTTTAGCTCTGGGACCAGCTGCTGCGTGATATCCTGAAAACAAGGCTCGGTGTTAATCTGAAACAATTCCAGAGCGGAACACAATAGCAACGAGCCTGGAAGGGACCTTGAGAAATGCGGTAATTCAGCTTGCTGCTCCAAGGCAGGATCTGCTCTACCTGGGTTGTTCCTGCCATACCTGCCTAATCTGCTTTTAATTTGCAGTGTGGGAGTACTTTAACAGGCTGAGGAGATTTTTGTCTTCCTGATACTTCACCTTCATCTCCCATGGTTCAAATTAGCACTGTTATTCCTTGTCTGATCAACCAGGAGCAGAGAGAAAAAATTGGTTTTGCTCCCTCTTGCCTAGTTGAAGGCTGAGAGGAACTCATCGATCTTTCCTAGGCAGGACACTCCCTGATCATTCAGCCTTGTCTCTGTTTTCTAGACATCTTACTCATTTCCTCTGAACTTGCTCCAATTCCTTGCTTTGCTTAAAATGCAGCACCAAGTACTGCCTGAGGTACCCTCCCCTGGCATCTGAACCAAAGCAGGAGAGGAGATACTCACGTTCCAGAGGGGTTTTTGGTGTTAGACTTTTCCCTCCTAGGAAACCCAGCAAAGCTCTGCCTGGTCAGGCAGCCTTGTGGGATGTTTTTATCTACCAAAGGATTCTACAGGCTTTCTGATACTGAGCTCACCAGAAATGTGAGTTCATGTGCAAAATAAAAGATACGGGGGATCCCCAGGAGTCAGTAAGATTTGGTATTGTACGTGAAATTAGTTCATCACTCGTGGCAGCCCTCAACACAGTGCTGCTGTGATGCTGGATGCTCTCTGCCAGAGCCTGCTGCAGGAGAGCTGAATTTTGAAGGTCAAGTGCGGCAGAGTAATTAGTTTCAAGGCTGCCAAGGCAAAGTAATGCTGACACCTCGGCACAAGAGGGTGCAATAGGTTTGTAATAAAACCCAGAGCGAGGTGGGCTTGTCCCTTCTGCTGCAGTGGTGCCAGCCAAGTTGTTGTCCTCTTTGCTGAGACTTGCCTTGCAAACACAACATCCTGTTAATTGGAGGAGTTCTAGCTGTGTGAGTTTTGCCTCATTATTTTCAAGTCCTTTTCACTCTGAGTATTTCCATAATTATGGTAATTAAACTTGGTGGGTTTTTAATTATTATTTTTTAAAAAAATAATCCGTGCTGTAGTTGAATTATGAGGGTGCCAAAATGAGCCCGGCAAATCATAATTTTAGTTTGCTGCATTATAAATCAAAAGCAGACTTGATTTCCCAGCTTGCTGGATGTTTTGTTAACCAGATCACTCCAGCTCTCCTGAGGCCTCCTATGCCAAGAGCTGTCCCCGAACGAACAATCACGCTTTATAAATAGCAGCCTGAACGAGAGCGTCACTGCCAGATGCTGCCGGAATAACTTAGGGACTCGTGCACAAAGGAAACTCCCTCATCTGGGGGCAGCTGGGCTCCCATCCATTACCCAGGACATCCCCCTGCTTGTGAAATTTCAGAGAAGCTGTTAGGATGCCTGCAGATGGGGTCACAAGCACATTCCCATGTTTCTCAGATGCTGGGCTTGCCAACAGCTCCTCCTGATATGCTTTGTGTTTACTACAGGAGTTCAAGATCTGAGTTTGATCTATTGCATGCACTCACGTCTTGTATAGGAACAGCGGTGACTCCTCTCTGCCTAATTAGCTCTAAGCAGTGTGTAGCTACTCACTTCCCTAGCATGGCAATCACTGAGCTGCCTTCTAAGGATTCCTGAATGTTTAGACACAATTGCCAGGGGTGGTCCAGGCTCCTGCCTTCCCAGTATAATCTTTTCTCAAAAAAGATTACCACTGCTCCCAGCTGCTGACACCAGCCTTCCTGAGCAGCTAAGGTGAGTGGTGGGCAGCACTCTCCAGGCTTGAGGTAGACAGTGATTTTTAAAGTGCAGGATATATCTGCAAGCCCCCTATAAGGCACTGAAGAAGTACTGTGTGCAGAGATCTCTATCATAATAGAGTCAGAAATTACTATCTTAGCCTTTCAGACATCTAGGACAGATAACAAGGACCCACTGGCACTTGAACTCCCTTTGTCTTCGACTATGAGGCAGATGGCTTTCAGAACAAACTGAAGAAAGGTGCTCCAGAGGTGATGGAGACAAGAAACCGCATACGTACTGGTTGCCTTTGTCCCCTTGATGTGCCTTACCCTGAACACTACAGTTGTTCTCAGACCAGCATGGCTGTGGCCTGCTCAAAAGTGGGCTTTGGCAGGAGGACAGGCAGGGGAAACATGACAGGCAGGAACTATGTAGGGTTGAATAAGTAATTTGGGGTCAGTGTGGGTTTTCTCTCTGAAATGCAGCGTGGTGATTTAACCATGGACAACCACTTACCAATACTGCATTTTTATATTATCAAGCTCAAGGTCTGAGTGTCCTTGTCATTTCTACATATGAAGACAGTCACCCTTTTCCTGAGGAAGTTCTTTGGGTGCAATGACAGTGGATGACATCAAAATGCTGTGGATGGAAAGGAAGAGCTCTCTGTTGCTGAGGAACAAGTGACTCCTCAACACAAGAGTGTTCTTGAAATGCTCTCTGCCACATGTGTTGGGTCTCTTGTAAGCCCTAGGGTACAAGCTGAATGTCTCTTGCTCCATCTCACCGAAAGCTCTGAAATACAGAGATTATGATGTCAAGAACAACCAACTTACATGGTTTGGCATCTTTGGGCATTGCTGTGTGGATACTGATGCTGACTGGGTTCATCACCATCCTCTGTGAAATAAGCCCTTCTTTTTCCAGAGAATTTCCAGTCTTGTAGTTATTTCAGTGGCTCTTTTTCTGGTTTGAGTATATTCCATAATGCACAAGCTGTATAAATCCTTCCACTCCTTGACTATGCGTCTGCAAACTTTAGGTTTTGGATTTCTAGGTAGGGGGGAAGGTAATCATGGCAGAAGCCATCTCTAGAAAGGGAAGATAATGCTTTTCCGCATTGGAGCAGCGTGTTTCTCTGTGAAGTTGAACAGTCAGAGGCTACCTGATTCCCAGCATGTGGCAAGCTCAGTTTCAAACATTAGAGGCACAGTATATCCCAAGTAACTGCTGATCGTGTACCACAGGGTATGTAAACACATCACCCCATGGGTGGAAATGTTTGGCTAAGGAGCACGTATTTGCAATCCATGAATACGTGCACTGAGTGCTCGCTGTGCTGAGCAGCAGCTTCTGTACGGCTTTGTCTACAGGAAGATATCAAAAGGCTGAGGAAAATAAATCTCATTTTAAGCTTTCATCTGAAATGAGATTTATAAATAAATGTGTATAACACATGTGAAAAAAATGTAAAGACCCCACATGCTCCCGTCGGGTTCTGGGCTCATTTCTGGGAAGCTGCTGTCAGTAGAGCCACGTACATGCTTCTTACTCATAACCACCATGATCTGTGGACTGTCCCTCTGCTTGGACAAACAAGAGCAGGAATGACCAGCTAGGTCACCACAGAGCTCTGGGAGCATCTTGAATTAACAATCAAAACATTCTCTACCTGCACTTCATGACTGTGGGCATCATTGATGCCTCCTCAGCAGGCAGTACTTGCCATGAGAGCTGGATCTGTTCTGGATGAGCTGTGTTGAGCTGTGACCTTAAGATGGGATCTCTGGTCATCCTGCTTCATATGGAGTCTGTTACACGGGATAAAAATGGAGACATGAAACTTCAGTTGTGATGTTTAAATATTTGCTTCCAGTGGAAGTGACTCCACACACTGCAGGGCTAGAAGGTCAGGCCATGTGTAATTGAAGTTGTTCTCATTCTTATTTTTTCTGGTGGTTTTGCCTGTGTGATTTGTCTGTTGCAGTGACCCACTCTTTCACATGTTGCTATGATGCTGCTATAAGGTGAAGTGCCTGAGTATAGCGCAGAGAGAGGGGTGTTGCAGAGGAGAACCCACAGAAACTAGTAGTGGTGTTTTCTGGTAGGAATTGGCCTGAGGAGGGAGCTGGGAAGTGAAGATGCTGCACTTGTAGCTGCCACAGACTGAATTGGGCATTGCTAAATGCGTGTGTATCTCTGGCCAGTGCTCCTGTCCTAGAGAACAGCAATCCCTTGATCTAGTCTAGTGCAAATGTCATAGCAGCCTGCCTCCATGCTCTGGATGCTTTGCTTGTGTGAGTTTTGCAGGGAATGTGCATGTGTGAGTGAGAAATGGGGAGAAATGTGTTGGCAGGTCTTACAATTTTTAATTACAAGAAATTATGTGCAATGAATAGCATCTAACCCCCCTTCTGACTCTGCCACGGTGCTGGTTTCATAACGTGACATGCTTATTAGCTGGAAAGCTGCTAATTGGGCCCTTTAGTTCTTCAGAACTGTTGTTGTGGCCCAGGAAATGTAATCGCTTTCAAATTCTCCTTGTGTTCTCCTTTGTCCTTGTCTGTTCTTCCTTCAGGCTTGCACTGCTCAGTTTGATTTAGATGTGATGCTAAGCCTGTCTGCAGGTGTCTGAGCTGGTACTTTTGTGACAGGAAGCAAACACTTGCAGTCACCCATATCTACAGGATCCAGTTTCCATTGGTCTTTTGTTGTGGAAGTCCATGATGTTCTTACACCATCACATCTCAGGCTGTGGTATGAGATGCCCCTTTTCACTTTTCACCAACTGCTTCTGTGGGGCTGATTGAATTCAGTGATGGTGTAAGTGGGTGCAGCTCTGTAAAACCACGTGGAACTGAGCTGAGCTGCATTTGCCCAGAGAAGTTTACTGCTCCTCATAGCTCCACAGCCACACATAATGCAAAGAATGCTTTTGTGCCTTCAGATTACGACAACTGGCTGAAATCTTTGCTCTCCCAATGAGGCAACATCTTTGAGGCAAGCTGCTTACATTGAGAACCCAAGGTCTCTTGGGATGCTCACTGGACTGAAGCTTCATTCCTTAGTTCATCCCTTTTACTGTTCTCAGGATCAGCAGTCCCTGTGACACTTGTTGTCCTGCCACCCAGCTTCTGTTCGGATACAGATTTCATCTTGCAGGAGAAGGGAAGTTTGGATGACAGTGTGAGGGTTGTCATCAATCAACCACTGCTCCACTCTACCTGTGCAGCCACTGCATCAGGCTTCTTGTTTGACTCTTATTTCTGTGCTTGGAGAGCAGAAGAGGGTGGGTGGAAGGGAGAAGGAATTGGTTGACTAGTGAAAAACATCAAGCTCTGTTCATAAAGAATGAGAGGATGGGAGCAATAAAAGGGTGTTGGTGAGGTGATGGGAGCTTTGATTAGCTGATGGTGCTTATTTCCTGCCCGCTTCAAGCTGTCCACCTACTACTTGGCACTGCCCTTTAACCTAAAGCCCAGACCTCCAAAACTTGTCAAAATTCCTTCTGCATACACAATACTCCCAGCGCCTGCTACAAATATGTAGTGAGCCAGGAACTATACCGCCCTTTCCAGAGAATCTCTTCATTTCTGTAGATGTAGGACACATCAAGAAGTGATTTAAAGGTCTTCTTAGTTAATGTTTGTTTATAAAGAAGGGCTGAGGGCTAACGTTTGGTAATGGTTGGCTATGAATTGCAGAGCCTGGGGGGTTGTTGGATTAGTTTTTAGGTAAGGGCAGGTTTCATTTTATCAAGATGGAGCTTGATTTGAGAAATAAGTGGTGTCACAGCTCTTGTGCATTGAGGCAAAACAGCTGCTGAAAAGGCAGGATGTGTTTTGTCAGTCTTGAACCAACTGGAAAAGAAAATCTGTATCAATATTTGTCTCCCTGCCTGGTTTAAGCAGAGAGGTTCTAAACTGTCTTTCTGTCTGGTGGAATGGCTGTTGTGAGACATCTGGCTGGACAGCTGTGGTAGCAAACCAGCTGATTCTTGATGGAAAGAACCACGCATCGAAGTCATGTGAGGGCACCATCAAAGGATGGACTTTTGCTCTGAGCTTCTCTGGACCTCCTGCCATTCTGATGTGTGGATACTCCATCCATCCGAGCAGATTTTGTGAGAAGGCAGGGTCTGCATCGGTTATTTTAAACATGAGAAAAATAACTGGGTAGTTGATGAAGTTTTCACAAACCCTTTGCAAGGGTGGATGGTGTTGGGTAGAAGGGAAGGAGAAAGGCCTCCATTCCACAGAGAACTTTGCAAACTTGGCTGAGCTAAGCCCACTGTGGGACAAAAACAGAGGCAGCAAGCTGGCCGCAGTGATAAGGTGGCTTTGGATGCCTGAGTTGGATGGATTTCATTTGGTTTAAGTCAAATCTACCTGCATATTCACCTGAAGTATAACTCCATTTGTCTTAATGGATGTGTATTCCAGATCTGCAGTGGGGCTGGAAAGAAGAGGGAAAAGAGGGTGGTGGAAAAAAACCCTCATTTTTCATTTTTCTTTTTCTACCGCAGTTTTCATGAGAAATCCTGTGGAGAGCAGCTCCTAGTCTGCCAATGCAAATTGAGACAAATTAGAGGGTAGCTTAACTAATTATTATAATGTCATAGTAGCTATGCTACGGTTCAGGCTGCAGAAGGCAATCCATTATCAGCTGTACACTTCACAGCTACCTTTTAATTGGTAATGTATTTGTATATAAATTAAGGGAAGGAAGCCTCCAGCCTTTTGTTTTATAGTCATTAAAGAAATGCTTCAGTGGGTTTTGGACTGGAAGGGGAGAGGGACCCTTTACACTGATCGGAACAGACGGTAATGCCCCACAGGGGGGACATTTGTAAGAATGGAAATTCCTTTTTAGTCCTCGCAGTGGAATACGAGTTAGATACAGATCTGATAAACAGGCTATTTTAAATCTCTGTTTGGGGATCTGGGAGAGCGAAATGTGCAGCTGGCAAGCTAAATCTCCTCATGCTTCACTTCTTAGAAGTAGACAGTCGCCAAACAAAAGGCCTTATTACAGTTACTCTAGTAATAACTAATATGCATACCTGTATGGATATGTAGATCTCCCTTCAGAGAACAGCTGCAGGAAGAAGCAAAAAGACAGGCGGTGTTTGCAGTGTTTCAGAGGTGACTGAAATCCTCCACATCTTTAAGAGCTTTGAAGTGTGCTTTAGGTGCAAACTGCGCCTCAATTTGTAGTGAAAACTCCTCTGTGAATAAATAATCGACTTTTAATGTTCTGTTGGAGAGGTGCTATGGGCTCAAAGGTAGGCACATTTCTGTGTGAAATGTAGAAAATCAGGGTTGTGATACTGAGCTGTTCACATGCTGGGTCTTCTTACCTGTGCTCCCTTCCCAGGCTTTTATAAATGAAATGATTAGGCAAGCAGGATCTTTGGGACCTCACCTGTCCCATCATAGGGATGCAATTTATATGCATATATAAAAAAATGAAATAGTCATCTTGGAACCATTAGGTTTTCTGGAAGGTGGGTTAAATGACTGCAGCATGGGGAAAACCTGGGTGGAACATGAAGTTTCCCTTCCAACTGGAACCTCAGCATTTTGTTTGTCTTTTCCAAGAGATTTTGGAGGGGCCTCGTATGCTGTCAGTCTACTTGAGGAGAGCTGGATGGTTGTGGAGCATCCCTTTAGGACAAGAACACTGGGGGCTTACTGAACTTGAGTCAGATTACAAGAGCTGGAGCCTTGAGTATTTACCTGCAGTTCCTTTCCTCAGCCCATAGCACTGAGGCACTGGGACCTGGCCATCCAACCTATGAGGGCATGGGAGGTGGAATTGTCTTGGTAGCTCAGTGGACAGATGAATGATGACTCAGATGGGCAAATGGCCTTGGGGCTGCTTTCAAAATGGGTGTGTTCTTACAGTGTCTTGATGACCTTTTCCTTTTACTCAAGGGAACAAAAAGACTGTCAGCTCCATACGGACTTCACTGAGACCCTTTCCTGTTCCTGGGAGCTTTGCATTTGCTTCAGTAGGAAGGGCTGTTAATTTAAGTATGCAATTGATATATGTCATCCAAATCAAAACATCTTGCACGAATGTGATTAAATGAAATTCCTCAAGTATGATCTTGCCATCTGGAACAACTTTTCCATATTTTGTTGTCTCATTGACTTTTCAAAATATAACTGAAATTGTATTTCCAGTACTTTTTTTCCCCTGGTCTTTAGTAATGTTTAGTTTTCATCTCCACTGCACTTCTATAAAAATCTGCAAATCATTTTGGAACAAGCATTAAGGGGAGGGGGAGCTCTTTAAAGTCAGAGCACAGTCCTATTGAGTACTGGCAGATTCTACACTTCTGATACCCTGGTGAGGACTGTGATGCCGTGTGACACCTGGCATCAATCTGGTTTTAGCCTAAGGGTCCTGCCCACAAATGATCCTTGGAGTTAGATGGGAAGGGATATGTGGCTGATGGATGTCCATAGCTTGATTGTAGCCTCCTTGGAGGAGGCAGACTGACTCTCTCAGGTAAACACATCACCCACAGCAGTAGGAGATAAGTAGCCGCTGTTTGAGATCAGAGTTGCATGCTCCTTGCATTGGACCATCCTCTTGGGAACAGCAGTCTTCCTGAGTATGCTTCTGTGGGAATTGGGGTCAAGAACACTTTGTATATGAATCCAAACAATTCAAATGAACTCCCAAGTGCACAGTCAGCTTTGGGCTTGTTAGGACTTGCTGCCTACAAGCTATGTGAGATCAAGGCTCAGCTAAGCAGAGATGAAATGCTAAAGCAGAACTTGGGGGGATGCAAAGGAATAGAACCCATTGCTTGCTGCCTTAGGGTGACCTGTGTAAGCACAGAAATATAGACAAGCAGTTACACACCATTTGTGCATGTGTTTTGGGAAAAAAAACCGGACAAAAATGTGCTGAGGATGGACCGAATTAGCTGAAATTAACTTCTTTTCAGACACCCAGCCTGAGGCTTTCAAATGCACCTGGATTGTTTGGTTCTCCCTTTATTCTTTAATGGTGTCTTATTTGAATTACTTGAAAATCTGTAGATGTGCTGTGTCTCGTGTTGTGTTTATTTTTACTAAGTTTTACTTTTGGATTATTTTCAGTTACAGACAATCCCCTCCCACCCCCAAGACTGGCTTAGTCCTGGGTACTGGCTGGATGTTCTGTGGATAGAACCAATAGAGAGACCCACAGCAATCAGTCAGTGGATTGAAAATATTGAGGGATTCTGTCCTGTAACATAAGTGGCTATTTATGTGCTTTTTGGTGACTCACTATTTCTGATGTGAATAATTTACAAAAATAGTAATGAGGGAAGGCTAAATAAGGAGAAATACAAGAATTGAAAAGGAAGAATCCAGAAGCAGCGTTCAACTGGAACTGTTTGCAATGTCTACGGGTTTAGGCAACTTAAACATTGAAACCACAAAGTGAGGAAAGACTGGCTTGAGAGTACTTTGACTCAAACTTTGAACCTAATGCAGTCCAGTTAACTCTTGTTTGAGCTGTAGCCTTGGCCTAATTCTGATTCTACTGAAGATGATAGCAAAATCCCATTGGTGTATGCCTGTCCATGTACAAGAGGGCCAGTGCCCACAAGATCCTGCTGGTGGTAGAGATTCAAAACAATGTTTATTTGTGTGTGGCAGAGGGGTAAATGTCTTCAATATCTGCATGAACTCCACATAATGTTTAACTCTTCAATGGTGCTGCGTGATAGTTGCCTTGGGTGCCCCGCTCTAAGTATGAGTAGGTATTGTGATCCTATATAGGATTTGTCCCTGCATTGACTGGTGAATGGGGTTTGAGGTGCTGCATGGCTGCATCTGGTACCCTAGATAGGATGAAGCAGACCTTGGCCAAAGAGAGCTGAAGAGTGTTGACTTGAGAGTTGAAGCTGAAGAGTGATCTGCAACTCATTGTCAAGCTAGATGGGCAGTAAATAGTTTTCTTCCAGGGAAACCCAGTTGTGTGGTGAGGAGACATCTTTTGATTGCCCCTTGACTCCTGAAATTGATTCATATAAGGCAAAATGTTTTGGAGAGTTTTGGCCCACTCTTCTGGCTACTGACCTCAGTGGGAGTTGGGTGAGTACTTCTGGCATTCCCACTCTCAAAGTTCAAGCAACTTCCTTTTCTCTCCCTTGAGCCCTCACCATAGATCTGTTGTGAAGAAAATGATGAGAAAATGTTCCTGTGCCTGGCTTGTTAATGGTGGTGGTGCTGGAGCCCTGCTATCCTGTTGTCAGGTCCCAGCTTGCATCTGCAAACTTATCTGCTAGGAAAACTACTTGTGTCCTATAAATAGAGAAAGCCAAGAACGGTTGATTAAAAATCTGTTTACTGTCTGAAGTCTTCTGTTTGTGGGAAGCCTGAAGCCAGTTGGAGAAAAGGTTTTCCTGAAATACTCATCAGTTTTCTCAGGTTTGGGGGAGCTCTGTGAGAGTGGGTGGCTTAGGAAGATGGATAAGGTGCAATTGCTTTTCTGATGAAAGTAGGTTGAAGTCTGTGTTTTCAACCATGTCGGTCACTCTTGTTTGCCCATAAATCTTTTGCAGAACCAGTGAGGCAGAATGAAGTTAAATTTAAATATTCTGGAGATTTTAGTGGAGCAGAATTGTTCTCTAGCTTGTCCTCCTGCTGTGCAAGTGGTCTCAAGTCTGGGAAACTAAGCCTAGATAGCACAATGTTCCCCTTATCTGCCCTCCCTTTGAGGTCCTCACTGAAGAAGAACATGGATTAGGAAAACCCTGTGGAGAGTAAGATACTTATTTAAAGGCTTTAAAAACCAGGAACTTATTGGTCACCTAAATCCAAATTTAGAAACACAAATGTTAAGCACTCCCCTCTGAGAACACTGGTCTCAATGGACCAGCTGTAGGTTGTGGTTGTTTCAAAGCTGCCGGCAGATTAAGTGGGATTCTGTTTACCTGCCTGGCAGCCTCGCAGCAATGGGATGGCAAAGCCACCAAAGAAAAGACAAGTTCCATCCTTTGGATGGTGACATCATTTGCAAGTCGATGAATGATCTCCCATTTAAGAACTTGTATAAATGGCTCTTCATGGTTGTTTGACAGACCCTGCCGAGTAGGGTTTGGATTAATGTGGTCATTGTTCTAGAGTTACTGTTCCCTTCTTTTAAAGAATCTTTTTGAATTTGTTCAAACAGAGCAGAGGCAATGTGGTGGGGTCACATGAAATGACCATTCTGTGTTGGGGTTTTGTTTAAAGAAGGGCTTTAATCTAAATGGAAAGAGTTCCTTTGAATCTTTACCCATAATTAGGCCTTCTAATTATTTGTGAAAGATTCTGGTACTCTTATACCTGGATCAGACTGAACTCCTTTAAGACAGTTCCCTGAAATCTCAGTAAAGTTTTACTCTAGAACTGGATCTCAGCTTTGTGGCTTCATCTCTTTGCCAGATAGAGTTAGCGTTTATAAGCAGCACAAGTAGCTAGAATTTCCCTGTCAGTTCCTATTATAAGACCCTGATTTTAGTTGATTATAACTTTGCCAGACTTGTACTGTGGAGCTGACGTTTTCCATACTTGATATTTTTTGAAGGTTGCAGCTAATAGGGCTCATCTGTCTCACTGCAAGAGAGGGAGCTGGAAAATACACTGGCGTGCTCATGTGCTGCTTTTGAACTAGCAATACTAGAACTAGGAATATTCCTGGTAAAAGGAATTAGTTCAGATGTCAGCTTTCTCATTTTCTGTGGCATTGATGTCTTCACCAAGAGCTGGAAGTTAGGGCTTATAGCATATATGTAACTGGTTTATGGACTTATCCCCCATCATTTTTAAGTGGGTACACAGGGGGCTAAATTCTAATAGTATGGCTGCTTGTGCTTCTAGAATATCCAACTTGTACAATGCTTGACTGAAGAGATTTAACCTTCCTTATTTGCAGCTTTCCCTTGATCTCTGCCACTCTAAAAGCTTGGGTAGAAATCTTCTCTTGAAAATTGGATGTGAAATACAAAACTGGAGATTTTCTCATGCTGGTGGTAGCAAAGTCTTACAGGGTTTATAGCCATAATCAGGATTTTGCTTTCAGACATTGACTGCATTTAAACCCTATTTTGGTTTTGCACAGTTTTTTCTCTTGGCTCTCTGTTAGCTGAATCCACTAAACATCTCCGGAAAAGCTTCAGAATAGCACCTGGCTTGGGGCAACTCTGAAGTGGATTTGAAGTGTGTTGTGTTTACTTCTGTTTCCAGGTTATATTGCTAAATGCAAACACTTGTGAAAATGGAAATAAATGGTGAACTTAAGTGAACTTTCAGGAAAGAACATAAACCCCATTTAGCTGATTTAAAACGTGAGCTGACTGCTCAGGTCTGTTCTTACGCAGTTGGGATAAATGTTCCTGTCCTTAATCACAGCAGAGATCCAGACCTTAGTTCTTGTATGTAAACTGTGTGTGCAAGGGCTTACATTGAGGGTGAGCTTGGGGGGATGATGTTCCTGGTCATAAAGCAATTAAACTAATCCATTCTGGAAGAGGATAGAAGGCAAAAGGGTTGTCCTTTGGCTGGCGGTTACCATTCCAGCTCTGTACATTACATGAAGTACTGGCTTTGCACCATATAGCTTTGCTTCTCCACTGTTATTCCCCTACAGTGCTCTTTAAAAGCTGAGAATAATTTGTCTTAGCCTATGTAAGTTTATTTTTTACGTAATTACATGTCCCATCATGTTAACTTTGTGAAAAGGTTGCGCCTATTGTCCTTAGAAAACCAAAGAGATTATCATTGGTTTGTTTTGTTACACAATTGTTTAAATTATAATAAGTTACCATCATTGTTTCTTGAGTCCAGCTGTGTTTATGGATTAAGATCTACTGACTCAAATATTTACAGTGTTCCAAAAATTATGAGAACATGTAGTGCTGGGGGGTTTCCATATGGTCCTTTATTTAACTGAGAGTTCTCCATCACAACTGGAAAACTAGTGTTGGTCCAGAACAGCTTTGTAAAAGACCTGTCAGATACCTCCTGTATCTGTCTGAGCCAATGCTGTCCATCACTCTGTGGTGTTGGTGTGCAGAGGCAGCTCCAGATTCCAAGAGACAACAGAGTTCTGGCCATGATGAGCATCAAATCCTCTGGAAAACTTGACTGAGTTGAAGGTACTGACTGAGCCCCTGACATCTGGCAGTCTGTGTGTCTGAGGCAGACTAAGAGTTCCATTTGTATTTGTGTTGTTGTTATGGGCCGGGACTTTTTGACATGAGGAGCGGGACAATTCACCCAAGAGCTGTGTTTCCTGCAGAGAAAGGACAAACCCCCATGACTTGAACCCCTACGTTTGCAATTCAGTAGTGTGGCTGTGTGCAGGGAAGCAGTTCATTGGAGTCTGTCAGATCTGAGCTTTAAACATAAGCTTATTAAACATAAGCCCATGTTGATTGCTGTGTTGCCCTCTCATGCAGTGTCTGAATCTGCTGCTATTAAAGCCATAAACCACTATCAAATGGCCAGGGGATTAGCAGGAAACGTTCCCTCTTGACTAGCCGTTCTCTAACCACCCGTGGGAGAGCTGTTGTACTTTGCAGCACTAACTACCAGCTACTGTTGACAGCAGGGTTTTAAATTTGTTGGGCCGCTGGTCAGTCACCATGGCAATCCCTATGCTTCTTAGAGGGGAGAGGATGGGACGTGTGAGGTTGCTGTACTCTGTGCTTTGCTGTAAATAGAGCAGGGTGAATTTGGGAGAGCTGAATCATCAGATCTTGTCCTGCCCTCCTTGAATACGCCCTATCCGGGCTGCTGGCCACCACCCTCAGCTCAGACTTTGCCTTTAGGCTCCTGCTACTTGCATTGATCCCAACTGACCTCATGTCATTCTTGGCACCTCCTTCATGTTTTTGTCTTGGCAACAATAAGTTAGCCAGCATTTTGCCGTCATTCATAAAGCACAAGCTGTGAGGTTCATGTCTACCTTACCAAGATGCTGCCCCACCATCAGTGTGCTGAGTCTTGCAGACCTTTCCACGAGTTATTGTTTTGGTCCTAGTTCCACGTAAGTTTTTAAACTGAGTGCAAGTGGCCAGAGTTGTCACTTCTGTGCAGCCTTTGTGTGTACCAAGCCTGGCCCGTTCATGTAACAGCACCTCAACCCATGAGCAAATCCACAGAAGCAAAATGCTCTTTGTTGTAGGCAGACTTCTATGTGCCTGGCCTGGGAACCTCAGCAGATCAGCCCCTGGATGGGGCCATCTCTTTGCCACAGCTGTGTTCCCTTTGTTTTCCATGTGTGACTACATCCAGGTCTGTCACTGGATCTTATGCCATGAGTAGGGCCCTCTGTTCCATGTGCCCAAGATCACCGTGGGTGTGGACGGAGTCAGAACTCATCCAGTGACTCCTGAGTTGCAAAAAAACATTCACGAATGTTGTTGAAGTTGGAGTAAAACAAGGTTTATGGCAGGTTTTATGGCAGATAGTTTTTTACCTGCGATGTTTGAAAAGAGCAAATCTATCCTGAATTCCAGCATTGCAATAGGACATTGGCCATTTTGTTGTACTCCTAGTTATTTGGCATGTAAGCAGGTGCTTAGGGTGAAAAGAAAGGTTAAGTATTAACGGCACTGTGATCCCTGGTTCTTGTGGGTCTGAGGGTTTATTTAATTCCCACCTCTGTTACTTGTGCTGGAGTAAAAGTTATTCCTCTGTGCATAGCGAATCTCACTAATGGAGCTATGCACACTTTATTTTCCTCTGTACTGTGCTAAGAACTCACCTCATTGTGTCTGCCTAATTACAGAGTGAAATACAATCCTCCGTCTGTCTCTTTATTGTTAATCACTGTGAGTTTGGATAAAAATATTAACCCACCGTACAAGGCAGTGTGAGTATGAAAGCAGTATGAAGACAAAACGAGAAAGCCATCTGTTCTCTCCTTTTCTTCCGCTGGCATATGGAGAGATGTTCTGCTGCTGAAGTCCACATCTTCTTTCTGAGATGTTAGGTTTGTTTCATTTGTATTTAATTTGTTAATCACCAGTATTTGTGTGCCTGCTTCTGTGTGATCAAGGCAGTGCTACCAGGGAAGGTAGCTGCAAAGGCTGATGCGCTGAGCAGCTGTGCTCTACCTGGGCTTCTAAAGGGATTAAAAATGTCCAAAACGTATTCCCTACCCCTGGGGCTTGGGTTTTAGTGAATTTTTGAAACTGCAAGGTGAAGCTGAGTAACCTGAAGTACTAACATCAACTCCTCATAAGATTGTTCATGCTGTAACAGATGCTATCTTGTGTTCAGGGACTAATAGATTTGCTGAAGGGGGTAGGAACTTGGGTAAGTGCTGTGCACCAACTGCTGGCCGACACTTTCCTGAGACAGCTGATCCATTTGCCACATGCTGGAGATGTTCTGTGCAGGCTTCAATATGGATTTTTAACTTCAGGGAGTTGGAGTACTTGACATAAATAGAAGGTGCTGCCAGTGGGTCATGAGCTGTGTCCTGCAGGTGTGCCAGTATGGGCAGCTTCAGTATGGGCATACAGGGCTGAGACCAGCTCTAACTCTATGATGTGTTGATGGAGGATACTTCAAGGGATGAGCGTGATTGTCTTGGTGTCAGGTGAATTGTTCCTGTGCCCTGAGTAGGTTGTAGGTCTTTTTCACAGCCATAGGTACAGGCTGGTCTCTCTGTGAGCCCTTGCTTGCTAAGTAATGAAAAGGCTCTGCTGAAGTGAGAGAACAGAGGTTGAAGAGTGGAATAAATAAACAGTGGGGAAAGCAGAGTGCTGAAGAAGGGGAAGAGGACTACTTTAGCACTGCTAGCCCTGAGCCTGACCTTGGTAACAGCCAGTGTGGTCATGTAAGAGAAGCATTTCACAAGGGTAAGAGCAGGGGTGAAGGTGTGAACAGTCCGGTGTTCGTTAACGCTTGCCTTCAATCAGTTGCTATAATGTCTTTTTCTGCATATGGTATTAAATATAAAAAGCATTCTTGTGAAATCTAGTTCTTTCATCTGGGGGATTACAGAGATAAATATCAGCTTAACACTCCAGTAATTATCTAGCACACTTTTATTTTGCTGATTAGAGCTGTGAAACTTCTGAAAACCGGCATCAAATTTGACTTGTTCATTAAATCTCTGTTGGAGCTACGGCACAAGTCAAGTCTGAAGGTGACAGCTACAGCAGTTCAGTGATAGCTTGCAGGAAACTTGTTTGGCTTACCTGGGTGATATCAAAGCGTGTGTATTTATTGAAAATATGGATATCTTTAACCCCGATGAACGTGTGAGAAACTGGCAGCTTTAAAAAACCTCTATTTTGGAAGATTCACTTAAACGTGAACGCTAATGAGCATTCTCATGCCAACTGTGCAGGCAAGATAAAAGGGAGAAAAGAAAATAACCTATAAATATCTGTGATAATTCTTCAAAACTCCTGTTTTTATCAAGTTGTAGTGGCTGAACGTTTGACCAGCAGTCACTGTGAACATGAGACAGAAATAGCATTCATAGAAATCTTAGATGATAACACATCACTAGCTTCATTGTATATTTTCCGTTTCATGGTAACTACAGAGGACCAGAGTCCACAAAACAGTCTGTGCTCACACAAAAGGCACCCCTGTATAGCAAATGAACAAAATGTTCTTGGAGCAAACTCCAGATTTTATTTTATTTCTTTTTAGGCCAGCAAAAGTTATTTGAATGCTCCCACAGCTTTCCTCTTCACCTCTTGTACTGTTGCATCCTCTGACATCATACTGTGCTTCCAAGGAGAAGTTTATGGTGTCACGAAAAGGGCCTCAGAAGTTCAAGACGCTGTGACACGGGGAGAAAGTGTCTGTATGTTTTCAAACATTATGGAAATGGTACGCGTGCTTTCCAGAACTGTCAGAAATCTGTGCTTTGAAAAGATGAATGCCTGTGTGGGATTAACTCCTCATGTTACACATGTACTCTGGAGTGTGTTGTTTTCTCCCACTGGTCTCTGGAGCCCAGTATCTCAAATGGAATCTGACACACCACACCAGATGCTAAATGAAGCCTTTCCAAATTGAGGTGTGTGTTTTCTGGGCTGGATGTAATCTTTCCAGACCTAGTTTGTGTAAGTCTGATGGGAGTTATCCTGCTGTTTTGGAACAATTCACCTGGCTCGGCCGCTGCCCATCTTGGTGTTCATTGGTGTTAACAAATGCATGTGGATGGGTCCCGCTTCCCAATGCCTCCCAGTCACCCCCAGTTGAAAGGTCTTGCTAGTGGAGTTGGTATAGCTAGCTGCTGTGCATATGGAGCATGTTTCTAGGAAATGTTATGCAAACCAGTTCCAAAAAAGAGGCAAGTGTAGGAAAATGATGTTCATGCTATCCCTAACGCAGATAAAATCCATTTCATATGTTATTCCTCTCTTTTTTAAGAAAGGAGAAGTAAATAATCATTGCAGCTGTCTGTGCTACAAGAAACTGGCCCTGTGTTTTCAAGTCTAACACTAACCAGCTGATCTTTTGCAGATCCTAAAGCGAGCTCTTGAAAGGCAGGATTTACCTGGGTATGACAGAAGAAATTCTTCACTAACATTGGCACCTGTTGACTCGGAGCACAAATGGCAATTCAAAGCAAGCAAAACCAGCTGGGACAGATACCTGGCATGGGCTGGAGGTGGCTTGTACTTCGTGTAGAAGGAGGAGGGCTGTGAGGCTGCCCAAGTTTGTGGTGTGCTATATGGCACAACGTTGTCTAAGCCCCCTGTTCATGTTTGACCTAAATGTTCTGAGACGCTAGTGCCCTCCAGCTCTTCTGCTGAGGTTGTCTGGAGTGTCAACATTGAGAAGAGAGGAGGATGGGTGAATGTGAACTTCTTTTCAGTGTTTCTAGGCTAGTGAGCAGGATTCTTATCTAGCCGAACAGAGACATGCACTCCAATCCCTGTCCCCAGGGACTTGTAAACACGTAGAAGCTTGCAAATCCTTGGGTACAATACAGTGCCTCTGCCACATTCAGTGTGGCACTGCCTGCGTCTGTCTTCTGATGATGTCAATCTGTCTGTTGGGCTGTCTTGTAGACAAAGTGCTGTGCACACATCATCTTGTAAAGCACGAGACTTCACATGGCACTGACAGGTAATGTATACTTGTTACCCTGAAAAAAAGAAAGATCTTTTCCGTTAGCAATGACTTGCTGATTGCCTATTTATTTTCACAAATCTTCTCATGTCAAAATATTTTGATAAAAGTCTGTCCCGTATTAAATAATCAAGAAAATAATTACTACTTCCAATTTCATTTAATTTTTGACTGTCAAATAATCTATCAAGCTTATTTTTAGATCTCAAGGAATGCATCTTGTAAGGTGTTACAGTGAGTGAGCAAAGACGGTCTGTACTCTGTGGAGGCTGGGGAATGGATGGAAGCAGCTGCTTTCAAAGCCTGGCAAACATTAGGATTGAAAGGGAGGGAACTTGGAGAATGAAGAAAGATTTTTGTGAGCAATCTTGACCCAGCAGCATTGGGTTAATGATCACAAAATGGCAGCCAAATCGGTTAATTAGAAGAGAAGTGCCTGCTGTTTGCATCTGTCTCATTAAGTCTGAAGCATAAAGCTGTTGGGGAGAAGTAGTGAGCAGTGCTGGCTGTGGGGTGGTTTGGAACTGGCCGGCTGGAATTGCATGTGGAGTTGTTGAATGTGACTCGTATTGGTTACTGGGGGGCTTGTCGTGCACTCTGAAAGCTGTCTGTAGGGTCAAGCTCTGGGCTGTGCAGAGTGTGGTTTTGTAGCTGGCTGAGCAGGTCTGTGCCATTCCTGTGGAAGCTCAGTGTTTGAACATGCAGCAGGAATTTCCTGCGTTTATGCCATCAGTGTTGAAAATGTTGAGTTGCAGAGGAAAGGTATGCGGAGAGGAAGGGAGTTAAGGTAGGACGGGGGAATGAAATTGCAGGTTAAGGGGTCAATTTTTAAAGGAGGATGTGGGCTATTTGGACAAGTACTTCGAGGCTGTCCCCAAACATCTGCTAAGGGGGAAATTCCTCTTTGAACACCACCGTGATGCTGCTGGGACTGGTGGGAGAGCTTTTGTTAAATAGCCAGTACGAGATCGATGGGAACCGGGTCTGGGTGGATGGGACTTAAGAGACCAAAGTGCTTGGGATACATTTGTTTGGTTATTGGGTTGAGCTTTGTAAAGCAGAAGCCAGTGAAAGGACAGTGAACCTGCATGTACAAGTGAATCCTTGTTGCCCTGCCAGGGGCACAGAAAGGTGAAGGAGGTATGTAGTGGTGCAGGTACAGCAGGGTAGGTCAAGGACAATCAGGCTAATGATGTTTCCCTGCAGGCACGATGCATGGGGTCAGGAACCCAGTAGTTATGAGATGGGCAAAAGTATAAAAGTCTCAAGAGGTAGCACAGTGCAGGAGACACCAACCCAGTGCTGGGACATTGACCTGAGGAAATCCACTCCTGTTGTGCCTGCAAACTGGCAGCTGTAATGCAAGCGTGTACTCTTAAGATTCGCCTCGATGATCCTTTTATTCCAAAGGCTGAGCATTAACTGTATTTGGAGGCCTGATACGGGCAGAATGATGTTCTGCTTTATGAGAAAGATGGTAATTCAGGGCACTTTCCAGAGTGCACTGAGGCCATTAGGGACCTAGTGTAAACGACTGTCTTTCTCCATTGACTTTGAATCAGGTTGTTACATCCTACAGCTGAAACTTCCAGCCCCCTCACATGGATTTTGGACACTTAGTCCCCCATGGAAAATTAAAATGAGATTAGAAGAGCTCAGCCTGCTATTCTAAGTGGATTGATTCAAAAGTAGGAACAGGCTTGGGGTTTTGTTAACAATCAATTGAAACTTAATACTGCAATCGCTTTCAGCATCCGCAGGGAGAGAAGGCAATATCTCTGGAAGAAGGCAGTATTGTATGTCGCAGAGCTGAATATTCTGCATGGAATATTTATTGGAAAATGATTTACATTGCTTTAATTTTCCCCCTACAAACGTCTGCCCTTTTCTGGCTGGAATTGTCTTCATCACCACATCCCTGTTTCTAAAACTGCTAATAGAGCTGATTTAAGTTGTTCATAGAAAATGCTTTTTTGTGGAGAAACGAATTGTTCTTAAAGTGCATCTGACTAAAATATGCCAAGGTTATTAGCACTTCACGTTTTTCAGCTGAATTCCTATCTTATCTGAAATTTTAATTGAACATACGTGGCTTGCTTTTTTTAATAATGTTTCAGGAAAGATGGTTCTTCTCCCCAATAAAATGCAGACTGTGCTCACTAAAGAAAAATCAAAGGAAAATTCGAGCTAAATTACCCTTTCCCTCAAAAAAATGTGTTTGAAGAAATAAAATAGAAATATAGGTCTCTTTGGGCCCTTGCAAAATGCAAATATCTCTTAATGGGCAGGTTTTGCTTGGCTGTTAACTAGTTGTAGCTGTTCTTGCTTCATTTGGTTTGCATAACCATGGCCTAATTCAAAACTGCTCTTTTCTAATGTTCCTTTTTGTTACTACTTCTGTGCTAATATTTTTGACATTTCCCTATTTCCTTGATAGCTTCCTATCTCCTTTCTACCTAGCCCACTCGTGCAGAGTGAATGGCAGTGACATTTGTGTCTGAACCACTTTCCGTCCTTGCAGCATGTCTCGCTCACCCCTGTCATGAAGGTTTTTGTTCCTGTGAGGGTAAGGCATGTGGGGTGCAGTGGGTGAGGTGTCTGCTCTATCCTTCAGAGCAGTGGTGAAGGGGCACAAGAGGCCTGAGCAAGAGGGTTAGACAGCAGGGTTATGTCCTGAACCCTCGGGCTGGGAGATGGACATGGTGGGCCCCATGCCCAGGGACGATGTGCCTGGACCTTCTCCATCTGGCTTGCAACCTACTTGTGTCTGTCTCCATCAGCACCATGGAAGGTGAGCACACTCTTGTGCGAACATCTCTAGCACAGGAGTGTTTTTGTCTACCTTTCCAGGTGACGATCAGAGAATGCAGTCTCTGTTAAAAACCAGGAAGATGAAAGCAGGGCAAGTCCAAAGGTCTTGGCTGGCAACCATAAGTACTTGGGTTTCAGCAAATAATTGCTGTTGATTTAATTCTTGCCATACACAACCAAGGGCTCCCCCAATCATACTGTGATATTGGAATTAGTTGGCTTTGAAATCAAGCAGAACACTTCCATCCTGGCACATAGATCACTTTTATGTTGCATGTGGTTCCATTAGGAAAGATTTGATGTCACTGTCGCAGTAAAATTGCTGATTTCAATCTTGTCTGGTTTCCCTCTTTGCACTTGGGCAAACGGAGAAGTATTTTGCTTTTCTGTGGAGTTTTCCATTGACCAACAAGGGCATCTCAGTCGTCTCTTAAAAATAAATTTAAGGCTAAAAAGGGCTGGCAGCTGCCATCTTAAAGATCTCAAAAAAGTAAAACATCTTAGGTTTTTTTTTTCTTCTCTGACTTGAAGCTCCTGTGCTCGTTTATTGCAGTAGGAGTCTATGGAATCCACAATTAATTAAATAAATTTTGCAGTCTCTTTTCATGGATGCTGAACACTACCAGGAAGAGTGAGACATTGTCTTTCTGGGTTTTAACCCCAGCTCTTTCAATGTGTAAAAATATTGATAACCCAATATTAACCTGCTATCACCTTTCTGCCCTGGGATTGACTGAGTAGAGGGGCAGGGGCAGCTGGAGAAAAGTGTTGCCATGGCATTGAAACGTGGTCCCAGTACAGCACCTTTCTTTACCAGTACAAGAAATGTTCTGTTCAGCAGTCCCTTCTTCCTGGGTCATTGGATGACAACATCTGTTTTCACATGGATTTATTTTCTTCTTCAAAAGCGAGAACCTAGTTTGGGTGGTGTTTCTGACTGACACGCTAGCATGAGGATGTAATGATTGGACAAGAGGAAATGGCCTCAAGCTGCATCAGGGGAGGTTTAGATTGGATCTTAGGGAGAAGTTCTTTACTGAGAGAGTGGTTGGACACTGGAACAGGCTGCCAGGGAGGTGGTGGAGTCGCTGTCCTTGGAGGTGTTTAAAAAACAAGTAGATAGAACACTTGAGGTCATGGTCTAAGAGTTACAGAGATGCTGGGATGAAGGTTGGGTTTGATCCTGGAGGTCCTTTCCAGCCATGAGGATCCTATGATTCCATGATGCTGGCTGGTCATTTCACAGTACCCAAAGCAGCAGTTTCTGCCCCACACAAAAGCTAACCCAGCTGGGATCTAACCATGTTTCCCCTGAAGCACAGGAACAGAAGGATCTCTGGAAGAGTTTGAGAGCTAATGTCATGAGAGGCAGTGTCCAGAGTCAAATATTCTGGTGTTGACAATATTTTTGTTAACATTCTTTGTGGAATGTAATTGGTTTGGATTTACATTTAAAAGACAGAACTAAACTAAACTCTGAATTTCCAGTCATCTTCTGGGCACTGATGCTTTTTGACTCAGGCTTAGCATTTATGTGTCCTGTTATTATCAGTGAGATGTTAAAACCTTATGGCTGAGTACCATACTCCCTGAGATACTGGAATATATAATGTATGTGGATTTCTTTGCTTTTACTTCTAATCTTTCAGCAACCTTATACTTTGACTTCTCTCTCAAACCAAGGACAGACCATTTTCTTCACCTGGGAATTCTGTTTTCAATCAGGAGGTGTCAGCAGCTCAGACTTCAGGGATGCTGGCAGGTACTGCTAGATTATTGATAAATGCAGGAATAGCCACACCAAAATAATGAAAATCTTTGCAGACACTCTGAACCTGTAGCAAGGGTAGCAATAAGTGCTAGCACGCCCTGAGATACATCTGGGACCTTTAGTTTTACCCAATAAAATGTAAAGAAAATTAGAAATCGCACGTACAAGCCATTTGTCTAAACTCTTCTTTGTTAAAGCCAAGTGTAATGTCATGAGCTTTGGAGATGAGAGAGAACCCAAATCCTGACAAATGCTGTTGGAGACTTTCATGAGGCTGGGTACCTTGCAGGAGCCTATTTCTTTCCAAGATGTTCAGTCAAGTGGTCAGACTCTGCAGCCCCCATTGATGCTTCATAGGACCCTTTTGCTAACTGTTTTTGGAATGGACTGTGTTATTTCTTAGTGCAAGAGCCCAAGCCTTTCTTACGTTTGTTCTTCTAATAGATCTGTGCTTCCAAGTTAGCTGGTGTTGAAGTGCTTGAACTCAGAAAGGCTCTACAGAGGGCCAAGGCTGGTTGTGTGAAGTTCAACAAACCCAAGTGCTGGTTCCTACTCTTGGGTCATAACACCACAGAAGGCTACAGACTTGAGCTGCTGGAGAAAGGCAGCAAAGCTGGTGAAGGATGTAGAGCTCCAGACCTATGAAATGGCTGAGTGAACTGGGAGTGTTTTAACCTGGAGAAAACAAGGCTCAAGGAGACCTCATTGTTTACAGCTCCCTAACAGGAGGTTGGAGTAAGGTGGGATTTGTCTGTTCTCCCAAGCACTAAGTGATTGGACTAGAGGGCATGAACTCAGGTTGTGCCAGGAAAGGATCAGATTTGGATATTAGGAAAAATTTCTTTACCCAAAGTGTTATCATACACTGGAATAGGTAGACCAGCAAGGTGGTGGACTCATATTTAAAAGATGCAAGACATGCAAGATGCAATGCTCAGGGTCATAGTTTAGTGATGGACCTCACAGTTCCGGATCAATTGTTGGACTTGATACTAAATGTTTCTTAAAACCAAAACAATTCTGTGATTCCAGGGTCCTCTTCAAATAGAAAATTTATACTGATAGAAGCTACTTTAGCTGTCATTAGTTGATCGGTATTGACAAGTGAGTGAGAGATGCTGAGGAATGTGCTTTTATATGGCTGCACTGGAAAAGCCTAGATTGGCACATGCAGCACCAGCTGATCCCGTTGCTCACTTCACTTGTCGTCAGTGTCCAGACTGGGAAGTTTCTTTGGGTAAGTTTAGGATTCCTGCTGGACTCCAGTATCTTCAAGAGTTCCAGCAGGGCTCCAGCTCTTACTAATTGGTTGGGTTTGGGTTTTTGGAGTTTTTTTTGGGAAGTGTGAATGGAGGCAGAGCGTACGTGTGGCATGCTGTGGTAATTCCCTTGCTTGTGCCAGGCAGGTTGGCTGCAGTTCTGCACCTCCCTGGCAGCAGTAGCTCTGGTGGGCTGGAATTTAGCTCTTGGAAAAATGTTGTGCTGGGGAGTGGAAGAAAAGGAGTTTGGCGTTTACGGGGCCATGAAAACAAAATGCTCTTTTTTCAGCAGAGGTTTTTAGGGTTTGGGGGAGGGCAGCGAGGAGCTTGTTGAGAGGTAGAGGGAATATCTCATTAATGATTTGCTAATGAGCTGTAAAACTTCTGACTCTTTATAACTTTTGAGGATGGAAAATGTTTCTTGGAATGCTACAGCCCCACAAAGGCTGGGGCAGATCCTGGCTGCCTCTGTGTAGGGTCTTTGATACAGTCTGACTTACCTCTTTACTCCAGTCCCTTAGGCCTTAGAAAAGATTAATCACAGTGTGGTGGGAAGCACATGGAAATAGCAAAGAGATGAGAAATGAGAGCGGGGAGAGGAGGAAAAAAGCCCCAACATGAAACACTGTTTTCTTTCTGGTAGAGCTCGGGCAGGAATAAATTGCCAGTGATCTCACTTTTGAGCAATGTCAGTTTATTTGTACTGACTCTGAACTGACCATTTAGCAGGGGCTTCTTGCTCGGAGGCCTGACGGCTGCTCTGCTCTGGCTTGCAGGGAAAGAGCTCAGCAATGATACAGGTTCTATGTAAAAAACAGCAGTCAGCAGGGATTTGGTGTGGGGAGATCCAGCCAGAGCCCAGCACAGTCAAAGGACATTGGCTTCAGCCTGTTAGCTCTGTCCCCATCCAATCGACTAGTATCCAGCCCATGGATGGGCACAGCACAGGCTGCTGTGGCTTGCAGGGAAGAAATGAGGCTGATCAGAGCCTAATGGAATAGAGATAATTAACTGAAACTTGACAGCTCTGCAATCAAAGTTCCTGGAGTGTTAAGCAGCGATGACTTGGAAAGTGCCCAAGAAGGGCCAGGGTATGGTAGAGATGTGCTGTTCCTGAAGCAACTACACTTTCCTCTGTGCTATGTCTCTAGGATGGATGAGTCTGGGTGTTTTGCTGCAGCCAGACCATGTGGTTGGTATTTCTGCAGCAGTAGCTAAGGACAGTAGTAGGGCTTAGACATGGATCCTGAAGGTGCACCAGAGTTCAGATCCTGGTCCTGCCAGTGCCTTGTGCTGCCACCTCTAAGACTCTTCATTCCTTCTGGGTTTCAGTTTCCTGCCTGTGAGATGTGGGTGAGAAAGCAGTTCTTCTGGCTGCTGTCAGTACAGCAGCTCTTTGGGCTGGGGCGACTCACATGTGAAGTCCCTTGCAGAACAAGGCTGTTGCTTTGTTCAGACCTGCTGGGATTTGTCACTGGAAATATTAAGAATAACACAAGTGGAAACCCCTGCTGGGGTTAGCTGTGAAATCCCTGTGGCTCTCAGTTTGTGAACAACCTTTGTCAAGTAAGCACTGCACAGAGAGAAGCTGTGACCTCCCCAAAGCCCTGTGTGCACCTTTCCTCGCAACTGCTCTTGCCTGGGAAAGGCTCTAACACCATAAATCCTCCTGCATGAGGCAGCACTCCCACGTCCTTGTTGTAAGGGAGAGCAGAGACCATACGAAGGTGCCGCACATTTGCAGCCTTGTTTTGTGCAGAGCAGTTGGAAGGTGCCCAAGCATCGATGTGAGCAGTGTTAGCACTTTGTGTTTTCTCGGTTTTAAAGCTCAAGTGTTTAGTTAATGTCTGCACAGGTGGTTAAACGCGAGGGCTCTCTCTGCCAAGTTACAAATCTGAAGTTTACTGGAAAGAAAAAAATAATCATAAAGTCCGAGTTTATTAATGGTTTTTGCAGGCTGTAAATGTAAGGAAATGAGCCCACTCACGCAGATGGGTGTAATGGGTGCCTAGTGTGACACCTACGAGTGCCACTCAATGGTTATAGGGTTTGGGACTCAAGGTGTGGGCCAAAGTCCCACGTTAACGTTGTAGCTGAACACATGGTTTGCACTTTATAAACCGAGTCTGTTCAGTCCATGTGTCTGTCTTGCAGGCGCTGCTGCAGAAAGGCTGTTGGTATCAGCACAGGTATTTGGGCTTAGCTGTACATGCACATCTCTCTGAAAAAGAGCTGCCATGCAGGGGCCAGGAGATTTGGTGGAAGAGATTTTGTTGTTTGGTTCACAACAGCCTGAGAAGTGATGCTCTGGATAGCAGAGTGAGCTACAAGGCATCAAAGCTACCCTCAGTTTTGTGGCTCTCGGCTTCTAGTGATTCTGGGAAGAGCTAAATGGCAACCAAATCTGCATATCCTTTGAGCAGCAGGCAAAGTTTCATGTCTTTCTGGGTACAGGGGTGTGAATCTGGTTTTGAGTGACCTGTGAGGTAACAACTGCATTTTTCCCATTACTGGTCTCTCCAGGGATGAGATTCCTCCTTAAAACCTTGTTGCTAATGGGAGTCCTGCCCCTGTTTTCAAGGAAACTGTTGATGGGCTCTTTCAGGAATGAGGCAAGGTCTGCAGATGCTGGGACAGCAGAGCTTTAACAGGCTGTTGCAGATCCCTTTTGTACAGGCAGTGGAAGAAAGGACAGTGAGTGTGCTCCATACAGCCCCATTCATCATCCTGATCTAGCACCATGGAAAGAGGAACTTGAAGCTGCTGGGGAGGTGCCCTCTCAGAAAGTGGTCAGAAAATCATTCATCTGGAGCACTGCTGGGGTTGCTGATGGGATTGCTGCCCACTTTCTACTAGTTCCAGTAGCAGATCTTTCCTACATATTTCTAGTCAGAAAAATATTGTGATGAGTCCTCTTGGATCCCAGTATCCTTTTCATCTTCACTTTAGGCTATTATAAAGTGGAGAAAATTTATATTCTGTATCTGCAAGCTCTTTACATCTCAAGAGAGTTACTCTGCATAACTAAGGTTGTATGGTTGTGACTATCAGGCAGTGTCACACATGGTTGTCAGGCTTTGAAACTAGGAATTTTGAAATACATGAGGATCTCCTGGATTTAAACTGAATGCACCGACAGGTTGAGATGCTCGAGGGAGATGGGCACTGATTGTTTTCATTAGTATTTGTAGAGTCATAGAATGGTTTGTGTTGCAAAGGACCTTAAAGGTCATCTAGTTCCAATGCCCTCCCACTAGACCAGGCTTCCCAAAGTCCTGTCCAAATGGGTCTTGAACAATTCCAGCTCCATTTAAGTACTGTAAGGCTGATACAGGGTCTCCCAGGAGCCTTTTCCAAATTTGGCCTCACAGCTTCTTTCAGCTTGGCCTCACAGCAGTTCTCACAACATTTCTGTGGCCTCCTCTGGCTCAGGTCAAACAGATCCCTGTCACTCCTGTGCTGAGGAGCCCAAGACTGGACCCAGCACTTCAGTGGTCAGGGTCTCATCAGAGCAGAGGGGCAGAATACCATCTCTTGATCAGCTGCTCACACTTCTGGGGAGCAGCCGAGGACACAGTTGCCTTCTGGCTGCAGGTACATGTTGCTGGCAGCTTTTCATCCACCAGTACCCCCAAGCCTGTCTCTGCTGGGCTTGCTAAACATCTCTTTTGAAGATACAGTGCTCAGTGGCTCTGTGCCCTCCCACCCCCTAAATACCCGGTGAAAAGCAATGGGCCCATTCCTGTGTACTCAAAGAATAGTCAGTAGCCAGGCATGGTTTTATGATTAGTCTAGTGTCTGGGGCTGTTTTCACAGTAGGTGAGTTAGAACACAAGGAGATACCTTCTCTGCCCTGCTGAACTTCTGTCATTCAGATATCAGAGTCTACTTGAATCACCCCCAAGGAAATAACTGATTGAACAGCCCCCGAGTGACACGTGTTCCTATTTGCTGCTTCATGGTAGAAGGCTCCAAGGTCTGTTGGTGAGATGGAGCTTCCTGCTGAGAAGTCAACTCAAGCTGGCTAGAGATTAAATAACACTTTTAGCTGTCTGACACTGTGAAGCTTGAAAGAAGAATTAAAACTAAAAACATGCAGTGTCACCTGAGGAGTAAACCAGAGCTTGCTGAAGCCCATCGAAAGGTTTCCATTGAATTCAGCAGGTACTGGAGCAAGCTGCCAGCAACATGCTGATGCGACCTCAGGTTACAGCTCTGCCATTGCCACCAAAGGAGTTTGTTCAGGTTTGTTCAGGACAGATTAGCTCAGCATCTGTCCCTGCAAAGGCAACTGAAAAAGAAAGAAAAGGGGTGGGATTGGACGTGGAGCTCATTTTGAAGATTTCAGTTTATAGGCTGGATTTATCACCCAGAGCTGAAATGATTTCTCAGTGTTAGACACCTGCCCTTCCCCACGGCCAGCTCATAAATGACACTGCTCTTTAATATAATGGTTTGAAAGGTACAAAGAGTAAGTTCCAGCTGAAGCAATGTTTAATTTGGCTTTCATGGTTCAATCAGCCAAGGAGCCGTGGGCATGTCAGTTTGAATCCAGCTGCAGTTGTGTGTCAGGCACCCAGCCCCAGCCCTGAGCATGGACGGACCCCTGTGCCCCCATCTCGGGCCCCGCACTTCAGGCAGCCCCGTGCTTCAGGGAGCACTTAACATATGAAAGAATTTATTCCTGTTTTGAATTTGAGCAGCACTGCAGCACATTGTACTTTATTACAATGCTTCTGAATTGCTTTCATAATTTCCCCTGTGCCACCACCCGAATGTAATTCTTCTCCCGTGCCGACTCCACTCCGGCGTAGCGCAGGACTGGCTGCTGCAGGCTCCTCTGGCCAGCCTGTGCTTTACATTCCCTATCATCTCCCAAGCAGTAAGAACGCATTTCAGTTCACTGCTGGTCCCCTATGGGAACAGAGTATGATTATGTCCTGCGAGTGAGGAAAAATAAGGTGAAGAGAGATGAAGACAGTGGTAGTTCCCTAGCAGGAGGAAAAGCTGTGGAGCTGCCAGCTGCCTTGTTCATTTGTGCTACTGGATTTTGGTTTGGCCTGCGTGTCGTTAACTGGATTACAGGGAGAAAAAGCTTTTGATTGCCTAAAGCTCATGCCCTTCCTGGCAGAGGCAGTGGGCAGCCTTCAGCACACACATATATTCCAGCTTTAATTACATATTTTTGGAGCTTAAGAGTTTCCCTTGGGACGTGCATGTTCTACTAGTTGAATTGTTGGAAACTGAGGTCAAATAAGAAGATGAAGGTGCTTTTTATAAAATAAGTGTCCTGTTTGCTCTTTCTTCTGGATCTGTAATGTCCTTAAGGTGTTAAAAAATGTCAGTGGGGCTATTAATCCCAGTCCGTTCATGGAACCAGGATGCGACTATTGTGTTAGAGATTTGCTCAGCACACAGAGACCCCATCCTCTGCTGTGATTTGAGAGAAGAAAACTGGATGCAAAGCTGCCTCTTAATAAATGTGTCCTCATGTATCATCACTTACTGTCTTTAGAATATGAGAGATTGTTTTTCCAAGTGATCCTACAGCATTGGGAAGACTTCTGCAGCTTTGGCTCATAGTGATTATTCCCAAGTGTTGTCATCGGTTCTTCCTGTATTTATGTGAAATTGCTCTTAGCCTGTGCTTGGCTCCCGGAGCTGATCATATTCAGAAGTTCTTTGAATAGGAAAAAACCCACCACATCCCCACCCCCTGCTTATGGTCTAAAAGATGATTTGCTTCATTCAGTCCCACACTGCTGGGAGATGCCAAACTGAATCTTGTACAGCTCCCAAATCATCTCTTTTTCTTCCTCAGCCTATTGTTCTTGGTATCGGTTGTATGTGTTAGTTGTTATTAAGGAGAGGCGTAAAGAATGTAGTACAGATCACTTCTTCACAATTAGTAAACCTGCCCCTTGCTGATCTGTTCACTGAGAGCCTAAACTTGCCCAGACCCTGCGTGTTGTAGTCACAGCCATCAGAGCAGAAGTGGAAAGCACTACGAAACTGAACTGTGGGTGATGGCACCCGCTTCAGGCTAAATGATTACGATGCAGATCCTAGTCCTGCTTTGCCGTGTACTCTGTGAAGATGAGGAATGTACGCTTTCTATCAGCAGAGGGGAGAATTGGCCCCACATAGTGATGCTGATACAGTTATCAGGCTCAGACTCTTGTACCAGACTCAGTACAGTCAGGGATTATCAAGTAAAAGTGCAACTGCTGCTTATTGAAACTTAGGAGAGGTGACTGACTGCTTAGGGCTCTGCACCTTCAGTAGTCCAAAAGGATGGAGCTTTAGCCTAGAGTCTCCAACATTCAGTCTGCTGTAGAATTAGTTTCTGATGTTGCCAGTCTTGTAAGATCCATTGGGATTCCTAACCACAAGAGGTGTGCTGAGGCAACTGGTGAGGCATGTGCAAAGTCACACCTGAAAGGTGAAGTTTATTTCTGTCAGCTCAGTTTAGCTGAGAGCTTGGGAGTATCTGCTGGCAGCAGCCATGGTGTGAGGATGTTCATAGTGACTTTCTGTATGAACTGGGCATAAAAACTCGCTGTATTCTCTTCAGCAAGCAAACGCTTAAGTTTTTTCACCAGAGCTTTAATAAAGACTTCTTTCTCCGATCCCTTCTCCATCCACAAGTTTCTCCGTTACCAGTGTAGCTGAGAAACATCTTCAGTTATTAGGGCCACCATCCAAAGATTCCCTATGCCTCTGCCTTAATGTCATCTGTTCTGTTCATTCTCTTCCAAGTATGTGCTGAATTTTTCTTTTTAGAAAAAGAGTGTGGCTACTTCTAAGAAACTTTCTCCCACACTGAATGTCTTTCCCAAGCATGAGAACATTCTACCCTTTCATTTGCTCACCAGACAGTGCATGATTTGCAACGGAAACTGGCAAGAACACTCAAAATAATAAAAATAAAAACTGTGATCATCTTGGAGCTGGGAGATGAGTGCACTTGCTGAGATATGCAGGGGTTTTGAGCGCTGTGAGTGAAGGCTCCAGGAATGTTAACTGAATTTTGATTTCTCAGTAACAAGCTGTATGTATGGAAAGAGTGTGGTAGAGGTCAGGAGAGGGTGAGAGAGGCCAAGTTCAGCCTTTAGTGCTTGCTGAGTGGGGTTTGGTTACTGCTGTTTTCAGACATGAGCTCTAATGTTTATTGATTTGAATGGGGTCTCCTCTCACACAATAATTAATGCAGCACTCGCTGTTCACAGTGCTCTTGCAAAAGCTGTGCTGTGTATTAGCACTAATACTGCTGGTGTGGGATCCTCCGTGAGTGCTGGGGCTGGAACGGGCGAGAGTGTGTGTGGATCCTTGGGCTGTGCTATAAGCAGTGGAAAAAAAGCGATAGGTGAAGGGTTGTTTGCTTCCCTAGCTGCCTGCTTTTCTTGTGTGCTTTGTGGGTGAATCTTTGGGACAGTTGCTTTTGGAATAATTTGAATTGAGTTGCCTCTGTTTTAGGAACCCCTGTCAGACCTTTGGTCTGATGTTCTGTGGCAAGATGTTTCCCTAAGATGTAAGGAACTCTGCTTTAAAAGCAGAATATCATTTATCTCCTCTCAAATGAAGACAAAGAATTCCAAGGAAGTTTCGGAGACATCCCCAAAATTGAGGAGTCCTTTAAAAATGCTACTACCAAAGTCTTGATTTGCCTCTGATTTTCTCAGGCTGCAGATTGAATAGGTAACTCAAAGCCTGACTTGAACTGTTGATGACTTGACGTGAAAATGTCCTTCACGTCATCCTTTGAAAGCAGCATTAATTGCTGTTTATGAGACCACTCAGAATCCAGTAGTAATCTCATCTTTAATGAAATTTGCTCCCCTGTAAAGAGGAAGCTGAGCTGTCCTTGTTCTGTTCTAGCTGCTTTAAGATCAGCTTCACAAGAGTTCTTACAGTAGGTTTGTGTTTTACACTATGATGAGGGTGCTGCAGTCCAAAGAGGAGGTGAATACCTGAGGTCACCACACTGGATTGGGCAATAGCACACTCAGGTGTTTTGGACTTGGGTCATTGTGTGAAGTTGCCAAGGACTGGGTTTGACTGTGGGAGTAGCCTTGGTTGAACAGGCTTCCCAGGGAGGCAATTGAATCATCATCCCTGGATGTGTTTAAAAGTCATAGATTTGGAGCTTAGGGGATACAGTCTAGCAGTGAGCTTGGTGCACTTAGGTTAACAGTTGGTCTTGATGGTCTTAAAGGTCTTCAACTTAAATGATTCTATGACTTATAAAGCTGGTAGATCACTGCAGTACTTCATGTAGGTAGGTCAAGGTGACTGCCCTCTCACAACATAAGCTGTTGTGCAGTTGCCCTTCAGACCTTTCTGTGCAGAGCACAGCGTCCTCATAACCTGCACCGTCTCCTCTATTTTCATCTCTAAGTACCTGAAGCTGTCATGTAGCTAGGGTGTTTATCCTGCTGTTTTGTCCTCCTGTAGTGTCTCCTGCCACAGATCTCTGTCTGACAAAGCAGGAGGAAGGGTTATATAGCAGCCACGGCTCTGAATTAAGGCACAGAGATCAAAGGGAGTAAAGGTTTTGCTTCACCAGCATTATTAGACCTTGTTGACATTTCTCACTCAGCCCTTAATCCATAAAGTGAGACTAAAAAATCTGAATGGCTGGCAGGGCAGACAGGGCGATTTCAGTATCAGTTCTGAGGTACTAAAGAACAGATCCTTGAAGTGTTTCAGCATCTTTTTCCTATTTAAGTGTTGCTGAATGAAACATCCAAATAAATCAATCTCATGGGTTTGGGCTGGCTTAGTTGTGATTTTTGAGCCTTTTGGTTTGGCAAAACCATGATAAACTCTTTCTGGACAGTGGCCACGGTTCCCTTTGAAATCCTGCGAAGCGGCACACGAAGCTGTGTGCTGCTCTCCCCGTGTTTTGGAGCGATGGACTGGGAACTGTGCAGAGTCTCCCAGCTGTTCCCACACAAATCCTTCATTTGGATGAAAGGAGACTGTCGCTGTTGAAATGATAGCAGTGAACAGCAGCAGAAATACGACAGACAGATGGGTGTCAATGTAACAGCTGTAAAAGGTCCATAGGAGAAAACTGAGATACGGGCTAATTTATTCTACTCCTCTTGCATCGCATTGTTGTTTCTGAATGGGTTGGGTACTTGGTGATCCAACAGCAACATAATTCCCAATTGTCAAGTGATGATGCACAATTGCCAGAGCTGTAGGGTTCTGCCAGCTGGAGGACTGGCTGTTAGGATTCTCTATTCCCCCCAAATCAGTGGGGAAACTTCTTAGTAAGACATAGCTTCAGGGCATGGGCACCTGCTGAAGTGCAAAAAAGGAGTCGTTTCCTTCCTTTTTGAGTTTGCCTTGTTCTCTTGCACTACTTGGGCAGTGAAAGCGATGAGTAAGGGAGAAGATCCAGCACCAAATTATCAAGATGATTGTGAGCCAACCGTATATGGATCAAGCAAGGAAGGAGCTTTGTAGAGCTGGGCTTGTTGGGAAGAGGGAATGAAGCTGCTCCCTCCTAGCAATCCTACAGCTACTTGGAGGGGAGTTACCAAGGCGAGGGAGATGCTAGTGGTGCCAGAAAATAGAACAAGGGGGCAGTGGCTGTATAACAGCTGTTTGGAAGCTGCAAGTTGAATATTATGAAAATAGTTTTCACTAGAAAGGAAGTGCAGGCCTGGGACGGGTTGTCTAGACAGGCTGTTGAAGCGCCATCCTTGGAGGTTGTTGAGTCTTGGCTAGACAAAGCCGCAGCTGACCTGGGCCAGCCCTGGCAATGATCCCACATTGAGCAGGAGACTGAGAGGTTCCTCCCAGCCAATATTTCTGCGATAAGAGATACTGGAAAGGAAAAGCTGTATCTGCAAAAACACTTTAATACTCAATATTGGACAAAATTAGTTGAGGCACAGAAATAATGAGGAAAGCATTTCTTAAATATGTGGAAAAAAAGAGCAACTTAATGTAATAAAAGAAGTCCAGACACTGAATTTTACTGCAGGCTTCTTGAAAAAAAGGTTCTGCAGCATCTTGGGCTTTCCGCTGACATCCACACAGAACGATACACCAATGGATCTGTCACAGCTTTGCTTCACTTTGACACAATTAAGCCTAGAAGCTGCGGGTTTGCTATTCCCAGCACATTCACTGTATAAACAAAACTTGTTTTATTATGTTTACTCATTTGGAAAACAGCTAATATTTTGGGTGCCTATTCTAAGATTTTGCTGTTGAACTCACTTCAATATTTTTTCCTGTGTCATAATAGTTGGCTTGTGACAGCAAAGTGTAGTAATGGAGTGACTGTGGCTGAAATCAGAACCGTGTACCAGAGGCTGGTTTGATCTTCTGTCAGTTGCAGTTACTATCACAACTTGACTAATTGGTTGAGTATGAGGACAGAAGAAATTCTCCTGAGCGAAAATTTAAAAATGAGTATTTGGAGCCAGTAATAGTTGTTTGGGGAAATCCTGAGCATTTGAAAGCTAGAGATTCCATCGTCTCCATGAAAAACATGAGCTGGCACTGTGTTTGTGGAGTTCTGGGAGAACTAGGTGGTGAAGGATCAGTCATGCTCATTTCCCAGAGGAAATGGGGCAGTTGGTGCTCTTGCCTGTCTCAGACAAGGACATCTCTTCTGTTCAAGCTTGGTGATGATGTGGGAAAGGAAAGAGGTGATATTGTTCTGCAGAAAGGCAGCTTCTGCCTTGAGCCTTCCCAAGTTACAGAATAAGGGATAGAATTTAAAGATTCCCGTGAAATGGCAGAACTCCTGGGACTTCAGTGGAGCAAGAATTTCAGCCATATTTTCAATAACTACTGTCCTTTCTCCAATTTCTCTTATAAGAGATCTCTTGAGGGCATGTTTGTCACGCTTGCCATAGGGAAATTACCTTGAACGTGTTCTGCCAGAAGCCTAATTCTGGGCTGCTTCCAGTTTGCTTCACTAATGGGTAAACGGTCGAGTTATCTTGGGAGCTTAGTCACATCAAGATATTGCTCACACCAAGCACTAATTCATTTAGTAGCATAGAAGGCTTTTGAGATGATGGCTTCATCATGAGTCAGTTATTCATTATCACATTCCTCTGACGTTACACAGCAATATTGGAGCTGCCACAAGAAAACAGATGAACGATACAAGATTAGATGGACCTTGTCTCTGATAATGGCTAACGTGTCATGCCTCAGCCAGACGCAAACATCCACCGTGTTGCATCAGGCTGCTCATGCGAGGGAGACAGAAGCCTTTCTCAGCCCCGGCCTGTGGTTAGTTTATACATGGAAATGTGAAAGTGACTTTGCAGCTTCATTTCAGTTACTGGCATGGTGAAATTCCTCCTCCTAACCGTGTCTAATCATTCCTTTTGAAAATCTTGTTAAGGTATTCTCTTCAATTAGCGCTCGTTTCAGTGAGCTTCACGGATTAATTAGATGTTGCATTACAAAAATAATTACGCCTTTTAACCATTTTCAGTTATTTACTTCTTTAAATGTTAGTTTTGTGAAGCACGCTGGCTCGGTGCCATAATCGTTTGAGCAGAATCTAACAGAGATTAATGAACAGGCTTGAAACACAAGCACTGAGTCCCCCAGCATTTTGTAATTAAGCAGCTTGATTGAAAACAAGCGGAACAACTCTCTACTCTGAGAAGCAGAGTGGAACAGCTCTCTGCATTGAGACCTCCACAATGACAAAGAGCAAAACGGCGTCTGAAAGGAATTTAGGTAGCTTTGAATTTTTCTTGGCTACCTGATAGTTTCCTAGAAGAGGTGTTTGAAGGATGGACGTTTAGGCAGTGCAGATGTTATTCCCCAGCCTTCTGCTTCACAAACCCAGGATGACAAAGGGATATGTCTGACTTTTCTGAGGAAGGAATTAAATGCTTGTCTTGACACGCTTCTGCTGCTGTGCAGACACAGCTCATGTAATTCCAAGGAGGTGACTTTGTAATGAGCTGAGAATTTGTGCCATCAGCTTCCACTGAGTTGCTTCTCCCTTACCCTGATGCCAGTGAGATCTAAACTGGGCCCTCTACAAGTGCCTTGTGCGCAAATGGCCTGCGGCCATGAAAAGCTGTTCCCTGTGTTTTGGGGAAGCTGGGCTGATTTACACCGACTGACAAGCTGGCTCCAGGTAGAACTCGGCATAATAAGCAGTTTGACTGCGAGTACCCTACGGCTTCCTCTGCTGGTTCCTGTACATGTGTGAACAGGGCAGTAATTGATGTGAACAGGGCCAGCCTGAAAAAGCTGATACTGAGCTGAGGAGCGAGGCAGTGCTGAGTGTTGCTTGCACGAAGGGCAAGCGAGATAAACACAAAAATACCGGCGTTGTTCTCTCCCTGTCCAAGCATTACCTGCCTGAGCTGCGTCTCTGTGGAAATGTGGCCATCTGAGGCCACAGACATCAATTTTCTCTTATTTTCTAACCCTTTTATCTCTCCTTTTTTTCTGCAGGCAGATCCTGTTTACAATCCATACCTCCCCACTATCATCCCCGTTTAGTCCATTTGCATTTATTGGATTTTAAAAATGGAGAGGGAGAAAAACTTAGAGGAGAAAATATGGGCTTTTCATTGGAGGTCTAACATTGAAATGCAGAGCCTTTCTTTGGGCTTTTAGTGGCTAATACTAACATGTTTGAAGTGATTTATGCTGCAGCGTGGCTTAAAATCCATACACAGATCTTACAGATACAAAATCTCTTCAAACATCCTCCAAACCTGAGGCAGAGCCTGAAGCTGCCAGGAGAGGGTTAGGTTGGATGTTAGGAACCAATTCCTCACAGAAAGGGTGCTCAGACTCTGGAATCATAGAATCATAGGATCATAAGGGATCAGAAGGGCCCTCAAAATATCATCTAGTCCAAACCCCCTGCCACAGCAAGATCACCTAGACCAAGTCACACAGGAACACATCCAGACAGGTCTTGAACATCTCCAGAGAAGCAGACTCCACAACCCCCCTGGGCAGCCTGTTCCAATGCTTCGTTAGCCTTGCTGTTGAAGAAGTTCTTTCTGATACTGGTATGGAACCTCCTCTGTTCCAGCTTGCACCCATTGCTCCTTGACCTATCATCAGATGACATTGGGAAGAGCCTGGGTCCATCTTCCTGAAACCCACCCCTCACATATTTACAGACATGAATGAGGTCACCCCTGAGCCTCCTGTTCTCCAAGCTGAAGAGACCCAGCTCCCTCAGCCTTTCTTCATAAGGGAGGTGCTCTACTTCCTTCATCATCTTTGTTGCTCTATGCTGGACACCCTCCAGCAGCTCTGTGTCCTTCTTGAACTGAGAGGCCCAGAACTGGACGCAATACTGCAGATGCGGTTTCACCAGTGCAGAGTAGAGGGTGAGAAGAACTTCCCTTGATCTGCTAATCACCCCCATTCTGATCCCCCCCAGGATGCTGTTGGCCCTCTTGGCCACAAGAGCACATTGCTGGCTCAGAGTCATCCTGCTGTCCCCTAGGACCC
>VZRI01008352.1:896213-1029673 GCA_013397515.1 Upupa epops | reverse complement strand
AAAAGGCTCTCAGGTTGGTCAAGCATGACTTCCCCTTGGTGAAGCCATGCTGGCTGTCCCTAATGACCCTCTTGTCCCTGATGTGCCTAGAGACAGCACCCAGGACAAGTTGTTCCATCCTTTTTCCTGGGATTTTTCCTGGGATGGAGGTGAGGCTGACTGGTCTGTAGTTACCTGGGTCCTCCTTCTTACCCTTTTTGAAGACTGGAGTGACATTTGCTAATCTCCAGTCTCTAGGCACCTCTCCTGATCCCCATGACTTAGAAAAGATGACAGAGAGTGGCTTAGCAATGACTTTTGCCATCTCCCTTAAGATGTGTGGGTGCTTCCCATCAGTACCCATGGACTGTCCAGTGTGATGGTGGAGTCTCTGTGTCTGGAGTTGTTGAAGAACAGGCTGACTGTGGCACTCAGTGTTCTGGTCTGGCTGATGGGGTGATGTCAGGTTCTGGACTGGGCTGGATGAGCTCACAGGGCTTTTCCAGTCTCAATAATTCTGTGATTCTCGGTGACATCAAATTCTGCTTTGGGTCCTTTTAGTCAGTCCTTTCCTCAGATGCTTCTTCCATCAGTTTGTAGCAGGACACAATGTCTTTCAGATCTGGCTTCTACAAACTGTGACATGAATTGAATTTAGAACCATCTGGCAGTGACCTGTTCCAACATTGTCCTCTTCCTCTGCAAACGATGGTCACCTCCTGTACTGAAGGTAGCTCAGATGCTTTCTGTAGGGATAGCACAGTGCTGGGCTCTCCGGGTTGTGGGTTTGTCAGTCATTCTTGAATAGTTTAATTAACAATTGCTAGTTTTAGTCAGGAATTGAGAACTATCCTGTTTTCCAGAGAACCTGCTTATAATCTGAATGTTTGAAGAAGGAAGTTGGGAGAAGATTATGCCCAGTGTCCTGTCCTTATCTGTTGGTCTCTCCCTTCCCATTCCTACTGGGCTCCAGACCATAAGTGGGAGTATACAACTCCTACACTTCCAGGACACTTGACCAAGTGAACCATTTCTTGTATTGGTAAGGAAAAGTGGATTTATTTACCCACAATGATCCTCTTGCCTGGAAATGGGCAGAGGCGGTACCAGCAATGGGGTGGAAAGGGCATGTTTTCATACCGCTCACTGATGACTAAGCCAGCACATAAAAGGCTTGGAGGTGTTGGGTGACATTACACTTCTTTGTAGCATAATGTGCTTTTGCATGAAATGATCAAACCAGCCTGTTAGTGTAAATCTGTGTGGGCAATTCTCCTCCCTGTGTAGTCTTATAAAACACCCAGCTCAACATGGGTTGTGTGTTCCCTTTTTTCACGTGGCATATTCATTCAGGATTTTGTGCTTTCCTTTTCCTCCGGGCTGCAGTGCTGTAACTTTGCTGATATTCTGTGTTCAGTTGGCAAAGTGGTTAAGAGAGTTGTGTGGGGCTGGGATTTGTAACAGTGATTTGAGTAGGATGTACATCGAATGGCCTTTGCATTGCATTTGATCCTCATACACGCAATGTCACAGAATCACAGTGTTAGTGGTTGTAAGGAACCTCAAAAGATCATCCAGTCCAATTCCCCTTCCAGAGCAGGATTCCCTAGATCAAGTCCCACAGGAATATCTCCAGGTGGGTTTTAAATGCCTTCAAAGAAGGAAACTCCACAACCTCCCTGGACAGCCCCTTCCAGTGCTTTGTCACTCTCACTGTGAAGAAGTTTCTTCTCATCTTGATGTGGAACCTCCTCTGTTCCAGCTGACAGCTGTTGCCACTTGCCCTCTCACTGGGTGCCACTGAGCAGAACCTGGCTCCTTCCTCCTGACACCTGCCCTTTCCATATTGATCAACAGTCATGGGGTCACCCCTCAGGCTCCTTTTTTTCAAGCTCAAGAGACCCAGCTCCCTCAGCCTTTCCTCATCAGTGAGATGCTCCACTCCATCATCTTTTTGGACTGTCTCCAGCAGCTCCGTGTCTTCCTGGAACTGAGAAGCCCAGAACTGGACACACTATTCCAGATGCGGTCCCATCAGGGCACAGTAGAAGGGAAGGAGAACCAATCTTGATCTACTAACCACCCCCTTTCTAATCCACCCCAGGATGCCTTCTTGACCACAAGGTCCCATTGCCTGTATTCCATTGCATATACATGCATTGAGTTTATGTTCTGTTGCATGCACATGTATATGCAATACATTTACATTACAAAACAGCTCTCCCGAGCTATGTCCAGCTCTCAGGAAAATGCTTTGTCAGGCAAATGGCTAATCAGGAAATATACTTCTGCAGTAAAAGAAACATAAACAGTGTGTGTAGCTGGATAACCTGAGCTTGATACTGTAGTTTCTGATGATCCTGACTATAAACAGAACACCAGCAGGTCAGTGTATCATCTAACACTGGGAATACTGGCAGACTCCAGAACACAGAGAGGTTGTCTGTAGAGGGTAACTTTTACCACACATGGCATTCGTCTGTCATTTAAGATGGCTGAAGAAGAAACCATGTTAATAATGGCACCATCTTGCATCTCTGGGGGGAAATGCATGTCTTCCTGTACCATTCTCATAAAGGATCCCAAGAAGGACCCGATGAGCTTGAACATTTAAAGCAGCCCCCGGTACCTAGGTGCAATGCAGTATCTTTGCCAGGAACCAGGCCAAAACTTGTATTGTAGCATCAATTATTGAAATAGGCGGGCAGAGCTCTCCTCTCACAGCCTTTCTTCTCCTGGCTAGGAGGATACATTCAGGATCCAAGGAAAAGAGATGCTTCTGTACCTGCTGTTTGGCAGAGACCTCAAACATATCAAACAGCAGAGGTACAAGTCTTTCTGTTGTGAGGCATCGACCCATCTGCTGGGCAATGTGAGCGTGGAAATTGCTTATTTCTGGGTTTATTTCTTGGGTTCTTTTTTTTTGTTGTTGAGCTAGAGCTTGTGGTTCTGGGATAGAGAGGTATGGACACACAAATAAATTTAAGGTAAGCTAAAATCAACTTGCAGAATAGGTTCAGTGCAGGTACTGTCAGTTCTTTTTCTCATCCATATTGAAAGGCACTTTACTCTGGAAATGAATGCAGCTTTAGTCCAGGTAGCTCAAGGGCTGACATCTGCACCTTCATAGTCCAGGCTTCAGCGCAAGGTGCACAGAATTAATCTGAGCAGCTTTGTGCAGGATTAATCTTCCCAGCTCCCACTTCACTGCTGTCAGTACCCAAGCAAATCAGATTAAAGGTACCTTATGTGTCTGCTCTAACAGTTCTTCCCATCATTGTAACAGAGATACTTTCCTAGAGACCCACTTACAATGGTGATTACTGTGAAGCAAATACAATCTCCTTTATTTCCTTCTCTATCTAACATGTTCTCGTTGTTTAACTGTGAGTTTCTTAGTGCAGGGTTTCATCTCCTTACATTTTGGAAAGCATCTGGAAAACGATTGATGCAAATGTGTACAAACAGTAACAAACTTCATTGATTTTGGACTGTTTGGGGTGTTTTTTAGTGCTTTCTACTCAGCATGGAGGTCAGGACTGGAAAACATCACTTTCTAAAGCATACAGAAATTTCTGAGCTCCAGTACAGTGGCCTTGAACTCATGGCCCTCAAACCTCCTGCTATCTGCAAAGTCCTGAGAGAGCACAGACTGGCCAGGAATGCTGAGTTGCATCTTCCTTGGATCATAGAATCATAGTGCTTCAGTGCTGCTGCTCGTGGCCCCCGTAGGTTAAGGGTCAGTGCCTGTGCGTGTGCATGAAGTCTGAGCCTGCATTTATGCTCGCACTGATGTTAGGTGTAAAGTACTCTGATTGATAAATGTTTTCCTATGTTCTGTTCATAATCTGACTGTATTCTGCAGTCTTTCTAACTGAAATTTAGAAGCCCAACCACTTGGCCCCAAACTACTTCCATTCTATGGCTCAACATGAGCAAGGGCTGCCAAATCTTCTGCTTAGATCCTCTCCCAAAGCTCACCTGGCAGTTTAACACCACAAACACACCATCTGCAGCCTTTTATTCAGATATGATAACAGATTTTACTCTTTATCTGGAAAATACACTAATGTGAAGGGAAAGAGCTGTGAAAAACATTGTAAGGATAGCCGTAATGAAGTTTCTCCTCAAACTCTAGAGTCTGCATAGAATAGTAATAAGTTCACCTTATTGCTAAGCAGATGAAGCAGCTCAATGTGTAAAAGCTCTACTCTTAAGCGTTCCCTTAAGAGCAAACATCCCTTCCTGGGGAGGTTGAAATAATGATCCATTTAGGCTTTTATGCAGAGTTTAAATTTCACCTACATGGCTCTGCCTAAGCTATATCAAAATCCAGGCACTACTGAAATCCTCTGGAGATCCAAATGAAGATCTGAAGACCTGAGTCTGAAGCCAGCCAAGAGGCAAAGGGACTCGGGAGAAATCTAGGCAGCCTGAATATGCTCTTTAATGACTGTTCACATCTCATATGTTCTTCAGCCAGCAACTTACATCCAAGAATGTAATATCCTCCTCCACTCTTTTCCCTCTTTCTGTCCAGTCCTACAGCCCTTACATGAACTTTGAGTAATTCCCATCAAAGTCAGCTGGTTTGCTGAGCGGAGTTCAAATCCCCCTTGGCTCTGAGTAGTGCAGCTTTAAGTCCTGGTAATAAAAGAGATTGGGAAATCTGCAGAGAATTAGCAAACCACAGGCCAACCCCATATCCTGCTCACTGCCTCATCAGCCCGTTTCCAAAGAAAAGGTAACTCCCTGTCCAGCCTTCCCTAGTCCAGCAGAGAGACCTTGCAGCCTGCTACCTTTCAGCTGAAGATGTGTCTGGAGATCCTCTTCCCTGAAGCTTCAGAATAAATTATAAAGGCACTGTGTTGTTCCAGTCCTAGTGGAGAGGTTAATAAGATGTTCTCAAGACTGACAGTCTGTCTTGACAGCATTCGCAGCACTGCTTTGACGCTCTCCTGACAAGAGTTTCCAAGGTAGTAAATTGTAACTGGCCATAAAGCCTTCCCTGAGAAATGGAGGCACTAGCTTGTGCTTAGCAACACTAAATGCCGGGAAAGGTAATTTTCAGTGATACCCTTAACCAGGCTTAGCTGGAGCAATGATTCAGACTTCCAAGAAAGACACAATTGAAGTAGTTTTATTGCTCTAAATGGCATTAAATTTCACTTCTTATCAAAGCATTAAGATCTCTAAATGTATCTTAAACATATACTTAATCAAGAGTGTTAGGCTGTAGCCTAAATTGTTCTATTCCAAACTGGTACAGAGCTTTTTTAGTGAACCTGATGCGTACTCAACAGAAGAGGGGAGATGTCTCAAACATTTGAGCTCCGTTGCGGTTCTTGTCCTGTGCCCTGGGCTGCTTTGACCTGTAGCTGAGCTTTTCTCCCTGGAATCTAGGTGCTTTTGGGTTGGAAATTACTGAATCTCTAATTGGTGTGGTCTGACGTGATTGTCACATCAATATTGATGAACTCAACTGGAGCAGATGAGACAGCCCCTATCTCAAACTCAGGGACTGTAGGAGGCAAGTATGAAACACAGCACTGCATTTGGGACCTGCTCTATTGATGTGTCTGAACTGCATCGCTTGCTCTGACCAGCTCAAGCTGGGGGAATTGATAGCAGTATGAATCAGGGTCTGGATCCAGCATCTGTGGCTTAATATCACCTCATGGAAATACAGATACGTCTGAGAGGTGTTGTACCAGGGGATGAGGATAGGAAACTGCCAGCCCTAATGCAGCTTTCCCTTCTCCTTACTAATTGTTTTAGATAATGAGGGAGACGGAAGCACTCATGATGTTTAAGCCTAGAGGGTTGAATCCCAGCAGGGTTGACTCAGCTATTCATCTTTCAGAGCAGATAAGCTTGGTGATGTGCGTGGTAGGAAATGAAGAAAAAAAGCTTTCCATTATAACAGAGGCTGTGTTTAAACAATGCTGTTAAAAACTGTCTTCTGCCATCTCTATCTCAGGTGAAGAGGGGAAAACACTGTTAGAAAAGCTGCAGGTATTCAGAATGCCTGTACTGATAGCTTTGACCAAACTTTGATCAAGTGATCACATTTACAGGGTGATAGAATCTGCAAAACAAGGAGGGGACACTGCTTTGTGTTGCTGTCCCTACCCCAACAGCCTCTCTGTTGATGCTATCTGTGCATCCTTCTGGGCTTCGTAACAGCTGCTACTTTGGCTTCCTAATGCCCTAGACTTGGAAGTGCTGTGGAGGATTGTCTTGCATCACTCATACATGCTGCTTTTATTTACTTTTCTGAAGTACCGTAAACTTCACCTAACAGACTCTCATCTCCTGGTGCTGCGACAAATGTGATCTTGGTGATTCATAGATTCATAGAATCATAGAATGGTTCTAAGGTTCATTTAGTTGCAACCTCCCTGCCATGAGCAGGGATNTTCATAGATTCATAGAATCATAGAATGGTTCTAAGGTTCATTTAGTTGCACCCTCCCTGCCATGAGCAGGGATACCCCCCACTAGACCAGGGTGCTCAAGGCCACATCCAATCTGGCTTCCAGGGAGGGGGCATCTACAATCTCCCTGGGCAACCTGTTCCAGTGTCTCAGTACCCTCAAGAAGAACTTCCTCCTGACTTCTAATCTAATCCTCCACTCTTCCAGCTTGAAACCATTCCTCCTGCTCCTTCCAAGCATTTGGAAACAGCCCCTCACCAGCTTTCCTTTCAGGTGCTGCGAGACGGCTATAAGATCTCCCTGGAGCCTCCTCCAGGCTGAACAGCCCCAGCTCTCTCAGCCTGTCCCTGTAGGAGAGATGCTCCAGCCCTCCATTCATCCTTGTGGCCCTCCTGTGGATGCATTCCAACAGTTCAATATCCTACTCACAGATTTGCTTGTGTGGTGGGGCAGAGGAAGTTGCTGTATTCTAGCCAGGCTCATGTCCCACTGTGTGATGTGCCCATGCAGGCTGTCATGGAGTCAATGAGGTTTTTTTAAGCTACAGAGGAGTTGTGCCAATGCTACCATGTGCTCTTGTGTGGATGTGCATGAATGACTGATGCCTGCACCACAGGATGTGATGGTGCAGAGGGAGCAATGGCATTTTGATGCTGTGGCTGCTGAATATGTTCTTGTACTGGTGACGAGCAGAAATGTCAATTACAGAGCAAAGTGGAGAAGAAAAAGCTTCAGGAGGCCTCATCATGGCATTTCAGTTTCTGAAAGGCACCAACAAGAAAGCTGAGGAGAGACTTCTTACAAAGGCTTGTAGTGATAGAATGGGGGTAACGGCTTTAAACTGAATGGGGATTTAGATGAGGAATTAGGAAGAAGTTTTCAGAATCACAGAACTGTTGAGGCTGGAAAAGACCTCTGAGATCATCAAGTCCAGCCTATGACCCGGCATCACCATATCAGCTACACCATGGCACTAAGTGCCACATCCAGTCTGTCCTTAAACACTTTCAGGGATCGGGACTCCACTACTTTCCTAGGCAGTCCATTCCAATGTCTAACCACCCTTTCTGTGAGGAAGTACTCACTGTGGAAGCAGTGAGACACTGAACAGGCTGCCCAGGAAGGTTGTGGATGCTCCATCACAGAATGTGTTTAAGACCACGTTGGATGGAGCTCTGAGCAACCTGGCCTAGTGGAAGGTGTTTTTGCCCATGGCTGGGGCTTGGAATTAGATGAACTCTGATCTTCCAGCCTCAACCATTCTGTGGTTCTGTATGTGTACAACAAATGTGGCTGGATTGAGAAGTTACTGCTTGGGGAAGGAGATTATGCTGGTTTGAAGCTACATTGTGCAAGGTTCTCCCTGGATTTTGAGAGAGTGAAGCCATTGCTTCCTCTTCGCCCACCAGGATGGTTATGGTCCATAGCAGCTGGCAATCCAGTGGGGTCTGGATGTTGGCAGCACCAGGACAGCCCCTGGATGCAAGGATAAAGTGAGTTCTCCATATGTGCTTGGCCATGCACACCTTGTCAGTCAAAGCCTGGAACTTTTTCCTCATACCTAGGGGGTTTACTTGGTATCTTTGGTGGAAGATACTTTTTTTTTTCTGAACAAATTGTACTTTATCTGGTTTTTGTAGTCATAAATCCATCATAGGAGGACTATGAGATTTATCCATCATCCATCCTTCTCAGCAGAATGCTGTAGGTCAGAGGCAAAGTCCTTTTCCCTATATATTTTGCCTTATGAACATCCCATTCTGGTTATATTCCCTTTGCCCCTGAGTGCTGATGTCTCCTGTGTGTTTATTTTTTTCTCCTTTTCCTTTAGGGACTCACAGGAATGTGTGTGTTTTGAACGGGGAGAGGCACCATTGAAACAAGTGTCACGTTTACCCTAGCACTCTTGTTTCTGAAAATGGAAGAATTTCCGAGGAGGAGCAAAACGTCATTAGGGGAATCCACTTGATCTGTCCCCACAGCTTTCATGTTTTCTTATCCTCTGGGAGGGGGATTCTTATTCTAGTCAGGACTGGGGATTGACATAGCTCTTTGCTATTCTTAGCTGGTTTTGAGACAAGCCTGAGATGGTGGTTTCCATTAGTCATTTCCCATGTTGACTATATAAAGGCCATGGCAGGGCATGATGCTGGCCCTCAGCCTATTGCCAGTGTCCAGGAATCGGGGCGGAGGACTCTCCCTACAGACTGTACATTAAGGGGAATTCCGTTTCATGGGTGAAGGTTCACATTTTTCCTCTGGGGCTAAGGAATCATCCTGTTCCCTCATGCAGAGGTTATGCTGGGCAGCTTCCTCAAGTTTGCTGTGTTTGGGGCTCCCAGGATGGGATAGATGCTGCCCAGCCACTTCAGTGCAGGCAGCGTGGCTGACGCTAGGGGTAGTGTTGGGTTTGGTATGGAGTGAAAGAGACTGTGGATGTAACAAATGCAGAGTAAGACTCATCCAAAATGCCTTTCGTTTCCTCTTTTGTTTTGTGTTCTGATTGTTTGAGGTTCACAAAACTGTGGTTAGTTATTTTGCTGTTTTCCTTTTCACTGCTGCTTTTCAGCGTTGCCAGCTGTCTTGGTTCTTGCAGCATTCCTGGTACGGAGCAGGGCCGACACAAAACGCAGCTTCAAGACTGTCTTGTGAAAGCCTCTGCAGTCCAAGTTGGCAGGCAGACATGGCATAAGGGCTGGATGAGCATTCAAGTGTTTTACTTCTGTGAGCCTAATGATCAGTGCTCTACCATTGCATCTCAAGCTGCATGGAGCAAAGACTTCAGACACTCTCTGAAATGCTTAGCGTGTTCTGAGGTGCTAACGGCATTAACAATAATGAAAAGATGTATTAAGCTATGGAGATGGTTTCTTTAAACCAGAGCACTGACTGCAGTAAAGAGAACACTGTTGCTTAGTATTTACTTGGTGGTATTGTTAGCTCTTGCTATTACTGTCCATATCTTTAGCATGCTGCATGTACTTTTCTTGCTTATGTATTCTTGAGCTTTTCTTGCCCAGACTGTGCCAGGAGACCTTCACACAAGTTGCAGTACTCATCACTTAGTGGAAGTCTAGGATTTTTATTTTTTATTTCTTCATGCCATTAAAGATTTTTGGAGTCAAATAGACAGAAATGGTTGACCAACACCACAGACAGCAGATATTCAGTCACTCGTGTATTAGAACAGGCACTGAAGTAGCTCCAGCACCAGCACTGCTGTGCAGAGCAGATGTCCCTGCACTCTGCCTTGGGGTTGCTGGCTGGCAAGAGAAGGTGAATCACTCCCTCAGCCTCTGCTTCAGTAAGTGTCTGATTCTCTTGTACTAAGTTATATATTCAGAAGTCCAGAGCATTTAAGCTGACAGCACTAAAGGGTGGTTTCTGCCCTGGTGCAGAGTTCTCTGCTATCGATAGCATCTTGGCACTGTGCAAGGAATTTTTTTCAGTATTTTTTTTAACTGATGGTCCATTCTACAGAAGCTGTAAGAAAATGTTAAGACATATAAAACAAAGATGCTCACAAAAAGAGCCCTGTACCACAAGACATATTTTTTGGTGCTTAAGGAAGGAAGAAAAGTCAATGAGAAATGACCACAAAGTCTCTGGAGTCAAACATAGGATTTCTCCTTCCCTTACTGCCCATCCAGGCCTTCCTTCCTATTCTTATTCTTGCATGCTCTTTCTTATTCCTTTTTAAAGACACAATTTCCTTGGAGCTGTGGCTGTCTTAACATCTCAGAGCCACAGAAACTGTTGGGTCTGCTATGTTCCAGGCTTTAGTTGAAGCAGAATGAAAACTGGTGCTCCTAGTAGAAGAGAGAGTACCATGGTGCATTTCCAAGTCACCTCTGCGGTGGAGCCCAGCACTTGTGCCAGCTCCACCAGACTCTGAATAAGGATATCCAGGGGAAAAAAGTGGGACATGAGCTGTAGCTCAGTAGAAAACTGTTCAGATTTTCTGGAAGCTGAGAGTAGAAGTGATAAATATTTTATGTTTTTCAAAAAGCCAGGGCTGCTTCTGTTAATTTAAGCAATTCTTCATGTAGTTAACATTTATGACCGAGAGTGAAGATTTTTGGTGCTAATCTTCAGCTGGTAAAAATTAGTGTATTTCCATAGTCGAATGAATCTGCTCTGACTTACTCCGGCGTTTGGCTTACTACAAGTAGTAAAATGGTGAGGTAGGGATGTAAGGAAGAAATTAGCCAAGCAGCAGCTTGGCAGAAGTCAGCAGACTGTTTTCGAGAGGCCTGAATGCTCAAGACTAGAATTGGCCAAAACACTCATTACAAACAGTATTAACAACTTATTGCCTTTATAGTTGTTAAGTAGTCGCAAATCAACCCAGCTTTGCTTTCAGAGCATTTGTTGTTTTGCAATTACACAGAGGCAGCTCAGAGGAGATGTGTTCAGGCTTCAGGCCCCAATCTGTTTTCGATTCCCACCGCCCGTGGTGTGGCTGGAGGTCTGAGTGACGTGGGATCGTTTGTGTTCCCTGATTGGGCAACTTGAAGCATTTTAAGCATGACAATAATTAACACCACACCGGCCTGTTCTGTTAATGGGATTTGCAGGTGTTTGACGTTTCTGAAACCTGGACTTGCACAGGATGTTAAAACTTATTAATGTTGTAGCTCTGAGGGGCTTCCACCACAGACAAGACTTGGCACTGCACAATCACCGGAGAGACAGCCCCTGCTGCAAAGCATTGGCAATCCAAGTAATTTTGTGAATCCCATTGTTAGGAACGACAATGCGCCGTGCCTTACAACTGGGTAACACAATGTTCATGAAGCAGAAACAAAGATGCACTGAAAGACTCCGTGCCCACTTGCAAAGCAGACATCTGTCGGAAACACTTGACCTACTTTGCACAAATGACCTTCCAAGGTACTGTGATGACTCTGGGTTTTGCAGAGCTTGGGGCACAACGACTGCCTTTTTAGTTTGCTCACTGCAATCGCTATGCATGCAGTCAGTTCTACATCTGAGATCTTCACTTTCCACCCTCAGAGTGTCCACTGAAGAGAGCTATTAGCACTGAACTTAAAGTCCAAAGTTACATAAACTGTGATGCCCACTCATGAGATGTCTGTAACCACATACAAATCGATTGTCCGTGTTCCCACAGCAGCATGCAACGCACAACTTCCATTTGATAGCTTTTATTTATGTATTTGCTCCTTGGTTATCATTCCTTTAGTTTTTAGAGTTGTGATAAATAGCTTTGTGCTGATGATTGTGCTGCACAGACATGGGGAGTTCAAACTGGACAAAGGAAATGCGCTGCTTAGTTGCTTTGGAGAAGCTGTGTGGCTGAATCACGTATCATCTCTCTCTTTCCTACAAGGCTGATATATGTAGTTACAGGTTGCTCTAAGCTGCTGCTCGAGTGGTACAACCTCGATTTTCCTCTCCCTTAGACAGAAGCAAATAACTGCAAATAGAAAAGAAAAAGGTAATTTCAGAGAGATTTCTTCTAGGATTTTTTGATTAGAAGACAGGCTGAAAGGAGTGTCTGCAGAAAGACTCACTTGTGGTCCTGACAATCTTCTGTAGTGAAGGAAGAGAGACTGTTTCTTTTCACACAGGTTTTTTTGCCCTCTTTATTATTTGCAGAGGCACAGATAATTTTTTTCCTCCGGAGTTTTGTAAAAAAGCTCTGAATATCTTCCAGAGCTGCCTGCGAGAGACCAGCAAACTGAAGCCTGAGACTCTTGAGAGTAATCTATAGTTGGGAAACTCAAAGGCATCCTTTTAGAAATAGAGGTGCTCTACTTCACTTAATTAAATGCAGTACTTTAGAATGAGTGAATTGGCTGTGTGAAATATCTTTTATCTGTCATGTTTTTGTAAAGAAATGAGACAATTTGAAGGTATGCTAATCTTCCCCATTATTCTGAGGCTAAGCTTTCAATAAGAAAAAGTGCCTTTCAAAGGCAAGTGTCATTGTTAACACCTCCTTTATAAAAGATAAATGATAATGGAAGAGGAAAACAATTACCGTAGTACTTTCAGCCATGAGGAAAGCCCTTGTGGATGAAGTTGGAGGGTTTTAGTTGAAGACTGCAGCAGACAATGCATCATAAAACAAACAACCTAGAATGAGGGAAAGCTAAACTTAACGGAAAACTATTTCCTTTTATTTTCATTTTGCTTGATTATTTAGCTGTGGCAGTCAAAACCGATGAATTTGCATGCCTGTGACACTCTATCTTTTGCTGTCATAAATGTAGTTTTACAAAGAGATTTAAGGACCCGCTGGAGTTCTGAATTGCCCTGTGGAGGATCTTCTCACTTTCCCTCTTGACTCTAAGGCAGAGAAGCTTTCTCTGGTTCAAGCTGGTTTAATGCTGCTGCAGTGCCCAGCTCTGAGCCCTTGGAGCTGAAATTTTGAAGCAACTCAGTGGGGACTCCACAATTTTGGCAAGAATTTGCCATAGAAATACCTCAGATGCATTTGATGCTTCCAGCCTCTGTGGTTTTTTCTCTATTACCTCAGCATGCAGCTGGCAATGGCAAGGGTCAGACACAAGGTCCGGCTCCAGCAAAGCTCTCTGGCATGTGAGAATACTGAAACAGTAAACAGCAGTGGCACCAAATCCTGTGAATTAGGAAGGATGGTGTTGGTCAAGCAGCGAACCCCAGTGCCCTGGACTGGCTCTGCTACAGGATTCCCTGTATGACGTTGGAAAACACCAAACCTTGCTGTGCATACCTGGTAATTGCAGCACTTTCTTTGTAGCTCTGTTCTGGGGTATTACAAACCAAATATTTAGAGCCATGTGAGCTTTATGAATTAAATATTTCTAGTTGGGGTAAAAGATGTGGTTGGTTGCTGCTTCAACTCCTTCAGTTTTCTGGGCAGATTAGATTAGAGCTCTATGGAAGTTTGCCTCTATCTTAAAAAGAGAGATAGGTGGAAACTGGAGTGTGTCCACAGCTGGCAGCCCCTCACAGAGAGAGGTGGAAATGTGACATATTGAATTGCACCTAAAGATCTGCCATAGGACTGTGCTGAGGGCTGGACTTGTGTTCTTTATGAAGACCAGCAAGTTCCACTGAGGTCAAGCCATGCATCCTCTCTGGAAAGCAGTGGAACACGTTTGCTTCAATAGTCCCAGCTGTGCCAGATGTAGTGTCATTCCCATAGGGTACAGGCTGCCCACGTGGGATCAAATCCACACAGAGTACAGAACACTGCTGCTGTGTCTGTCCACCAACCTCAGTCACAGCTATGGTCCTCCTCCCTCCTTAAGCTCCTGAAAAACTCTACCTTTAGTTTGTGCAAGCTGAGAGGTACAATAGCCACAGAGTAGGAAATTATGCAAATGTGTAAACAGTTGTGATTTCCCCGGAGGTTTTTCTCAATGCAATTCAATGGAGTGAGTAGAATGAAGGAACATTGCTCAGTACTCTGAGACATGCGAGATCTGACCAGCAATACATTACTAAAATAATAGTTTCTTATCTCATATGGATGCTGGGAAGATTGATTAGTGTTTGTCTGCTGTATGCTGGGAAATTGGGAAGCGTTATTTGCCATAAATGCTAAGTACTACTCTTACTGAGGCGTCTGTGACTCAGTTTTAAATAAATAAAAGCCTATGTCATTAACAACAACAACATAAATGCATCAGGGGTTACTCAACTCCAAATCTGGAGTTGACATATTTGAATTGACAAAGCTCAAGTAATTAAAATCATGAACTGCAAAAGGTCCTTGAACTTTGCAATAGGTTTGAGACCTGGAAATCTTCCATGCTGAAGACTTTTAGTTTTGCATCTCAATGCCTGTTTTATCTCCCATTTCCTTGCAGCCAGGATTATTACCTTGGTTTTATCTGGCCTCTTACCTAAACACAGGGATGTCCCAAACTGTGTGAACACTAAAGGTTTCTACAGATCCCAAAGCAAAAAGCAGTATCTGTCTGCAGAAGCTTTTGTTATTTCATGTGGAAATGTGGCAATGCACCCCTTCCCAGTATCTTCAGCTTGGAGAGTGAATGAGATGGACTCAGAAAGTAGATGGTTTAATTTCATTTATGACACTTTGGTGATCAAGAGAAATGCACCCAGAAGTGTTTCTTAGGAGGGGAAGATGTTCTATGACAGTACCCCTTTCTGGATCTTCCCTCTTTGGCTAGGCTGAGATTTAGCTCGGTGGTCAAATTCCTTTGTAGGTCCTGTGCCTGCTAGGAAATATCCCATGAGATACTGAGCAGCTGAATTGATCTCACAGGCCAGTGGTCACGCTATGACATGGTCTAGCAGGCACAACTTACTGCTTTCTGTTGGCTTCATAGAGTTTTGCACTTCTGCCTCCTGGTTTGTGTCCTTCAAACACAAGCCGTTAAGATCTAGGGGATTGTTTTTCTATTTTAATTCCATAGATGAATTGACAAGGAGCAGATTCCACACACACTTTCTCTCATGAGTTTTTTCAGTGAAGAGATAAGCTCAGCATCTTAATGTGGTATTGATCTGAGCTCTCTGGAATTTGAATTTGCTTGACTTTGTAAAGTTTGCATAGGTAGGATATCTGAACATCAGGTGCCTGTCAAGCCAGAGACTGGCCTGTTTGATCTGGCTAACTCATAATTAATTGAGCTGTTAATGTGAGTATTTGATAAGAACACCTAGGGGGGTTTGGCACAAAAGGTGCTGGAGATGCGGAGCCTGACAGATGGATGCTCTCCAAATTTAAATCAGGTAGGTCTTAAACAATGATTTATGGCTGGGGAGAGTGGAATGTAAAGTGATGTGATATTTTCCAAGTGAGAAGCAGTCTGGTCTTTCTGAAGCTCAAGATAGTGGATGGAAGTTATCTGAGCTGCCTACTAACAGCCTTCACTTCAGCTGGAACAGGCTTCTCTATTGTGCTGTTTGCACTAAGGGTCTCCCTGAGGACTTGGCTGTGACAAACCACATAATAGGTCAGTTGATGGAGGCAACAAATAAAGCAGTAATAATGCATGTAACTCCTCAGGACTGATGCAGGGGTGCACTTTGAATTGGTAGCAACCTTCACACCCCAGGAAAACCAACTGCAAGCCCACAAGGATTTCATGTCCAGTCACTGACCTGCTGGAGAGCAACTTAGGAGAAAGGGAATGGGCCAGCAATGGGCCCTGGTGGCCAAGAAGGCCAGCCAAAGGCATCCTGGGATGGATTAGAAGCGAGGTGGTTAGTAGATTGAGAGAAGTTCTTGTTCCCCTCTACTCTGCTTGGTGAGACCACATCGGGAATATTTTATCCGGTTTTGGACCCCTCAGTTCCAAAAGGACACAGAGGTGCTCGAGAGAGTCCAGCACAGAGCCACAAAGATGATGGAGTGGACCATCTTCCTGATGAGGAAAGGCTGAGGGAGCTGGGTCTTTTGAGCTTGGAAAAAAGGAGACTTAGGGGTGACCCCATGATCAATATGGAAAGGGTGGGTGTCAGGAGGAAGGAGCCAGACTCTGCTAAGTGTCATCCAATGACAGGACAAGGTGTCAGCTGGAACAGAGGAGCTTCCACATCAAGATGAGAAGAAACTTCTTCATAGTAGGGGTGACAGAGCAGTGAAGCTGGCTGCCTAGGGAGGTTGTGGACAATCCTTATCTGGAGGCATTTAAAACCCACCTGGAGATGTTCGTGGGGGACTTGATCTAGGGGATCCTGCTCTGACAAGTGGGTGGGACTGGGTGACCTTTTGAGGTCCCTTCTAATCCCTAACAGACTGTGATCCTGTGATAGGTAGAGAGAATCAGAAGGGTTCTTTTCTGTAGCATAGCAAGTGGGATTGGAGAAAAAGGATCAGTTTTCATTTAATGTGCTGGTGAGACTATGTTGTGCAGGGGCTGGAAGTGAACAGCACAGTATGTTTGACTGGTTGCCTCCTTATCCTTTGCCAGTGAAGCAGATTTCCAACCAATGCTTATTTGGTTATTGCTTACTTTTGGTGTTAACACCCACTGCAGGAGTGGAACGGAACAGTGCTGTTATCACAGAGTTCCTTCACAGTCTGGACTTGCCATTGTTGATTCCTCATCATCCTGGGCTGTTCTAGCCTAATTTGGCAAAAATCAGAGCTGACTCTGGCCCTTGAACCTGAGTGTGGGCTTGATGGGAAGAGACAACAACCAAGAACCTCCACATAGAACGTCTTATCTGTGTGGGTGGAGGGGAGCATACAGCAAGAACTTATCTTCTTATTACATCATTCCCAAATATTTTTAACCTCAGTTGTACTAAGATTGTACCCAGAGCTGATGGAAGCACCTGTTTTAACACATTCTTGGCTTGTTTTGCTCCTCAGTCTGGAAAATGTCTTTGGGGAATGAATGTATTGCTTGAGGAGGAGGGTGTAGGGACTGGAGGTTGTGCAATGCCCAGGGAACACCGCATTCCTTTCCTGCACCATACGTTATATATAGCGCTCGGTGTGAAAGCTTTTACTGCAGAACTGCCTTAAAGGTGGAGGCTTTACTCTTTGCTTTGTGATCAGACTCATCAGATGCTGAGCCACCAGAACCGTTCATTTGCTCAATAAGCTTTTCCCGCTTTGATGGCTGTTGGAGTTAAAGCGGTGCCTGCCCAGGCAGTTGCGGACTTTGTGCTATCGCTGTTCAGAGTGGATCTGAACTAACCACTGTGCCATTGTGAAGAACATGTTAAAGCAGAGTTGCTTTGCCAATCTCTTCTCAATTGCTTTTGTTCGTCCTGTCTCTATCGCTGAGTCAAAGGCGTCAAATTCCACTACAAAGAGTATTCTTATTGCACAGGGGGTTCCGCTAAGTGCACTCGCTGTCGGAGGCACTGCTGTACGCTAAGTGACAGAAAAAGGCATTTGTCTTGTGCTATTCAATTGTGGTCGGATTCAAGTCACAGCGTTTTAAAAAAATTAATTTCTGTTGCTAAAAGACTGACTTCCTCTTAGGAAAAATATTGTCTCAATGGAAGATGAAATATATCCTAGAATTAACTGGGTTGGGTGTGAGGAGGGAACCAAGCTGAGTGTTTCTGGTCCAGCTATCCTGGTCACAGCAGGGCTAAGCTTTAAGTTAGATGAAACTGCTTAGGGTTTTGCATGCTCAGGATTAGGTTACTGTTGAGGATGGTGATTGCAGTCTCTCTGGGCAAATCTGTTCCAGTACTAGCTCTTACTGTCACTGTTTCCCATTTTCTAGCTGGAATTTCTCTTACTGCAACCTGCATATTTCCTCTTGCTCTTAGTCTCTGCATCTCTAACAAGAGTTTGGCTCTGTCACCTCATTAGGCACTTGAAGACTGATGAGACATCCCTTCAGCCCCCAGGTAAAGCAAACAATTTCCTCTCTGCCCTTGATAGTTTGCATGCTCTCAAGCATCATCTGTGGCTCCCCTAGTTGTTCTCCTTGCTTCAGCTCAGCCTCATTTTCCTGAGCTGTTTTCCCTGCCTCCATGGTTGTGCTTGGGACTCATTTCTGTCCTTCCATTTCTGCTGAAATGAATTTCAGTTCTACTCAGTTTATTTGAAATCGGTTGTTGGTTTATGCAGATGCTGGGAGTGGAAATAGTAAAGAGTCAAGTAGAGAGGTAAATGTACTCAAACTATTTGTTCTTGTATTGCAGTGAAAGAGCCCTAGGATTGCAGAAATACTCTGGGGTTTTGCACGTATCCAAACATACCCGCTGTTCTGGCTTCCTCATCTAACTCTGATGCTCAGTATCTGAAATATCTCTTAATCTGATCGGAACCAGTCTGCACAGTTAACAGTCTTGTTTCTTCAAGTCCAAATGGGTTGGTAGCAATGTGTCCTTCTCAAAGACAATTGGGAAATCATTAAAATCTGGAAGTCATCATTTCCAGATGCAAGGATGGAAAATATTTTCAATTTCCTAAGTAGCTGTGACAGTGTTCACATGGGTGCTTGCTTTCTTCTGAAACCCCTCACTCCTGTCTTTGGCCATGCAGTGTTCATTGTTACCCCTCACAAACTTATACTCTTGGGAGAAGCACAGGCAATATTGGGGTGAACCTATCAATGACCTGTATCAGGAATAGCATGGTTAGCAGATGAAGGGAGGTTACTCTGCCCTTGTACTCTGCCCTTGGGAGGCCCCATCTTGAGTACTGTGTTCAGTTCTGGGCCCCTCATTGCAGGAAAGACATTGAGATGTTGGAATGGGTCCAGAGGAGAGCTACCAAGCTCATGAGGGGTTGAGAGAACAAGAGGATAGGCTGAGGGAGCTAGGCAGGTCTAGTTTGGAGGAGGCTGAGGGGGGACCTTATGGCCCTCTACAACTCCCTGAAGGGAGGTTGTGGAGGGTTGGCTGTTGGCCTCTTCTCCTTGGTGACTGCTGACAGAAGCAGGGGCAATGGTCTGAAGCTGAGGCAGGGGAGGTTGAGGAAGAAATTCTTTGCAGAAAGAGTGGTTGGGCACTGGCAGGGCCTTCCCAGGGAGGTGGTGGAGTCCCTATGCCTAAAGGTGTTGAAGAACTGTGTAGCCATGGTGCTTCACGCCCTGCTCGAGTGGCAGCATGGAGGGGGTCAGGTTGTGTTTGTCAGTCTCTCAGGGATTGAGGGTTTTGTTGGTGTGGGAATGGTTGGACTGGGTGATCTTTCCAACCACAGTTATTCTGTGATTCTGTAACAAGGCAGGAAGGCAGACACCTCTGCCCTGAATGTTCAGTGTCTTTTCTTACATTATCTTTCTTCCTGCAATATCAACACCGCAGAATCTTGAAACTTTTCTCATTGGCATAGGCAAACCTCAGCATGGCAGCCCCACCATAAGGTACCCAAGCAGCAGGATCCCTTTGAACTCATCATACAAAACCATGAGAGTTGATTTAGGGACCTGAATCAAATTTCTATCTATATAACCTTTTTCCTGGCTCTGCTTGTACAGAGTGGTAGAAGGTGGTGTTATTTTTGGAAGTAGCTTTGGTTGTGCAGAGTTGCCTGTTAGGAGCTGAAATACAACTGTCCCCTATTTCAGCTGGAGGCATTTCCATATAAAAGCTGCTTTAACTTGTCGCTGTATTGTAAATTTATTTTGGGGGGGTTTCATATTGAAGTCTGCCCAGCATGTAGTATTAGGGAGAGTGAAATTACATGAATGTGAAATGGAGGAGTTTAAATATTTAAAGGGCACTAAATGAATTAGGTTTCATTCTCCCAGTGAAGGAGCAGTCTCTGTGCTTCGCCCCAGCATTTTCTGCCACACATACATTATCACCTCAGGCTAAGGGTACGTAATGCATTCAGGCACTATTTCCACTTTCTCCTTTTCTTCAGTGTCTTGCTTAGCTAAAAATCAATTTGTCATTACACAAATTCCTGCAGGACGTGAAGCTGTCCATGGAACTAGCCCAATTAATTAATATTTTTGCACTGTACTTCAGTCAAACACAATAGCCAGGCAGTTAAATATGACCGTTCATCAGTATTTTCCAATGGACCTTCTTTTTATGATTATTATTGCAATCTATCCTTTTGCCATTCTCCTGCCTTCACATTGAAATGAAATGTTCTCAGCAAGGGCAGAAAAAGGCTGGGGAGTGACAACAGTGAGGAGATGGAAAGTCTGCCCAAGTCTTTTCAGTGAACAAATTAGTCCCCAGTAACACTGAAGCCCAACAGATGGCCCTGGAACTGTGAGCATTTTGGCTTTAACTCTCCATCTTGTTACCACTAGAACTATGTACTGGGGTCACTTTCAAACCATCCTAAACATGGCTTGCTCCTTGCAGGACTGCTGGAGACACCCAGGTCTTCCCTACTCTGTAGATTACTTGAAATTTACTTGGGTTTGCCGCAGTGTTCGCAGGGCTGTGATCCACATGGAAGCTGTTGCAAATAAAACATCTAAGCCCTCAGGTCTTTCCTTCCTCCTTGTCTCTTCTCACCCCTGAGATCAGGGCTGGATTTAAAGAGGCATAAATCTACTAGCAGATAAACATGAGGAGTTGGTTGCATCAAGTTGGTTATTTTCCTGTCTCTGGTGGAGCAGAGAGGCTCAGGCACAGTAGTATCTCCTATACAAGTAATGCTTATTCCTTTTTTTTGTGGATTTTCTTGCAAGATAAAACACTGAGCTGGATAATACAGTCTTTGGAAAATCTTCTCTCTTTGCCTTGAGGTCTAGGAAAAAAGGGGACCAAGGGTTCGACCTGGTGCTGAAAGCTGTCGGTTGTTTGAAATGATGGCAAAGCTGAACATAGAAATGAGTTCGTGGAGATGGTCTCAGTAGCAGTTTTCACTCTGGCCACAACTCTTAATGAGTATCCTAAATAATCTGAGCGCTGGATGTGCTAACCCCATAGGCATTTGTGTACATGTGGCAGGTCAGAGCTGCAAAGAACCAGGGACAGAGAGGGACTTGGTAGCCTTGAAGCCTGGCAATAATTCACCAGCTATCAGCTAACTCAATGGCTTTCTGCACTTAAAAGTGATATAAAAACTACACTGATGAGCTTTGCCACAGCTATTTAGGGTTTATGTCAAGCAAATGCTGGGCTAAAATGCAAATATTTGCCTGTATTTGCATGGACAAGAGGTTTTGACAATTGATTTCACCTCTTGCTTCCAACACTCCCGAGGCATTGACTGAATTTGGACTTGAAGGACTTGCGTGCTGATAGTCTCTCTTTTCTCACAGTCTGTTGTTCTCTTTTCTGTTGTTCTCTGTTCCTACCATTTTGAGGAGTAGAGAAAGAAGGAAAATGTGATTTAAAAACGAAAGCAAAAGGAGAAGAATCCTATGCCCAACCCGGTAACTGCAGAAGGCAGAACAATCCAGTTCAGCCCAACCCTCAGTGTGGGCAATGGCTCAACTTTCCTTTTGGAAACCAGAAGTAGTTTTGACTTTCAGGAAATTTGGAGCTGGTGCATTGAAACGTTCAGCGGCAAAACTGTGACTAAGTGTAATTTTTTTGTCAGAAAGACCCTCTACCAAGAGGTTCTCAAATGAAAAGTAATTGAGCGGAGAAGAATTCACCTGCTGTTTCCCAGCATCACTCGAAGCACGGGTGTTTCTCAGTCCCCGCTGACCACAGGTTCTCTGGGTTAGCAATTCCATTCACTGCTGTTCCTCACGCCTTCCACAACCAGGGCTTCGGTTCTTGCATTAATTAAAAAAGTGGCCCTGTTCGCTTTCTCCAGAAGTCCCGGCACTGTGCGAATGCAGCCTCAGGGATATTTCTTTTCCTCTCCCAGCAAAGATTGCATAAGGATTGCTAGCACGTGGATCCAGTGCGTGGTGTGCGGCAGCCAAATAATCATGGATTTAAGAGTCCCTCAGCTCTCATTCACACGCCAGACCGTAACCGCTCTGATTTTCCCCTTTCAGCAGCTGCAATACCCAGGCACAATGGGGTGAGTTAAGGTTAAGGATGTCGTTTCAGCTTTAACTTGGAATGTCCTAGCTTTGATGGCCCCACGCCAAATCCTTAACATTATTTTAATGTCGTTTTTCTTCTTCGTTTTATGTTTGCATACATTTAAAAACAGAGCAGGGGTTACTTATGTCACAGCTGTGCATACTTTTGAGGGCCAGCGGATAAATACAGGCTTTATACTCCAAGAGGAAATTTTTTTGTACGACCCAAAATACAAATTGGTCGAGAGTTAGGTTGGTGGAGGAGGTTGCCAGCTGGTGCGAAGACTGTGTCTCCCTCGCTTTCGATGGAACGGGGCTGACTTGTCTTTGCTGAAGATCTGGACCATTTCTTCATCTCTGTGCTCAGAGCGCTTTTCTGGCTGCTTGACATATAGTTTTGTTTGTATCGAATTATCTGTCTCTTCCCAACCATTTCCTTCACCCTGTCTTTCCAGATTTAGGGTTTCAGTTTGTACAGACTGAATCGATTTGTCTGATTTACTTTTTTTTATTAAACAACAAATATTTATTTATTTTTAGGCCAAACAAGGCCAAACAAGCGCTGTGTGGTTTGTGTCGGTACCCTAGTTGAAATCTCAGCTGAGTGAAGCTTTTAAATTTGCTTGCTGGAGTCTTCCCCAGTGACTTGACTCCTTCTCCTGATCAGGATTCATGAAGAGTGTTTCAGCCTCTTTTCCTGGTATCAAAGCATTAAGCTATTATCTATAGCACCAAGTGTCAAAGTACAACAATGCTTTAGGAAAACCTTTCAAACAAAGTTCTTGGCCAGATCTGAGACAAAAGTATTGTTTTGCTTTCCTTTGGGATTTTTTTCTTATTTTCTTTGTAGCAGAATGGGGATTTTTAGGATTAATAACTATTTTTTCATTAGTTTTGTTTTTATCCTGGATAAAAGTTTCAACACTTTGTTTTCCTTAGAATCTGAACATCTTTGAAAAGCTAGAGAGCTTTTTTTTTCCTGTAAAAGCCACCTGGGATTTTAGTGGAGGAGGGTCACAGCAACCAAACAACAACTTCAACCAGCTATGTGAAGCTGCAATAGCAAAACCAAATGCTGGTGCCTCTAGTTGAGACGAGTGATCAAGATTCAGAGAGATCAGTGGAGGGTTTTCCAGTGGCCTTTGTAAGCTCCAGGTCAAGCTTTAGACTTGTACAATGGAATTTATTTCACCATCCCTCTACATACTGTTAAGCACCGTAAGCTTCGAAGCTCAGCAGCAACACATTTCCCCCCATGCTGAGGCTCAGTCTGGTTTCCCTTTGGAGCAGCAGCAAATTTGAGCGTGATGCTCATTTACAATTGCACAGTGTGAGTTCCACCCCGGAGCTCCTGCATGTGGATCCTCTCCTCTGGGTACAGGGAAGATGAAATATTGATGGCTCAGTGGCCCCTGAGTGCAGCTAGCTGCAGAGGTGGGCTTTTTTAAAGCAGTCACGCCATCCCTGCCATGCCCAGGCTTTTCAGGTGAGCAGTGATGCTCAACCCCAAGACATAATCGTGGCGTTTATGGTCAATGTAGGACTGATTTGCCTCTTCTGGCAGATGGATTTGCAAAGTGTTCTCTTTCGTGTTGGTGCTAGTGCAGCAATTGCCTCTCTCCTAGGGGAGAAAAAATGTTGCCTACTCTGTTCTTTAGAAATCCATATTCTTATTAAAAATACATATTCTGTATTTCTGAAAGTAAGAAAAGGAGGAAGAGAGCACAAAGCAGCAAGAGGGAGAAACATCCTATTCTGAGCACCAGGAGGGTTTATTCCCTTTGGCTGTTTTGTTCCTAGCGATCTCCCCCTGAGCCAGGAGCGGGGAAGTGTGTGGTCCTGCCTGCATGACCCTTCGTGCCAAACCCTGCAGTTTCCTGTGCAGGGGGGTTGATGAGGTAAAACTTCAAGGGGCAGTTTCCTGCTTTGTTGGAAAGAGGCCGAAAGACATTTTGGATCTTGTCAGGCTGGTGCTTTTGCTGCTTTTTTTTACTCTCTCTCTTTTTTCAATCCTGGTGCCTGAACTGCATCTTGCTCAGACATAAGCAGCAGCTGAGGGGCCAAAGCCTCCTCAGAGCAGGGGCAGAGCACCACCAGTTAGCCTTGCCCTGTCTCATTAAACCCATTCTGTTTTCACAGCACTGGAGTGTGTTGTCAGTTAAAATGTTTGTGCTTCCCCTGGGAGCTGTGCCCCATCCGGATGGGCAATTGCCCTGCAGAAGAGTTGGGAGCAGACAGGGTGGTTTGTAGGCTGGTGGGCAGAGGCATCTGAGCCCTGCTGCTCCGTCTCTCCAGTGCTCACTGTGAGCCCTCTGGGACAGGAGTTTTTCTTCTTGCACTGTAGTGAAGTGCACCAACACAGACACTCTTGAGAGCTGGACCGTGTGCTGACATGTGAAACTGTTCTGGAGGATCCTGAACTGGGGCCCATGATTGCTCTGCCAAGCAGACTGAAGCTTCATTGCTTTTTAATATATCCATTCATCACGTTCGGTGTTCCTAGTCACCACCCAGCCATTTCTGTCTTGTGTAACAGCCACAGCTTTCATTGTCCTGAGCCACCAAATTGCTTCAGAGCTCCGTGGGAGCTGGGCTCAGACTCCTGTCATTTCTGCACACACATGCACATTCATGTCTTTGTAGGTTAATTCTTATCTCTTGTTCACCCATTTCTGCTGCTGCATCAGTACCTTTCAGCAGGTTGTGAGTAGATCCATGTGCCCCACTTGCAAAACAATCCCAAACTAGCATCGTGAAACCTTTACACAGTCTAGCACTTTGGTTTCCAGGAGTCAAACCTGCAATTTGTTTTCCCAGTAGAAGCATTCAGCAGTGTCAACAGTTCTCCACAAAATGAAAGCACTGGCTTTGGAAAACCTAGGAAGAAAACTGCTTAATCAGAAAAATCATTTCAGCCGTCTCTGGAATGATACACACTTCACTCTGCTATAACCTGTAGCAACCTGGGTACATTGGGAGCTAGAAACGATGATCAGTTCTGCTCCGCAAAGGCCTTACGTTTATTGGAAAAACAAAGAAATCAGTTCTACAGGTGCAGGCAACAGAAGGGCAGTATCACCGCAGTGCCCTGCTGCCCTGCAGGGATTTACTCCAACCTTGCAGAATGCAAAGTTATTTTTAATCTTTTTGTTTTTTAAAATCTTATTCTTTAGGCTGAATAAAATAGCTCTTGGTCAGGTGAGAATCTGAATAAAAAAGCCATTGGTGATGTGAAACCACTGCCCTTGAACAGTGGGATTCAGCACCAACATTGGTGAGTTTGCATCTTCATTTAGGGAGCGATTTTTGCTGTTAGAACTGACTGCTTTGGGTTTTTTTCCATGGTTTATGGGAGTGGGAAAGAGCGTGTTGCAGACATCATCTGCTGACATTATTGCTTCTCTTAGGCAAAAGAAATTCATCCTAATTTGCTGAATCCCACAGCAATTCTCTTTCTGAAGCAGCACAGTTGCGATGGACACAATTTTAGCTGGTAGGAGCAATTGAAGCAGCTTGAAGGTGTAACTGAAAGGGAAAGTAAAAGCACAGATTACTTGGCTTAACTAATACCCTTGAGCAGGGAACAGGAATGGAGTGGAATAAGGTTTCGCTTGAGCAGCTGATGGAGCAGAGGTGGTTGGATTAGATGGTTGCACAGGAATAAAGCCTGTCCTCAAGTGAACTAAAATGTACCAGCCAAAATCAATCTCTAGTGTCATCTTAACTTTTGAGGAAGCAGGACCAGGGTCACCCTGCTGCAGACACTTCAAACAGAGTAATTTCAAATGTAAATTGTTGTTGCAACTCTTAGAGGAGGCTGAACTGCATCAGGAATTAAGTCCAAGCCTGAATAACTGGTGGGAAAGAAAAATGTGAATGTTTCTAAACCTGAAGGAGTATTATTATTCCCTTCAAGAGTAGTAAACAGATGGTAAACTTGCTGTGGCAAGGCATTTTTAATTTTGTTGTTGTTATTATTTTTGTAGTGGCAGAAAGTACCAATCATAGGCTAAACTTGTCAAGTCAACTCTTTCACCAACTGACATCTAGTCAGATTTATGGCTATGGAGGGAATATTTGACTTGATGATTGAGTAAGTAGCACCAGCAAACTTGCTGTCATTGTAGTCCTGATCAAAACCTTAGAATTTTCCAAGAAAGGAGGCAGATGGACTCCTCCAGAGCTCCATCCGTTTGCATCAGCCACTGAAATGGATCAGAGTCAGAAGTTCACTGGATAGAGAAGTGACTCACATCTCTCTTTGACTAACAATAAAGTCATTCAGCTGAAGTGGAGACAAGTCATATCTAATGTCATATTTTTATATCCTTTTTTGCTTATAATTTATTTTCTTCAGATTGATATTGCACAGAGAAATATGATGCATTGTTCTGAAATTAAATTTGAATCTGTATCAAGGCAATTTAATCCCACTTGGAGTTGGTGGATAAAGGAGCAAGCGTAACCTTCGATAATTCTCTGGCTCATAGTTGGCTTTTTCTCATGCACAACAATTTAAACCAAAATCACTTTCTCTAATGAGAGACTATAAATTACTCTGTTAATGAGACCCGTGAAGTTTGAAGAGTTGAATTCCCTTGTTCCTCTTATCTGTGAGCAGCGTACCTCAAGGGATGGGGAAAGATCTGTGGTGCTGAATTTCTGTGTTATAACATCGCTCTCTATGAAGATGATTATTACAGTATCATTGAGTCCCAGATGGGAATCTGGACTCCAGTACGCTGAGTATTGTTTCCATCTAATGTGAGTGTCTTAAAATGCTTAGCACTGAAACAAGAATTGGGAGGGGAACTTGGACCTGCCCAAAACCAAAGAGCAATGTGGTGACATAGTTTCACACAGTTCTTCCTACGCTGTTCCTGCAAGTGCACTGCTTTGTGTTTCAGTGACTTATTTGTCATATATTGACATCTGCAATCTCTCTTGCAAAGAAGTACAATTTGGGAAGGGCTAATTATTATTTCCTGAGATAACTAGTAGGTTGTAATGCAGTATAAAGGAGCAAGACTCAAGAACCCAAAGTGATTGTAGTGAAGTCAGTTGCATGGATCTTCCATCACACAAACTGCAGTACCTTCACAAATTGAATCCTTTCTGTTTGGGAAAACACTTGGGGGGTATTGGGACTCCTGTTCTCATTTACACATTAGTAAAGAAACCAGAAGCCTTGTCAGCTATCCTCATGGTGTCCATAATACCAAACCCAACTCTGTATTTCCACTGGGATATGTTTGGAGTGTGAGCTTCCAGGTGCTGGCAGGTCTGGTGCACGGCTCCTAAGAAGAGGAAATCATTTGTGCCCTGTGTTAGGATTCTGCAGGAGTTTGCTGCTGAGGAGCAATCTAGTCTGTGTGTCATAGCTGCTAACTTCTGTCTCTTGTAGGGTCACTGTGGGTTTTTCTTGACCTCTGAAAGTGTGCATGAGGGAACTGGAGGGAAGGACACAGTGTTGATGGTGTAACACTCCTCCGTGGGTCACTGCTCTCAGCTGCATGACTGTCCAAGGGAGATCTCTTCAGAGGTTTGTTGGAGTGGGTTCAGACAGGTCCTGGCTAAGGAGAGCAGTTTGTGGGTGGTAGCATTGGGCACCAGTGAGACATACTCACCATTTGAGTAGAAGGGCATACGCCAGGGGATCCTTGAAGAGGAACTATATAGGACTTATGGCCACAGAGGCATTATGCACCCTTAGGAGCTACTGCTGATGCTCAATCATGTGTCTGTATGGATGTTTGTACATTAACTCATAGCACTCCACTCATGGATCATGCAAATGTTAACTGGCTTGTCCAACATATTCTTTGCTGGTGTTCTTCAGTTGTAAGCAATGTTAACAGGACTTGGTAATCTGATTGCCAGCTTATTCTTTGCTGAAGAACGGCAGTCAGTTTCATTTCTTCATGAACTGTCTGGTTGCTGGTATCACAATGATACTAGAGACTGTATTACCAAATCACAGAATCACTGAGGCTGGCAAAGCCCTCACTGCTCATCCAGCCCAGCCCAGGACCTAACTTTACTCCATCAGCCAGACTAGGGCACTAAGGACCACAGCCAGTCTGTCCTTCAACACTTCCAGTGATGGGGACTCCACCACTGCCCTGGACAGTCCAGTCCATGCTCTGATTACCCTTTCCATGAGGAAGGGCTTCCTAACATCCAATCTAAACCTTCCCTGGCAGCTTCAGGCCCTGCCCTCTCATTGTGGCACCAATTGTCTGGGAGAAGAACTTGATCCCCACCTGAACCCAACCTCCCTTCATGTAGATGTAGAGGGTGATAAGGTTCCCCTTGAGTCTCCGCTTCCCCCCTATAAATCTGTGAGGGGTGGGTGTCAGGAGGATGGAACCAGGCTCTGCTCAAGGTCATCTGGTGGTAGGACAAGGGGCAATAGGTGCCAGCTGGAACAGAGGAGGTTCCATATCAATATCAGAAGGAACTTCTCCCTGGGTACTAGAGCACTGGAACAGGCTGCCCAGGGGGGTTGTGGACTCTCCTTCTCTGGAGATGTTCCAGACCCATCTGGATGTGTTCCTGTGCCACTAGGTCTAGGTGATCCTGCTGTGGCAGGGGGATTGGACTGGATGATCTTTCAAGGTCCCTCCTGATCCCTAGTGATTCTGTGATTCTATGATTAGCACATGTATAAAGCATTGTATATTCTGGTGGGTCCTTCCTGGCTGGAAGCAAACCTACTACTGGTCCTTTGCTTCTGCCAAGATCAGCCCAAGGCAGAGCCATCTTGCCAGCCTTTATGTATGTGCCATCTTTGGAGAAGATGTGTTCTTTGTGGAGTGGCCTTTCGTTTGTGATGTATTTATACAGCACTTAGCATCGTGAAAATTCTGATCTGATTGATTTCTAGCACTCAGGCAGAAGGAACGTTATGCAATAACAATCATTGTCCCTTGTTGCCTTTCAGACACTTCAAAATTGAAGCAGACTGCTTTCTTAAGTGGGGGCTAATTAAGTAGAGTTGTTCTGTACAGAGAACCAGTGTTTCTCAAATGCTTTCAAAACCATAAAACAATCTGAGTAGCCAACAAAAAAGTATGTTAACAATGGCCAAATCAAACAGTGAATCAGAATTTGAACTAAAGGTCATAAAAAACCCTGTATGCATTAATCACGGAGTTCTGGTATGAATATTAATAGCAGCTGAGAGTTGTTGAATAGATGTTTTAGCTTAAATTTAAGCATTAATTAAACATTTATTAAAACTTCACTCTATAAATACTTTATAGCTAAAAAGCTATAATAAGGGCTAGGCTGGACAAAACTCTGGGCTATTAATGCCTGTTCCCTGAATTAGATGGATCACCGGTCAAACTCAGACCCATGTGAAAATATGATTCAAGAAACTCTATTTGCAATATCTCAGAGTTACCTGTCTTGCAGGAAGGACCTTGCAATACCAGACTTGAAGATATTTGTGAGAAGGTTAAATTTTCAAACTACTACAGTGACAGTTAGCTAAATTATTTGTGCGTGAAGGTTATATCTGGACAATTTTTTTCTGCCTTAACCCAGTTCTCAAGAAATTTTCTGTGGACAGGTTCTGTTGCCTGAGATAAATGGTAGCTGCTCAGGATGGATGGTTTAATGGCTAATTCTGTTCTTGCTATTAAATCTGTGAAAAACCCCAAAGAAATGCCAATAGAATGTGAGTCAAACATGTCAAGTGTTTACAGCTCTGCTGAAAATACGATTTTAACTGCTTTTGCAGACACTGAACATTCTTGTTTCTTCTTCTTCAGAAATATAAGCCTCAACTCTTCTTTATTTGGCACGTTAGTGTTTCTAATGATCATTATTTCCTTCTACGTCTCTTGTTCTTTGTTATTACGAAGAGAATCATAGAGTCATTTAGGTTGGAACAGACCTTTAAGCACTGGAACAGGCTGCCTAGAGAGGTTGTGGAGTCTCCTGTTCTGGAAATTTTCAAAACCCGCCTGAAAGTGTCCTGGTGGGATCTTCTCTAAACAATCCTTCTCTAGTATGAGGATTGTACTAGATGATCTCCAGAGGTCCTTTCCAACCCCTGTCATTCTGTCATCATAGAGTGCAGACTCTAAACCGGCTCTACCAAGCACACTTGCTAAACCATGTCCTTGAGCATCACGTCTACACAAATTTTAAACACCCTGGGATGGTCCTTCAACCACTTTCCTGGGCAGCCTGTTCCAATGCTTTGTGTATAGATATGAATACATAACTTTTCTTGATGTTTAATGTTCTTGTAGCAGACAAAGGGACAATAGCTGGTTAGATTACCTTCACGGGTCATTTCCCCAAGTTTAAGAGAATTAGCCAGTGGAAGCAGGTTAAAAACTGTGTTTTAAGTTGGGACTAGGAAATATTGCTAAGGGGACTGGGAACCCCGTGGAGCTGCTCAGAGCATCTCTCAGCTGATTGACCACTGCAGACATCCACGTACTGGTGTTTGCCATACCGAATAAAATGGGGAGGCAGTTTTGAACTGGAGCTCTGTTTATTTGCCTAATAAAAACAGTGGGGAGAGTAATGTTAGATGAGACGGACTGGTACGTGTCAGCAGGCAGCAAATGCCCTTTTCTAGTAATTACACTTATTTTCAGGGTAATGGTCAGGTGAAATCACCTATTTATTTATTTATTTCCCTCCCCTGAATTCCTGTAGCAGTCACTGACAGGCTGTAGTTCTGTCAGTAGTGTTTCCTAGTAAGCTGGGAGAACGTGAAGGGTGCATGTGATTCTTAATTGACCTCCTTGGCGTGAATTCACGTAAGTTGGAGATGTTGTGGAGGTCAGTCCTCTGTTTCATTTCAGGAACAGGAACAGCTCAATAACAGTTTTAGTAATTCACTTCTGTGAAAAGATGATTTAACATTTCCGATAAAAACACCTTGTCCTTAACAAGCCTCTTCTTGGACAGTGTGTGATCCCAGGGCTCAAAGTCTTGCTTTAGGAAGCGAGGGATTTTTGCAGGAGGAGTTATGTACCCAAAAGACCTCATGCATCTTGAAAATCTCAGCTCAGACATCTGCTGGCATTCATACATAGATAGCCAGGAGAAAACATGTGGCGCTTTGCCTAGCTGACACGTGAGTCTGTACTGGGGCCAGAGGAGAGCTGGACAGGAGATGTCTGCAGAATGAATGGGAGCAGGAGTTACTGAGCAGCAAGACCTTCATGGTTTGATGCTAGAGCAACAGTACATGGTGCTATTGTTCAGGAGACATCTGAGAGGAGGAGTTACCTCAGAAATCTGTGAAATCAAAGTTCTACTTCTTGTAAAGACCTTTTTGCAAAATAGTATTGAAGACAGTCCCAGTGTGCCAGTGAAATGCCACAAGGCATACACTTTCTTTGTTCCATGCCTAAACTTGATCTATTTGCTGCACCTGAGGAGCTGCTGCTCTTGACCTTTGTGGCGGCTACATTTGGTGGCAGGCAAAGTGCTAAATGTGTTCCACTGGGGTCCTTTCAGATAAAAATGCCATGCAAATTTATTCTTTGCATTAGAATTATTTATACCCTAGCTGACATGATAGTAGAGGAGAAGTGGATCCTCAGGAGATGTAAATTAGTGATTGCCCAGGTCTGCCTGCCAAGAATCTGTCCAGGATGTCTTCAGTCATACTGTTCAGGTTATAATCAAACAGAGACAAGTCTGTCTCCCAAGGTCTCTTTGTCAAGCACTTGGTTCTTCCTTTAAACCAACTCCTAAGTCCAGAAGAGGTTTCTTTGCTGGTCTAGGTGTAGGTTACTCTTCAAATTGTTCATTCTTCCTCATCTGCCCTTGCATGCTGTTCCTACCCCAGTGTCACTGTGGTGTGTTATTCTGTCAGGCTGAGAGCAAGGTCTGTTGTGTGGAGGCTCAGAATCCGTGTGTTAGGAGACAGACAGCCTGGCAACATCCTACAGCAAAGCTGGTCGTCGTCCTCACAACACAGAAATAGGAGAACTCAGCATTGCCAAGGGAAGCACTGGCTCTCTTAAAGTCCCCTGACTGTCTAGTGCAGGTATCTGGAAGTCGTGCAGCGCCCCAGCATCCTTTCAGGAGTGTTTTCTTGCCAGGCTGCTAGTTTACACTATTTGAAAAAATTAATGCAAATAAAAATCTGCAAGAACTGAAAGGTCATGCAGGCTGCAGAGTGGAGCATGTGAAGCTTATGAAGAGCTCTCCCTCTGCAAAGGGAGGCAGAACTGGCTTGGAAACAATTCAGTAAAAATATTAATATCTTTATGGGCAGGAATAATCTGGATTATTCCAAATTGCTCTTGAGAAAGGCTCTGTTTTTTTATAGATATTCTTTTTATCCAACAACAAAGAAAGCTAAATTATATAATAGCTAAAATTAAGCTATATTTAGAGAGAGAAACAGCGAGTCAAAGTGATCTAAGGCAGAACAGGATATCTTTATAGTTTAAAAAGAGAGCATTCGACTTCACCCAAACTGAGGTTTTTTTAATCCCTGTCCTCATTAGCTTTTTTACTCTATACAAACTTTGAGCCATTTCAACACTTTTTGTTGGCCTGGTTTGCACGTGGGGGTGGGAAGGGAGGGAGAATCTTCGAAATCTTGAAACCCGTCTCTGCTCAGAGCTAACAGCAAGAGAGACATCACTGCAGATTACTGGGAGGAGGCAGGTATGGCACGTACCCCCTGTCCAACAAGACCCTCCTGGATCTGTTCCTGTGTGACTTGGTCTAGGCGATGCTGCTGTGGCAGGGGGATTGGACTAGATGATCTTTCGAGGTCCCTTCCAATTCCCTAATGATTCTATGACTCCAACAAGTTTCCTCCACCTTTACATAAGCACAAAGGCAATGAACTTCCCTCTTAGCCCTGATGCTCGGTCGTGGCCCTTATTTCTCACGACTGCAATTGTATTTGCATTTCAGCTAGATGAGGCATCACTGCAATTAGTTCTTCAGGCTTCCTGGGGAAGTTCCTTCATTCTGAGGTCAGAAAAGCTTTGCTCCACTGCAGAGTTTCAGAGGAGCAGGGAGCAGCCAGCAAGGCAGGAGCTTGTTAGCAAAGCTGCTCTATGCTTTGGATTAATTTTGTTTTCTCTAATGGCTTGATCATAACAGTTGCTCTCTAATTTTTGTACAGGGTTGTGCACATTTCAGGCAATGTAAATATATACATTGGCATGCTTATTAGCTCTGCTGTTTAACTTACGGATATTTGATAGTGTATAATAAAACCAAGTGGTCCTGTGTACCATTTGTCATGCTGAGCTTGGACTCATCTCTTTGTACTCCCACTCCACCCATTCCAACTTCATTATAATCCAAATGCTCCTCCTTGCTTGGAGCAAAATCAATCCTCGTGTTGCATTGGGTGGAAGAGGAGAAATGTGTGCTGGGATTTTCCTCAATGCACAGAGCTGCGTGCACACTTAATACTTGCTTGAACGATAAGCGTGGGGCTTCCCCCGGGGCGGAGAACATTGGAAGACAGTTGAGGTCATGGTCACAGCCTCAACCTCCATGTATTTAACTGCAGAAAGAAGCTGAAATATGAGAGGGCCCTTTCCACTTATCAGGAGAGGATACTACTGTGAACGCTGCTTCGCTGAGCCGCCGTACGCTGCGGGCAAAACACGACAGCCCTGCAGCCCTGAGAATTGATTTTGGTTTAATCATCTCTTCCCTTCAAAACACCATTTTCCTTCCACCAGCCCAATCTGTTTCCCTTGCCAAGGGACTGGCTCTCGTCACTAGCTAAATGCATAAGACCTGTGTTGGGCTGGTGGCAGAGGATGTATTTTTCTAATAGAGGATGGAAGTCCCTGAGTGAGGTTTAGGAGATGGTTTGATATCCATGGGCCCTCAGAGAGGTTGAAAAATGTTGTTTTCTAATTCCACTGGGAGTCGGGTGTTGATTTACCTGTATCACCTATGAGGGTGAGATGCCAATGGCAAAACAGATGGCAGAAGCCCCACTGTAAGCGTTGGAGGGCTGTGTGGTCTTCAGGCTGTGTCCTGGCTTGCAGAATTATGTGCTCAGTCCATGGCTTATGCTGATCAGGAGTAAAAAAATGCCACAGAGACCTTCTCCCTGCTGTGGTGCTTCCAGCACGGGCAGGTTTTTGGGGTGTACATTGTTCTCAGGGGTGTCCTTGGCTGTCACCTATTTCTCTTCCCACAAAGACCAATGGCTCAGGCAAACCCTCAGAGTTTTACTCTGATGCTCTTGGAATTATCCAGCATTGCCAAAAGAAAGGATTTGCTGACAGTCAAAATCCTATTGGCAAACCTAGGTGGATTTATGATCTTGGGTGGAAACCAATGTGAACTATAATTTTACATGAATCCGATCCCTCTCCTGAGCCAGGCAAAACTTCATGATTCTGGCTGATTTTTCACACTCGGCTCTTGAGCACTCTGGTTCACTTTTGAGCCGAAGATAGAACTCCGGGCCCGTGATTCTGTGCAACCCAAAACTTCAAGCCCACGCAAATAGCTACAACTCCCTTCCCTGCTCCTTGATGGCTCCGGCTGTAGGTTGAATCTCTTTGTGTCTCCTGCTCGGTTGCTTTTCCCCAGAGGAGCCCATCAGGAGTTCTGTGTACGCTCCAGGCTACTAACTGAGTTGTATGTTTAGAGCATGTGCCACCGTCCCCTGTTACTGTGACAATTGTGATGAATATTGAAATGCCTTGAGGGTTCCCTGCATGCCGACAGGCGGAAGAGTTAAATGGGTGCAGTTGAGTCCCCGGCAGATTTTCTGCACGCTGTAGCCACCGTTTCCAAACAGGAATACACAGACTAGGTTGAGAAATCAGCTCCAAAACAACAGGCATTGTTTGTGTGCTGAGTAAATCTAGCAATCAATTAGGAGCTGGAAGAAAGCCCCCATGTTGTGTCCAGATGAATGTAAAACCAGAGCCTCCCATGCCAAAAACTCCAACTGATACCTTTGGAACTAATGGACAGCTTAGTGAATTTTTTCCCAGTGTTTAACTTGTGAGAGTATTTTCTTTTTTTTTTTTAAGATATTATTTCAGCAAACTAATGAGAAATGTTATAAAAATAACGAAATACCAAGTGAAGGCTGGCTCGTTGCACCTTTTGCTGTGTCATGGCAGGAATGTGACAGGCTTGTGTTCACACTGGTCAGAGCTCAGCCCCATGAACTGCACCAGTTGCATTTACATTGGGGCAAAGGTGAGCTTAGGCTGGAGGGGCTGTGGAGGGGCTGTCATGACCCATTGGAGTGAATAATTTTGTGCCACCCTGTCAGGGTCTGTGCTGTGAAGGTGTGTGAGTGGAGCAAGATTAGATAATGCATAAAGGATAATATACAACATTGTCCCCTTATTAGAACGTGGTTCTTGTGATCTGACTTGCTAAGGTGTTGAGAACCAAAAACAAGTGGTGGTCTGTTGGTCTAGTCTGCCAGCCTGTATCTGTCTGAGCATGAAGGAAGGTTGGGCTTTGATGCAGCCAGTGTGGTCCAGAAGATCTGTAGATCAGCTGCAGTAAGGTGCAGGTTCATCCAAAGTGCTTGACTTCCATCTCTTTAGTCTCTGTAATATGAGGGACCATCTCTCAAAATCTCTTTCCTCTCTGTAATTACCCGTGGCTATTAGGCCTTTGTCCCTGAGTGGCTCTCACATCGCTGAACTCAGCAGTCATCTTTTGCCTGAGTTATACCTGTGGCAGCTCTTTGCTAAGTTGCACTGGAGACTTCAGAGCCACTCAAGGTCAGTGACCACGCAAGGACAGCAGCAGCATTGTTTGTGATCTGAGGAAAGTGCTTCAGTTGCTAAATGGATTTGAGCCGAGTTTGTTTTTTATCATCCTGAAATAACCACTGCTCAAACAATTGTAATTCTTCTGATGTCTTTCTGGAAAACATTGGGCTTGTTTGGCAGTGCAGTGTTGTGTAAATAAATACGTACCGAGTATCAAAGTCAAGGAGGGGAGGATGAGCTCTCAAATAATTATGTAGATAAATCCACATAGTGTGCTCTGATATTGGCTACTGCGTGCATTTATATTAATCAGTACGGACATTACTGACAAGTGAATCTATTCTGCTTCATTCTCCTGAAGGTTTCAAAATTACTGCCTCATTTTGCTCCTTGTTTTGCTGTAAGGGATGCAGGGCCCGCCAAGGCTGGCTTCTCTCAGCATCCCCTTCAGGTGTCTCTGGGAGGCTGAGACCAATCAAACTTTGCATAAATAAGAGGATTCAGCATGAGAGACTTTACAGGCTTGATCCAGCACTTACAGAAACAAAAAGCTTTGGGGAAAAAAATAACCCCCTCATTTGCTGGAATGGCATCTATTTGTCCATCTCATCTTGACCTCCCTGGGACGCTAAAGGGTGTTCACTGACTGCAAAGCGTGAAGTGTTTGCTGTGTATCCCCAGATGAACTTTTCCAATGCTCCATTGACAGGCTGTGTGATCGAGGCAGCTTGAGTGGCTCTCTCCATTTCTCCTTATCCAAAGAACTCATTTGTTTGTCCAGGATTTGGCACCCACACTTAATCACAGAATAAATGAGAAAACCCAGTTGTTTTCACTAACTTCTGTGATGTCTTTCCCCATGAACTATTAAGCCATCAGACTGTATCATAAGGAGATGGGGAACCTTCCCTTTTGGTAGCGACATGGGCTACCTTGATTGTAAAGCTGGATCCTCCTTCAGGGCTCTACCAAACCTGGGACTGATAACTGACTACCCCTGCTGCTGAGGAAAGAGAGGTCAGGAATAAATATGTCAGGAGGTGAAGACGGTCAGGAATAAGGTGTGAGGGTGCTCTCTTGGAAAGCAGGGAAAGAATGAAACTAGCAGTTGGAAGCAATTTGTTTTCTGTTTGTGGTTTGAGTTACAGTTCAATCCGCCCACTTGTTATAGTCCTAAGGGTAGGAGCGAGGAGTAGGAGATGGAGGAAGAAAGGATTGTTAACGTCTTGTGATTTAGAGCCACAGAAAACAGGGACTAACCTCATGACTATGGCACAACATCATGGGAAACGAGAGCAAAGTACCTTACGGCTTTTAGAGAGATGCTGTGTTGCTTTCTCAGAGAGGCAGATTGCTTCAGCACCAGAAAGGGTGAATGCCTGGGCAACTGTAGAGAGACACAATCCCTGGGGCAGAAAGGGCCACTGTGGGACTGCAGAAACCTCTAACTCATTAACTAGAATGTACCCAGCAGTTTTCCTTACAGCAGGATGCAGGTACCATGTGCAATGGCTGATCACACCGCAGCTAGTGAGATGATTTGCATTAGAGCAGGGAAAATGAAAAAAACCCCTTCAAACTAGAGCGCAGTGAGGAACCCAATCTTTTGGTGTTTGATTGATGCAGATAGCTTGAGAAAGACCATGAGCTGGATTCCATCACACAGATTCACTGAATTCATGCTCTTGGCTTTTTTTCATTGCTGTGGATGGGGATCTGTGTTTCCATTGTGTGCAGAAGGTGAGCAAATACTCACTGTGTGCACGGTTAAAATTCACTGCACCTCCAGTTGCTAAGGGAGTAGTGTTGGTAAATTAATTAGATTGATTAACTAAGAATCTCCACACACACACACACTCTATGATTGCAGTTTTCTTCAGTGTTTAGAGTGGTAGTGCTTGAGTTAAGGGGCGAGTGATTACTCTCTGGTCAGGTATCTCCTCTGGACAAACCAGAGCAAGGAGTCAGTTTGAGCTGTTCCATCAATCCATGGCCTGTGCAAACACTGCTTTTGGAAAGGGCAACACCTGGGTAAGCAGGAGTACTTGGGTATTCACAGAATCTGCTCTTACTGTTGCTCAGTGCTGTGTTTCTACTCCTCTCTTCTGCTGGCTGCATTTTATTAAGCATATAAATAAATGTATATTGATTGATTGGTTTTTACAAAGGCCATAAAGGCAAAGTGGGTGTATTTTATAGAGTGAAAAATCAGAGGAATATTTCAAAAAACCAGCTGTCAGGAAAGCAAAGTAGCTGGAATAGACTCTAAGAATTGGGAGAATAGTTCTCCTGAGAGGGTGAGCTAAGACAAAAGTGACTTAAGGAAAGCTGGCAGGACCCTCAGGGAGTCTTAAGGCCACAAGTTCAAGCTACCCCATTCAGAAAGTATAGTAGGGGACTAAACTGGTTTAATCATGAGCTCATCGCTGACCTCAAATGCAAGAAAGAAACGTGCAATAAGAGGAAACTAGGTCAGGCTCCAAGAATGAGAATAGAAGTAAAGCGGGAGCATAGACAAAACCAGAAAGGCCAGAGAACTAAATAAAGAGAATGTTTGAGAGCCACTGACAGTAACTAGATACCGCTTTGCATCACTCTGACAAGAGGCTGTTCCCCTATACAATAGGGAAGGAAGTCTATCAACATATCAACACGGAGGGGAATTGTTTAATGTCTTTTCTTCATATAAGTTCAGCAGTAATTAGATGATTTCTGTAATTAGGACTAGTTACAGAGCAGTAAGGTCTCAACCTAGATAGGGGAAAATGGGTTAGGGCCAGCCTGGCAAATTTAGGGTTTTCAGACTGGGTGGAATGATGAATTTAATTTTAGAATACTTAAAAATGATGTTCTTTCAGTGGCTGTGAGTGAGGTTAACTTGCAAAAGAGAGACTCTGAAGCCTGCAAAAGGACTAGTACAGTGAATGTTCTTAAAAAAAGAAGAAAGAGGAGCAGTTGGGGAGCTAGAGATCCACCAGCTTAACACTGATTTCTGGAAAAGTATGTGAACAAGTAATTCAACCACCTTTTCTTAAACACCTACAAGGTAAGAGGGATAAGAATAACATGGCAAAATGCTTATCAAAGCCATCTGACTTCCTTTTGTGGCACAGCAGTAGGTCCAATGGAGAGAGAAGAAACAGCAGGTCTGCGTATTCTGATTTCAGTTAGGTCTTGGTAATATCTCAGTGACACCATAAGAAAGTTTCAGACACATTGTCTTAGTCCATCCCAGATCTCAATTACTTTCAGGAGGGCTATTGTAGGGATCTAGAAGGTTTTCCCCTATACTTTACCTCCTAGAGTCTCACTTAAGGGCTTCAGTGAATGTATAATGAAAGGTGGGATGAGTCTAGGCCAGTAGACAGTGCTGTCACTCAGGAGAAGTCTGTTTGCTTCATGGAGTTTACAGCAGAATCATGAATGGAGATGGTTCATACTCAGCCCCACGGGTGACATGCTGGACACCCTCCCCAGGGAGAGAGGAACCTCCTCCCTAGGTGATTACAATTTCCCTTGCAGGGTGTGGATGAAGAAAAGTAGCTTGGCACAGGAGATGTGCCTGTGCTAACGGAACCAGTCTGTTCCAGCTGCTTCCCAGGTGCAAACCGCTCCACAGAATATGTGCACAAGGAATGAAACCACTGTTGGTTTAGGGATCTGGGAGGTGGGAGCCCCTCTGTCTGCCTTCTGCAAATGCCCTGACTTGCACTATTGCTGAGTTCCGCCTCGTTCTACCTCTCATGCCCCAGCAGCCCAGAGCAATAGCCGGGTTATTCAGTCTTAAAATCAGGCCTAATTGCAAAGCAGGCCCAGTGGCCAAAGGACAAGAGTATTCTCAATGCCAAATATTTGTGAGAAGCCAGCTTGTCCCAGGGAGGGACAGCTGCTCCTAATTTGCCTGAGAGAATCATATTTTAAAGCTTAAAAATACAATAATTTTTGTGCATAGCAGGGCAGCTACTCCCTACCCAGAAGGGTTTAGTATTTGTGTGCCTTGGCCTGCCAGCTGGGAGATGGGAAGAATACTTGTCTGCTCAAAGGGCGACTCTGAGACACGTTCAATTATTTCAATTACAGCTTTGAGGCCTTCAGAAGAAAACTGCTGAATTGTACTAAGGTTTTTTTAGATGCTGGACCCTGCGACAGGTTAAAAGTGTCCAACTTGGGTTAAGCTAGGTCTTCCAGTCCAAAGGAACCTCAGTACATCTTCTGGCGTAACACAAGGAGGCAAAGGTTGTGGATGTTCCACTCAGTCTTTGATTGAAGTTGCTGTTGGAGAAGGCATGTGCTTCTGAAGAATGAGCCTGTTCTGAGAGACAGGAAAGGAAGGAAGAGCCCAACTGGACTGTTGGCACAGTCTGCACCCAGGATGGTTGGGAAGGACTGGAAATGGGGCTTTGTGTAGTGCACAGCTATAAGCTGTAGCCTTAATTGCCTCTCTCACAGATGGGGTGTCCTCTCTCCGCACCAGGCTTTGTTGGGCAGGTGGTTCTACCTGGGACAAACATTGTTTTGCCTAGGGAAGTCCATGCCTGCTGTTCTTGAAAGGGCTTGGCAGTCCTGGGTGGGAAGCAGCCTTGCTGTTGTAGTGATTAATGGGCAAGTTGCAAGGTGGTATCTGCACGTGCCCAAGGTGTGCAGATGGTGACTGTGTTCTTTCAACAGCTGCTAGTGCCGTGGGTTGGGAACATTGCTTATTCCTTGGCTCTGCATGGTCTGACTGCTTCAGTGACTGCTGCTGCTTCTCTGAAGGTCCAGTGTGAAAGGGTTACAGGAAGTACAGGATCCTAAGAAAACCTTCATCCCTCTCTGAACAAAATCATCTATTCACCTGCCTCCGGACAGCATGTAGAGAGAGGATAGGATACCTTGAAATTAGCCGTCACTGGACCTACATAATCTTCTCCCTATACTGCTGTCTGCTATGAATTTGGATCTCTGAAGTCCATGCACATCAAACAGTAGCTGCAAGAAGATGCAGACACCCACGGGTGCCTCTTAAATGCGTGCTGCTTCCACTGCTGGTCAAAGTGACCTAGAATTTTGTGTGGTGTCTTTTAGTGCTCTCATTGTTTATAGCCACAAGGTGGCATTGCAGATTAAAGGGAAAGCAGCTTCTTGTTCGTCAGAGATGAGGGAAGTGGGAGACTTGAAAACAGTCACCCTGAAATTCTGTCTGTGTCTTGAAGATGCTAGGAAGACTTTTTTTCAACTAACAGCCTTCCACTTCTGATAGGACTGGGCATTCTGTTTGCTGTACTGTGATCATAAAGAGCTCCAACTAGGTTCAGCATCTACAAATCATAGAATCCTTAGGGATCAGAAGGGACCTTAAAAGATCATCCAGTCCAATCCCTCTGCCACAGCAGGATCACCTAGACCAAGTTGCACAAGGAACACATCCAGATGTGTCTTGAACTTCTCCAGAGAAGGAGACTCCACAAGCCCCCTGGGCAGTATGTTTGAGTTGTTCAGAGCTCTTCACTCTGTTCCTTCCTTTGGGAAGTGATACAGTTTTTTGAGCTGAGAAAGACGATGGTGTTGCGTCACAAGCTCTTTTTCTTTCACTTTGCACCTTCAGATCCTCAAGAAAGTTGTTTTCTTTCTACCTGATTCTACTGCTGCTGCTCCTGTTTCGCTAGGTTTCTGTGCAGGCTCCAGTTTGGGCTCTCTGAAAGGCAGACAAGTAGCAATGAAGCTAAACCATCAGACAACAGTTGGACGCTAACAGCCTTGAGAGCTGTTTATGTCCATGAAGAGGAAGGTGAGCTGATCATGCTGTAGCTGGACTTTCTCTCTGCTTTCTGGGTTTTCCTTTTCCATTAAGGGTAAGAAGGCCTGGATCAGTGTGGTGTAAGGTGCTCGCTTCTTTGCTGAGTCCAGATGAAATAACAAGACATTTAGGAGATGAAGCCTTCATTAGCCTCTCCTGCACCATAAAAATGAAATCTCATTTCTTGAGGTTTCTTACTCTGGAAACACTGACCACTTGCAATCAGAATGAGCTTCACTGGTTTATTGCCTTGTCTTTTTCTATGAGGAGTCCCTAAGCATGAGTTCCCGAGTGTGAGTATGAGCTGCAACACACTGAGGTGGCCTGACTTTCCTCTGTCCCTACTGCACTGCTGTAATGTAACTGCTCTGTGGCTAATGGGTCCTTCCTAGTCATGACTATTCTTATCAGTGCTTGTTGCCCTCATCTGTATGTACTTTCCACGTAAGAGAAGCAGCTCTGCTGAAAGATGAATCTTCAGAGCAGTGGAAACAAGTGCTAAATGGAGTGGGGGAACACCAGGCCAGCAAAGGAAAATCTTACCTGTTTTGGAAAGAAAGCGAAAACAGCTTTATTTTTACTTCTGCTTTGAGGAAGGCATGGAAGGCAGATGAAATAAAAACAGGTAGCTTTTGCTCAAACCCTGCTAGATGTGTTTGTTATGTATTTTGCAGATAAATGGGAGATAATTGTCAGTGCGTTTTCCCCAGGCAAGAGAAATACCTTTAAGTCTTTTCTGAGGAGGAGGAAAGCAGTGACATTTTTTTGTCAACATTATTGTGCGCGTGACAGGGGAGAAAAACATCCTGTGGTTTTGTTTGGACAATTATCACCTGGTTGAGAAATCTGGAGCATATAAATACCTATAGATGCACAGGCAGATTGTTTATCTGTGTGCACATACGGATAGGAGACTCTGGATGTGTTGGACGCGTTCGATTCCTTTTGTGACTGGCTCTTTCCAGGACTATATTCCTAGTGTCTTCTGCCATGTTTGCATTGCCCATAAATTTATCCCACTTTTCCCTGTGTGTCTGCCCTGAGTTTACTGCACTGACTAGGGAGGCTCTTGCACAGACTAGCTGTCCCCAGGCTGTGGAACTGGTTTCCTCTATGGTTCAGAAGCCCTGGTGAGCCAGCCACAACTGTGCTGAAGTGGCATTGGTCAAGGAGTGTGGGAAACTCCCATCCTGCTCCAGTTCCTTGTTCTGTTAGAGACCTCAGAGCTAACTTTGCCCAAAATCCTCATCTACCTCTTTTCTCAACAGGCTCAGTGCTGCTTAGCAGCCCAGACAGGACAGTTTATAGTCCTGCTTGAGCACACACTGCCTCTTGCTGTGTGCAAAGCATGGTCAGGGTTGGACTGGGAGGCCTGATGGAATATAAACATCAAGTATTTATTAAATATTGTGAATAATCTGCCCTGACATGTAAATAAGCAGTTGGCTTTTTGATTTATGGGATGATTGACCGTGGTAGGAATACGTAAGTCTAATGAGAACGTCCAATTCTGTAGGATAATTTAAAAAGGGGAATAGGCATCCTTCTGGGTGCTGTGTACTTCTGGGTGGAAGCCAACTTACTAAATGATTGGGGTTAGGATGAGGCTAGCAAGAAACCTCCTTTTACCAAGGTTATTTCATAACTGCCTACTGCAGAGATTCATATTTACCACTGGAGCAGCTGGTGCTGGCTCAACTCATCTGTCAGGCAGGGTGCCGAAAGAGATGTATTAGTGGACTGACCCGAATAGTGAATCCGATGTTCTTGGCATTTTTTTTTTAGTCTCCCGACCTGAAGGGAGAAGTGAACCTTTTACAAAAGGAAAGTTCTACATAAAAAATTCTGTGCGGTGCACATTTCCGGATGAGTGTTCAGGTCAGCGTTACTTAACGCTGAAATCAAAGCTGTGGGGATTCGTGGGCATTTCCAAGGCTGCAGTGATCCCACAACCCCTCTGCCTAACCTCATGCTTAACACAGGGCTTTTATTCACCTTGACATTGTCTTTTGCTCTTCAGTCAGCTCTGCTCTGTGAGGAAGGTGGAGGAAGGGGTACCAAGATGTAGCAGGAACTCTGGAGTTGAGCAGATGCAAGTCCAGCTCTCCTGGAATAGAAACCTGTGTTACACTGATGGCTGTCATTTGTGTTCCAGGGGAGGTGATCATAGAAAATTTTGGCACAATCTAATGCTTTTTTGGGGAAAAAATGCTGCTTAAGCTGTGTTTAACATTCTGAGTGTAGCTTGAGTAGTATCAGAGTTGAAAAGCAGTATTTGCTGCATCCTGGAAAACACTATGTGAATGGGTTTGGTAGATGTAGTCTAGGAAAGACAGGATCTCTCGTGCATATTGCTGCTGACTGGTGAGTACCTTGGAGCAGAATCAGCCTCTCTGAATTCTCTGTGAATGTCTTGCTAATGGGAAAGATGTACTTCTGCTAGAGGGACTTGCTGAGCAGCACACTGCATGTGTCTGTGCAGATTCCTTTTGTGACCAGTTATTTTATTCTAGCTTGGTGACTGTCAGAGGTTTAAAAGCCAATTCTGATACAGAATGAAATTACAAACCAGATTGCTTCTCTATTTTCTTTTCCTTCCATTTTCAAAAAGGAACTTCTCTCTTTCACCCAATAAACTGCATGGTGGTTGTCGGGGCATCTCCATAGCATGGCGAGTGCTTGAACTCAGATTCTTTCTGACAGGTCTCCAACCTGCACAGACATCACTGTTGGAATCACTCAGCTGCTGCTTAGATTGAATGAGGGGGCAGGAAAAAACATCCCTCTGCTTTTGCTGAAACAAATGCACCTCTGAAAAAGATCTCTATTTTTGACAGATCAGTATTTTCTTTAAAATATTTGTAGTGTGTGTTGCTGAGTTCAAATGTGAAGGCCTTCGTCTGGAATGGCATTGAGTTTGAAAGATTGAATTTGGTCTTGAAATCTATAACCTGCTGACACACTACAAAGGTCCGAGGTGGCTGCCAACACCTAAGCACATTTTCAAAGCACAAGCAGTGGCTTTAGTCATAGTTAAGTTGCATGAATCAGGCCATTCTTCCTTGGACACTCATTCTGAAGAGGAAATTTGTTTAAATTTCTCTCTATTGTGCATCTGCAGTTCATATGGGAGCAACTTTTTCATGTGCAACAGGGAGGGGTGAGTAAGGAATCAGTGGCTCCCTGACCTCAGAAGCTCTCAGGGAATTTTCTAGAGCCTTGAGCTGCCTGTGTGGAGATGTGTGTTTGCTTCCTGAACCCAGTCCTTGTTCCTCTGGCTCTCCTGTGTACCGAGAGATCCCACCGATGTGCTGTGCCTCCCACTGATCCACTATCCCTGCCAGAGGGTTTGCAAACAGAGATAAGCCTTACTTGCACAGAAAAAGCACACAGGTGTTTGGAAGATGAGTGCTGAGTGTAAGTGAATCAATGGAAATATGTTCACACTTGTATTTGTTGTTCTTGCTGGGTAGGCGCAGAGGAATACCCTCAACAACTGTCCAGTTGGCAATGTCTGGTCTCGGTATGTTAATTTCAAGGCTAAAGGCAGAGCAGCTAGTGCCCTTGATTGCCTTAGCATGAAACTGAAATTTTCAAAGGCCCTGCTGATGCCAGCTTGAGAACAGGGTTTTGTTTCCATGGCTTGAAATGATACCAAGAGATGAGGGCATCGGTGCCTGATGGATGAGGAGCTCCTGCTGGCCTTTTAGAGGTGTCTTTGCTCACTGTTTCAACTGCTGTTACTGAGTTAGTGCTCAACTGCTTGTAGAGCAGAACACATGGCTTTAACATCCTTACCGTCCAAGATAGTTGGCTAAAGAGTCTTATTCCCAGTTGTTCTTGTGGACATTAGGGCAGAACCAGACCACAGGAGATCCATGTGTCCCCATGTACCTGTGTCTGTGAGAACATGTGGGGATGGGGCTGAGAGCAGCATGTGTTAGTGGTCCAGTTGGGTAGCAGTAGATTCACTTCAGGAACTGGAGATGAAGGAGTACGGATAAGAGTTATCCTGGGGCTATATGTACGTTAAACTATTCCAGTGGGACAGCCATACAGGGAAACTTTTCCATCTCTTTCAGACCCCCCAAAGAAGTACAAATTTGAAATTTTCTGTGGAGAATAATGTCTCCCATTTTAATTCTCTCCCCACCTCCCCAGTGTATTTAAATATTGGAGTGAAAAGGGAACAACCTTGAAGGCTCCTCACCAGCCCTTTACAAGCTGACCTGGAGCTGACAGCAAAGAACTCTTAAGGTGACAACTGAGCTGAGGACTAAAAGCTATTTCCCCTGAGCTCAGATATGGGGATCTGTACTGAGATGTCAGCCCAGCTGTGGAAGGGCATAAAGTCTGGTGACTTTTACCATGGTTTTGTATCATTTAAGGTTTTCATTTAGGAAACACAAGAACTGTTCTCATGTACTTAAATTACTGTACATTACATGTACTGCGTTAGTTTATATCACTACATTGCTTTGTACTTTATAGCCCACTCCTTTTAGACTGCCTTTTGATGGAGACTTTGGGTTCCCTTCCTCCTTCTTTCCCTGCTTGTTTCATTGCTGGTTGCTTGTGGCTCATGTGGGGCAGGCAGAACTGTGTTGTTCTTTGTAGTCTCGTGGCCCAGAATGAGAAGAATATTTTGTGAGATAGTCACTACCGCAAACCTTGAGGCCTCCAAATAACCCTATTTGTAATCCAGTTACGCTGTGTTCTCATAACTTCCTAGGCCACAAGACACTCCAATCCATCTCTGAGTTGATGACTGCCCAGTAAGTGGCTGTTGTTAGATAACTGAGTTCACCCTCATGGCTCTGCCCATAGGAATATTAACTTGTTCATACATATGACTAGTTCTTGTGGTTGAACAAGGCTCTTTCTGGAATGGCCAATGCACTAGATGGTTTTCTCTTCTCTCTTTCCCTTCCCACTGACCTTCCCCAACATGTCCTTCACTAAATACATAGTGCTGCACACGAAAGGAAGGAATTCAAAAGTGTGTGAAGTTCTTGCAATTAAATGTCACGCAAGCCACATGTGGTTTTGTTGCTCCAAATTCAGCTCAAATAAATGGAAAGGATTACAAAATGAGGGAACAACTTGGGTCAACCTGGAGTGTTAAACAAAATATGTTTTCCTTCTGTAGCACCTAGGAGTGTGTGATGCATTTTACCAAATGAAGACGATGCTGTGGAACCCAAGTTGGGGGCTCAGGCAAGGTATAATTGTCACAGGACTCAGAAAGTTGGGCAGTGCTCCTTCATGAGCTTTACTAGTTCTGGTACTCAAAATAGTTGCTGCTTGCTTTGTTTGGCTTGTCCCACTGCACAGAAGGGAATGTTTTCCATGCCCACTGTGACAGGACAAGAAGGAATGAAGGTAGGAGTTGAAAGGGAGGTGATGGCTCAGACTCACTAATGAGAAATCAGGCAAAGAGATGGGAACTCTTCATGTTGAGCCTTCAGTGAGCCAAAGCGTAGGGGGCTCTCAAGTCTTTAAGCTTATTTTCCCTTGCTGGACCTCTCAACAGATGAGAGATTCCCATATGTGAGATAATATTATCCACCCTTCCTAGGGAGATGAGTGTATTTTCTCACTGAATGCACCAAGATCTCTGACATTCCTGTGATCAGGAGATCAGTTTAATCTGATTGCAAAATTTCCCACTGCTTTTAACTGAAGATTGCTCTGTCCTGGCAGAACTTCTCTACTGCTTTTGTGAGCCAAATGACTCCAGAAAACCTGACACAGCCCTGTTGTCTTCTGCACACCAAGATCTCAAAGATTTGGTAGATTAGTTGAAGGAGGAAGGATGTATGCTTTTTCCTGAAAAGCTAAGGAGAATTATTTGCTCTCTGTATCAGCAATGCCATGGCCTTTCCCAGTCAAGTACTGCCAGCTGTAGAAGTCACATTCCCTCCTGCCAGCCGTTCATTGTGCTTTTGCAGTAGGAAGAGGGGGGATGGAAGAAGAGGGGATCTTAATTGAAAAAATAGGCCTAGGGCTTCAGGGACATAACAAAGTCAGTGGGAGTGTGTGAACAGCAATTTATTTTGTCAGTTCAAGTTACAGTCACTCTGACATGTGAAAATTGCAGATGCCAGTTTCTCAATGTGTCACTGTGACACACAGCATCCCAAATAAATAAATAATGAAACTCTGGACTTGGTTTGCAGAGCTTTGGAAAGCTCAAAGAAACAGAGGATAAAAATTGGCAGGTCAACTGAGAGAGTTTTCTTTGACTTTAAGGGACATGATCTTCACTTAGCTTTTTACAAAATGATCTTTATACTTTTCAGAGCTTCAATGGATTGTTCCTCTTGTCATTGTAGCCCTCATATAGTTTATAGCCATTATAGTCTCTTTGGGCTTTCAAGATGGAGCTGTTTTCATGAAGAATGAAGTAGGTCTTTTCTGTTGAAACTGTGAAGTATTGGAAGGAGTGTGGCTGAAGTCTTGATCTGTGACTAAGGAGACCTCTGAAGTAACTCTTTAAGTCTAGGATCCAATTAGGAAATTAGCTGTTACCCTTTTAAATGTTCCATTTCTACAGTCTGTACTTCACCTTCACTATAGCACTTAATATAATTTGGCTCAGCCTTCATTACGGTATCTAGGTATTCTAGCAATAACATCTCTAGTGCAAATCAATTGGTTCCAGTAGTAGTCTCACCAGTGAATTGGGCTTACAGAAGCAGCCAAATAGCCATTAATGATCTTGTGACCGAGTTGGAAAAATGAAAAGTTTATTAGAAGTTCACTCAGAAAGAAAATGTTCTGCAGAGACCCTTGGCAGAAGCTTGAGTGGGAGCAAAGATATTCATTGCCCTTATAAGAGAAGTCTTTAATAGTAAAGTCGAGCTAGCAAAGGTTTTCTTTCCCATTTGCCCAGCTAATCTGTATTGGGAATCAAGAAGGTGCTCAGACAGAACGTGTGACTTCTGAGGAAATCCTGAATTTATCTGAGAAGAAACTAGTAGGAGTGGATAGATAAAAAGTCTTCACATAAATAAAAGGCCTGTACATGGAAGAAGCAGCATGTTGCCTTTGGAGGAGAAGAATAGGATTAGAGGCTGTAAATGTAAATTGTAAGGAGGTCTGTGGCCAGAAGCAGAAAGTACCAAGACATTTGATGAGGATGAGGGTTTGTGGCAGTATCTGCAGCATGTAGTTGCAGCAAGCTGTAGGTGGAGGGGAGCTCAAGACTGTGTAGCCTATCCCTTGCTCTAAACTAACATCTAGAAGATAAGAGCTAGTATTTTTGTGCAGTATTTTGGGAAGCTGAAAGTCAATGTAGACAGGAAGGATCATCTGGTTTTATGACTTCAGAGGAACATGAGACTTCTTACCAACAGGTAGAATGTTCCCATGAGTGTTTAATTAGAGTAAGAGGATCCTCCTGTTCATAGAACAGAACAGTCCCTTCAGTTTCACTGCTCTCTCTCTTCATGCAAACTTATTTAAGGACCTCAAAATCAAACTGCCCTCCTTGTGCAGCTCTAGCCAGTAGTAATGTTGGTCATACAAGTCTGAAGACAAAGATGCAAAATCGGCCGGGGGGGGATTAGCTGCTAGTGACGGATGAGTAAGCTCAGTTTATTCACTTTCCAGAATGTAGTTAAACCTGAAGTTCTTTTCCATGGAAAAGCATCCGCTGACTTTGCATCGGTGCTCCAAGGAGAAGTGCTGCTCTGCCCTTCTCGCACTTTCGAAGGGACCTTACCGCTTCCTTGGGAACTATGGAGAGAAGCTATGATTTAGGCTGTAGCTAAATCTTGTGACTTTCACCAAATATTCTTCCTCCACAACTGGTCTGGTCACACAGTCCCTAGATGGACAGACTTTGAGAGCTGATGCGGTTACTTGAGAGACCACTTGACATGATATTAGCTCAGTGCTTGTCTGTACTCTCAAACATGCGTCATTGTACACTGCAATTATAAGGAGAGCTAACTGGCAAGGAAGGATGATTGCATCATTAAGACATTGGAACAGGAATAAATAATTCTACTGTTAACTCCTCATGTAACCCTGGCTGTGACACTGAAGATCACTTTCCTCGTCAGAAAGGAGAAAATTGTCCCATCCTAGCTGCTTGTGTTGCTTCATGTTGCTATGTCTACATAATATTTTGAAGGGACAGGGACATGAGGAAGTTGTGTCTACAGCAGGAAAGATGGGCTTCAAATCCAAGCTGGAATCTGAACTAAAACTATAGGCATCCTACAGTAAAGAATATTAATGTCACTAAAAAGATATTTCTAATAAAAGCATGTACAAAGCATTTGGAAGATGAATCATGACAGAAATAGCTAGAAGAAAAGTCTGTAGTGTAGAATAGAACCTGGTTAATTCCTTGTGTCGATTTGCAGCCATGACATCTCTCACCAAGTATTCTGGCAAGCTCCTAGCCCTTTCAAGAAAAGATTTAACAGCCAAGTTTCAGCACTGACATCTTATGTTGCTTTTAGTTTATTATTATTGCAAAATGCACTACTGAATGCCTGCTGGAGCATCCTGGAATAAATGCTGTGGAATTACAAATGAATTTTGCTCCTAAGATGAATGAGCCTGTGATTTAGACTCTTTGATATCAATATCATTGATGCTTTCAGGCTATGGAAGAATGGTCTTGTAAAAGGTTTTTAATGAGGTAGCTTTGGCACAATTCTGAACAGGTAAATTTTGGTGACATCCTTTGTAGTCTTTTTCCCAAAGAGTTCACCTAGATATGAAACCAGAGAGACTTTGTTTGGGATTGGGTTTGTTTTTCTCCCCATTTTGCTTCTTTTTCCTCTTCCAGATCAAACTTTTTAATGAAGTCAACATTTTTCTGCATCTCTTCATACCCCCCCATGCACAAAATTCTAGGCTCCCCTGGAGTTCTGTAGCCCATCCTTGTTGGCAAGAAGCTCCTTTGTCCGTAGGAGGTGTCTTGTGCTCTGTTTTTTCTGCCTCCATTTTTCCCTGCACCCAACCCACAGAAAGCTATCAGAGCTGAAGTGCAAAGTCATCACTTTGAAATTTGCAGTTCAAAGCCATAGAGGGTTGGGTTTTTCCTTAAATATTTCAGACAAAGCTTTTCTCAAAATGGGTCATTTTTCCATGTAGTTAGTGCGCTGCTCCTGGCAATGACCAGTTCTAGGTGCAAGAACTGCTGTAGTGGGCAGTAATGGAATAAATATGTCCACTGTGAAGGATTCTTCCTTGATTGCATTAGTTTGAGGTTTATTTTATGCCCTGATACGTGGCATTGAGCCAAAGAGACCACAGTACACCTTCCTTTCCAAGGTCCGAGTGCCGAAAAGTATCCCTTTACAAGAAGGGTGCTTAAGTGCTTTTCTGAATCAAAGCCTGAGTCAGTGCTTTAATGTACTCTGTTCATGCTTGGAAATGGCTTATCCTCCTCTGAGCAAATTTCCTTTAAAGAAGCTAAGCCTACTACAGTGTCTGAAGAATTCAATGTCACACTGAAAACTTATCCCCCAGATCTGTGTCCAAAGAGATCCTAGTTAATGGATGCTACCTATTACTTACTGCCATGCAGCATTCCTCTTTTGAGCTCTGAAACAGTCTGTTCTCTCTCCAGGCAACGTGTCAAATTTTTGTCTGGTCGCCTATGGTGTTTTCCATTTATATTCAAGGTTCTAGAGAAGGTCACTTCAGTGCAGCATCAATAGCACCTCCGTACCCATGACCTCATACATGTATTTGGGGCTGGCTCAAAGGCGAGAGCATGGTAGGACTCAGACTGCCCACTGGAAAGTTTAGGCAGCCACCTTCATGTAGGAGAGTGATTTAGACTGCTTTGCCCCTAGCAGCTCAGTGGACCACACTGTCCTTTCCCAAAGACTGAAGCAGGTGCCTGACCTGCCTGAAAGCACTGTATCGAGGTTCATTTCAAGCCTCACTGCTGACTGCAGGTTCCTTGGCTGGCTGTTGCAGTCCTCGAGGAAGATTTGTCCCTCAGTCTTGTGGGGTTATTTTAAGGCAGCGTTTGGAAGTGTCTGCATGAGCCCATATGCTTCAATTAGCTTTTGTCTGCCCCGAGCTGTTTTTGTTATCACCCTGTTTTTGCTGATAAAGCAGGAACATTTTCAGAGGCGATTCCCCCCCGCCATCTCCGCTCCCTGCAGGAGCCCTAGGATCGATGTGAATGAACTTTGTCAGGTGCTTAGAGGAAAAGAAATTGTCAGGATACCTGGCTCCCTGTCGGTCCTGACAAATGGCTCGGGGGGTCTTACGTCTCAGGTTGCTCGATCTGCAAAGCAGGGCTAATATTTATTTCCATTATATATATTAATAGCACTTAATAACTTTGAACAAGGTCAGGACTTGACTGCATTGCATCCTGTGCTAAACCACGCATACATTAGTTCCTGCCTCACGCCTCCTGCGAAGAAGTGCTGGAAGAATGCAGTGCCTGCGAGATGTAAGGAATGATCCATAATGCATGATGTCTCCTGAGGTTCTGTCCACTCTAGCTCATCACGGAGTGCATTATGGCTGGGAGATAACTTGAACTGGCCTTTTGTAACTTGATTATCTTATTCCACTGCTAATACCCACGATAAGGAGCATGACTGCAGGGAGACAGTCTGGGAAACCTCTGCAAAGTTTTGGTGCTGCTGCTTGTGACATAAACTGGGAAGAGTAAAGCAGTGATGCCATAGTATGTGTGTTTCCACCCAAGTTGAGCCACAGCTCCTTCAAACTGAAGCTTTTTGCTTTCATCACTTCTTTAGGTACAGGAATTGCTTTCTAGATACTCCTATACTCCTTCAAGTTCAAACTAACAGTTCTCTGAATGAGATGGACTCTGATGAGTAGACAACAGCTCTGTGAACCTACAGTATGAATTAATAAATAGGCTGTCTGCCACCACTGTTAATGCATCCCAGATTTAGGGCTGCCTGACAAGCAATGTTCTGCCATTGCCACCATGACTTTTTTCTATACTTTAAACTTGGAAGCAGTGGTTAAAATAAAGAATAGTTTGGAACCTCTGGTTGTTAAATCTCTGCAAGCTCCCATTGTGAATGTACAGTGACACCACGGTTCCTAATGCCTATAAAACTGCTTTACAGGATGAAGTTATTCTGATGGGACCCACACTATGTTCCTCTGCAGACAGGATGAGGGACCTTTGCGTGCAAAGTGATGCACTGGGGTAGCATTGCAGAGGTTATGGAGATGAGAGTTTGGATCTGTGATGGGATAGGAATTTTTTGTCTCCTTCTATAAAAGGACACAACTGATAAATGGTGCTTCTTCCTAGTAACATCACGCTCGTGTGCTCTTTTCTCATACTTGGAGACAATAGTTAAAGTTCAGGCTGAGTACAAAGGCAGTGGATGTGCTGCTCATCACGTAACTTTGGTGGTGGCAAACAGACCGCACTTGGTCTTGGGTTGAACTAAAGCAGAGTGGGTGTTTTGATCTGAGATATTAAACCAGGAGTTTCCTAGTGCTTGAGGAAGCAGCCAAGTCCCTAAGCAAAGCTGTGGTGAATTGTCAATGTCTCTAAGACCAGAGAAGGATATGCAAACCAGTTCAGCAGCAGATAAGGGTTTGTGATTTTTGGTAAGACTGCAGTGAGAAGCTAGTGCAGCACTGATACAGATGTCAGCAGAATAGCCTATACTGAACTGAAACAGCTGTAATAGAGCAAAGTGGGGGTGCTCCAGCTCTGCAACAGTGTGTGGAGAGCTATAGCTTAATTTTTTATGAAGAGACATATACAATAATGTGTGAGCTGATGGCCTAGCTGTGAGGTGGTCAGTTGCTGAACCACAATATTCTGAGGATTAGTTTAATGCTGAATTAGTTACAAATCTCTCCAGTCAGTGGTGATTAAAATACCCTTTTAGCTTTCCAGTTCTATCTTTTTTTGAAACCTAATCCCACTTTTTAAGTTCGAAAACAAGGTACAAGTTTAGCAAAAACAGCGCATACAGCTTGAGAGCAGCTGGCTCTTCATGCCTTGCAGTCATGCAGGGCAGTACTTGGGGGAAAAGAGGGAAAATGATCCAGATCCTTCATTCCAAGAAAGAGTCTAGACATTAAGCCACTGCATAAAAAGCTGTTGGAAATTCAAGGATTTCCTTACAAGCACTTGCATCTTTCTTTCCTGGCTTCTTCTGGAAGCTGCAGAGGTCCATTGACTTCTGAGAGATTCAGAGTACCACATAAATTAGATGGAAAGACTCCATGGGAAGTGGGTCAAGGGAAAAGGCAGTCCTTAAATATATTATCTATTTCACTCTTCTCCATTATATGCTGCAGTCTGTCTCTGCAGCAACTCTTCTTCCATCCTTTGTGAAAGATCCTTTGAAGTGAGTCAAACTGCCAAAAAAGTAAGAGAAACTGCCAAGAAGTGGTGACGTTGTGTTTCCCTTCTCCATTCTATATGAACTAATACAGCTGGATCAGTAAATGTGACAGTGATGTTACTTCCAGTGTTGATGCAGTGGGCTCAAAAGTCACCTCAAATTGTTCTGTCCATCTCTGAGTGATGAGGTGGCAACAATACCAAACAAACAGCAAAGAACGCATAAAGTCCTATGGAGGAGTTTGAATATTTGGTGGTTGGTTGGATATAGGAACTCATGGACATAAACCACAGCTGTATGGGTGGTACCCACCTACTGCAGCAGAAGCTCAGAGTCACTGGTGAGATGTCCATGGCTGGCAGATGCAGAGGCTGCCGAGGCCTGACAGAAATGTCTCCGGAAAGGTATTTTTTACTAGTGACTGTCTCAGGGTTTAGGGGTGTTGAGTTGTAGCTGTCTTCTGATGGTTCCTGTTGGCCGGCTTCCAACTGCTTTTTGAAGATATTTATTTTTATAGCTGTTGCATTTATCAGGGGGGGATTAGCCAAGTCTGTTGACTTCAGTGCTTTGGCACAGGCTGGCAGAAATTTTTTTAGCAATGCTCTGCCCTGGACAAAGTGCATTTACTTTTCAACCTCTGCTCTCACTTCCAAGCAATAAGCTACTGAGGGTTTAATTTACAGTCAGACATTTAGTGGAGTTCCTATCTGCAGCTCTTCCTTGTACATTGGGTTTTTGTTTGTCGAAATCAAAGAGAAAGAGAAAGGATCATCTCCACCTAATGGCTTCTGGCTACCAGTAAATGGTGGCTATTCCACAAGGAGGTATAAAGCACAGTAGGATGTTTTCAGAGAGGTAATAAATCTGCTGGGATTGTCACAAGGAGTGCCAACATCATTTGAGAGAGAGGAACTTGTGGCATTTCCTTTGCTCCATCTCAGGCGTCATCTCCACGAAGGCTTGAATGCAGGAGCCAAATTCTTTGCTCAGTAGATCTATCATTTTCCAGCACCAAAGGGTTGGGTCCATCCTCTGTAGATTGTTCAGTGTCATACCATGCTTTTATTTTTCACTACCAGTGTTTTAGGAGAACTAAAAAAACCATCCTTGTTCTTGGCTAAGCTGATTGACCTTTGATCGTACCTTCAGGGCTGTGAAGAATTTTGTAGTGGAACATGTTCACCCTGATGTTGTTCGAGGCGAGGAAGAATTTAATCTGAAGTAAAGGCTCATTGTTTAAGATACTTTTATTGGAAACAGCACGTCCTCTCCATGCCATTTTCTCCAGCAAAAAGTTCACTAATTTTTCTCTCGCACGACTTGGGCTAACCTTTACCTTCACACGCACCTTTAAAGTAAATGCTCACTCCTCGCGTCAGAAAGGTTCCTCGCTCACACGAATTAGTTTGTTTGTTCTCTTCGTAATTCCTCTTGCCTCCCCTGCGGATGAATGTCACCGCAGCCTCTGCGCTTCCATACCAAAACCCCATCTCGTCACTCACTTCAAAGATGCAATTCGCTGCCAAATACCTCACCTTCATCCATCTCAATCTAAACTCAGCAAAATGACCTCTCAAAAAGTACTCTACAGAGGCACTCTTTAATCAACATCTGTTTAGAGCTTTCCCCGTTAACTTCACATAGGCAGATTGTTTTCCATAATTAGACACAGATCGGCTTTGATATAACCAGCTGACATATAGAATACATATTCATTTCTCCCTCTGAAGGATCTAAGTAATGCAGAAGAAACACCTAGTGCGTTTAATACTAGTCTCAAGAGCTTCAGACTTGTCTAAGAGAGTGACTGAAGCACTTCAGGTAAAACTCTTGTCTCTTGTTAAAATGAGAGGCTTAGGACAGTGTGACACTCTTGAGGAGTAAGAGCTTGTATTTAGAGAAGAAATGGATAGGAACTTGGAGATCGTGTCTCCTTATTTTCCTTTTCTAGATGGGCTCTAAGGGGCAGAAATGTTCTTTAGGGACAAGGAAATGATGACATTAATAGAGCTATCACTGCAAGGGGTTTATGGTTTTGCAATTACTGCCCTGAACAGCTACTTGGGGCTCGCTGATGCTCGCTGCTGTGGACTTTACTTGATCTGTATTGTCTTAGGCCATTTGTAGAGCCTCTAGTTGGGATAAACACTTAAACATATGCTTAACGTTATTCATATGTAAAATATCCCTTAAGCCCTCTCTGCTAAACATGACCTTGATCTCTTGGTGCTGCAGTTCCCCAGTGAAAAATAGAAATACGATAACAGCTTTATCAGTCTGAAAACTGCCAGCAGTCCCATGCTACTATTTCTCATGTAACATAACAAAACATATCTATAAACGTGATAGTATTTACTGGCTTGATTCTGCCCTTTCCCTTCACTGAAATTAAATAACAGCAGACTCCAGAGGCAGCCTGATTGATTTCACTGAAACTAATGCTGCTACTCGACAAGAGTAAAGGCAGAAGTAGCAGAGTCAGGCACCGAGCAGGTTCTGTTATTCCCCTGTTACTGCCACAGAGCTCTGGTTATTTTGAGAAAGCCTGTTCATATTTTTTCTTTTCGCAGCCTCCTCCTGATCTTTCCTTTTTGCCTTTCCTCAGCTTCACAGAATAGTCCCCAAACTTATCAATCGCCTGTCAGCTTTAAAATCTCCTATTTCTGGAATTTTCAGGTTTCTCAAGTGAGCATTTAGAGCCACTGTATCTCCAAACCATCTGCTATTATTGAAGGGGGAAAAAACCCCACCCTAAACACTTTAAAAGCTGACAGCTGACTTTCAGAAGTCTTCAGTAATTGCAGCCCCAGTTGAAATTATTGAGAACAAATAGTCTGAAATGTTTTGGAAAGTCAGGGCACGGAAGGGTTCATTTGCATTCTGCTGCCTCCAGCCCCGTAATTTTCTGCTGTTTTCCAACGTGTTATTGTGGAAGGTATCAAAATTTGGAGGTGATTAAAACTCAGTAGTTCGTTTGGTCTTTAGCATATTGTTTTCAAACATTTCCAACTGAAGGAAACGCTTCAATCCCGTTAAATTGGAGTCGAAATGCCTTAGGTTTCTTTACAAATCCTTCTGGTAGGCATCAGATATCAAACAGACAAAACACAAAAATTAAGCTGAAGCCAGGGTATTTTTCTTTCCCTATGGGGAAAAGGGCAACCATTATGCAATGCATCTTTTGTAATGGTTTGGTGGCTTTGACAAAATCCATTTTACTTCATTGTCCTTTTACTTTACATAATGTCCATAAAATGGCAAAACAGAAGATGTTATTGCTGATCAGAACAATTAGTATAAAGCTCTTGAGTAGAATAACGTCTCTAAAATAGCAACCTTTTGAGCCAGAGCAACTTTCTCAGGAACTGCATTCTGCATGAAGCCTTGCAGTCCCCCAAAGCAGTTTCCATCTGTAGGTAGAGGGAAAAAAAGGCAAAAAAGCAGAAAAAAGGAGCTGGCATGGTTCCCCTCACATTGTAACACCCAGTACCTTGTGAGCTACCAGAATGAATGTTACAAGACAGGTAAAGCTTAATTCTACCACGATCCCAGGGGATGCTGGAAACTCCAGTAAAATGAGATGCTATGAAATTGAAACAATTAAATAAGCTTTCTTAATGTTAGGCTGGGGAAGACCTGAAACAGGATCCATCCGGAAGGCTCTGCTCTCCTGTGGACACCTCTGTATTTCAGAGGAGCTCCAGCCAGGCATGGGAGTGTGCCCACACACACAAAGTTCTGAGGAGGCTTGAAGTCCTTTCAGAGCAGAGAGAAAACTAATAAATCTATAGTTCATACAATCTGGATTTACCTTGCAGTGCCCAAGTCTTCCATAGGTAAATCCCCGTGGTGCATGGGACACATTTAAGGACAGCCAAGCTGATGCCCTAGTTCCCATTGATTTTTACTGAGAGCTTGATTCCCATTTGTCTTTGATTATTGGCTCCTGGTTTCTAATGGATGTAACCACCCTGTTTTCATGAGAACCCTACTGAGGTCACCGGTGGGCTGTCCTCTTCTCCTGCTGTGCAACCCTCTCAGGAACCTTTGAGAAGCTGTGCCCAGAGGCAGCAGTGATGGGAGGGAACAAGAAGCTTTGGCTATAGAAATCTCTGGGAGCATAGGCGGGAAAAGCTAAAATTGTTAGGGGAGGCCTTGTAATTGGAATAGGGTTCTGTAGATGGTTATTGCATTGGAGAGCAGTCCTTAATTAATACAGAGCCTCCAGAGCACACTTTCTCATTTATTCTTGCCATCCCTCCCCTCATAGATACATCTACGTGCATTAATCAAATCACTCTTCTGTTCTGTCCATGAGCTGAACACAAGGACTGCATTTCTTGCCAAGTTACGCACAAGCTAAAGCTGAGGTGTTGGATCTGCAGCAGCCAGCCGAGCTGTGGCACTGTGCAGAGAGCAGCTCTCCATCCCTCAGGTTCCCATTCTCTCGCTGTCCGCAATCCCTTGTTTCCCCTGATGTCATCACTCCAGTTTAAACAGAGGGAGGCTGCAAAGGCAGAGATCTGTTTGGCTTTAACCTGGGTTAAGTTCAGGCCCATTTGGACCTGTCATTTCAAGAAGCTAGAAGTCTCTAGCGAGTGTGTTCCTGCCCCCTCCCAGCACAGAGCTGTTTGGCCTAAGTTCATTCTTCTGAAACCTCAGTATTTACACAGGCGCTGGGACCACGATTTACTCTGGGTCCAGCTGCTGATACTTATCTTTGGTTTTCTGAAGTAAAAGGTTGAAATCAAAAGCTACAGGCGAGTGCTTCTGCTTCTCACGCAATTCATGTTTCCCTCCAGCTTACTCCACGTTAACCTGTCTGCAGCCAAATGGGCTCCCTAAACCCACACCCAGCAGCTCCACATGGGATAATGTCCTGTAGAGGGAAACAAAGGTGTTTGGAAGTGTGTTGGCCATCCGTGTGTAAGCAAGCTGCTTCTTCTGGAGATTCTTTGCACACAATCACCTCAATCCTGCTCTGAAGTTTTTTCCCTTGGGATGGTACCCTCTGTTGGGAGGAGGGTACCACAGTCATCACACATGTTCTATAGAGTGTTTTATAGGAGCACTAAAGAAGTTCCTAGGCTACAGAAGGACCTGAACAGTACTGGGCACAGCTCTTCGATGCAAAAGAGCAGTATAAAGTTAGCAAATATTTTTCATTCTTATTTCTAGTAGAAACAGCAAGAACTCTGTTCCAGGCCTTCTTGGTTTTAAGAAATCTTTCATCAACTTTCACTGTGTCTTGAATTAGTGTTTTTGTTTCAACTTAGGATGGGGAACAAGAATCCTTGTGAGATGCAGAATGTCTTGAAAATGTAAAATTTCAAGCAAAACTATTAGGGAGTTTTGTCCGGAACAGGACAATACTTAAGTAATGATGCTAATAATGGCATTGTGGCATCATTTAGGTTTGAAAAAAGAGCTCAACCGTTAATTTATCTCTATCTTCCAGATAAAAAATAAATCCTATTTTCATGTAATGCATTGGAAAAACCTCCTAGTATTTAATGAAATTAAATCACAATGAAATGCAGAAGACTGAAATAGATTGGCTGTCTAGTATAGCTGCTAATCTGTCTCAAGTCAGTGATCTGGTTCAGCCTGAAAAATCATCATCTGTTCTGCCTGTGTTGTTCCAGACAAACTGCATCCCAAAATGTTTGGCAGAGTTAATCAAATGCAGCCTGGAATTCAAAGCTGTCTATTGAAGGGATAGATCTATTGCTTCCAGGTACAGCTTGGATTTAGATAAAAAGCCCCAGGTCTATAAGGGAACATTCTCAGAGCTCCTGTAATTGTGTTCAGTAGCTCCTGTCAGTGCACAGAGGGTTGCAGCGATTCCAGGTGCTCTGCAGGTTGGGTTTTGTCTGGGCTCTAGGAGTTAATGAAGAGAAGACAGGAGATGGTCCATGATGCTGCTATCATCAAGCAAAGGTCAGCAGTCAGGATGCATTTGTGCTTACAGGATGCAGCTTGTCTGAAGGAGCCTTGGAAATCAGCACTGTCGCCACCACCTTCACGCCAGTACCATTCATTTACACTCATTTAGGCTGAGTTTAGGCTAAGGCAGAGAGAGCCAGGCACCTTCCTTTCTTTGAAAATCAGAGATTTGCTTCCAGATGCTTTTCAGAGCTTTTGCAATTCCCTGACTCTTTCCATTTCTTAAATCCCACACTTTTTTCCCCCTGGCCTCCTCTGATCTGGCCTTATCCTTCTTTGTTGCCATCACCAGCTTCTGAACCATTTACCTGGTTTTCCAACGGAAGTCCATTTAGTTCTGAGTTTTGGAAAACATTCTGTTTAGTCAATCCATAGCAGAAACACTTGGCCCTGTGCTACCAGTCTACTGTGGTGTTATCATCCTTAGCCTAAGTTTATCCAAACTTGCACATGAGCCTGGTTTAAGTAGGACATCAGGCAGACATAAGCCCTCTGTTTTCATCCAGTCCCAGCATTCAGAAGTCCTCAGTTAAAATTGCATCCATTTCTAATTAAGAGCTCATCAAACCTCATAACCCCACAGGGATCCCAAGGATCTCTTGCTAATGGCTACACTTGAGAAAAAACTAAAAGCACTTAACTTTGAGTTATTTTGCTTTCAAAGTGAGCTGGGTATTTTTGTCATCATCTTCCTTTTCTTTCTGTGACATCTGTGGACAAAATGTAATTGGAGATGATTTGGTCAGTTAGATGAGAAATTATATGTTGAGCACATTAGCATATAAATCTGCTTTTCAGAATGCTGTTGACCATCAGCTCGTACAGAGACACACATGCACATATGGTCTTGGCTAGAGCAGTTACATGACAAGTTTTCTACAGCAGAGCAGAATCCTTTGGCCTATGCATTTATATTACTTCGACTTCTGTTCATTTCTGAGGGAACGTTGTCGTTTTGTTTTTCCCCATTCAAATGGCTCTCGGTTCTCTTTGAAGCCAAAACTGATGCATGAATTCATCTGCTCACAGTATCTCAGTTTCCAGATAATACAGACCCTGCGTTTGCATTACTGTACCCCCCATAAATCAGTCCCGGAGTCAAAACCGCTTAAAAACATAAATGCAAACATAAACCCAACCAACGCTAGGATAGTTAGTCCTTTACTTAAAAAGGAAGGAGAGGAAATAACAAATGATAGAGGGAATGGAGTATTCACTGCCTTTTTTGGTTGCTTCTCAAAAATAAAAGCAAAAGTCGATTGTGGCTGTAAGTTTTAACAAGGGGATCATCTAAAATAGCAGAGGACTGTGCTGGCTAAAATCTGGGTAATTCAGATGTTCTGCAATTCAGCAGGACCTGATGAAATCTACCCTGGAGTAGTTCAGGATCTAGCTGAAACAATCCCACAGTGATTAGAGATTATCTTTCAGAGTTCACAGATGACCAAGGTAGAGGCAGAGGCCCAGGGAAGGGTAAGCACAGGGTCTATTTTTAAATAGGGGAAAAATGAGAACAGAGGGGATTATGGAGCAGTAAAACTCATTTCAGTACCCAAAAAGATTCTAGAATTAGCTGTTACAAGCACTTAGAGAATAAGAAGTTAATAAGAAACAGCAAGTATAGATTTGTCAAGACCAAATCATGTCAACCCCGTGCAATTTCTTTGCAGGGCAGATGAGCTAGTAAATAAATCCCAAGAAGTGGATCAGATGATGCTGATTTTTAGTAAAGCTTTGGATTCCATTGCCCATGGCACCCCTATAGTCCAAGTAGAGAGCATTGCTCCATTCCAAACTGCCACATTGTGGGAGCCCAACTGGCTGTGAATTAAGGCTCTAGAAAGTAGATGGCAGGTAGTGTCCTGCCAAATGGGAGCTCTTGAGCATCTGCCCGGTGTTGGGAGTTGCCCAGTGACTGTCTTGCATGATTATATGAAATGCAGCACTCACCAAATTATCAGAGGTCATGTTGGGTAGGATTGCAGCATTTTGGAGCAGAGAGGCTGAACTAGTTACTAGGGATGTGATTCTTCCCCTGTACTGGGCACAGGTGAGGCCTCTCCTTGAGTACTGAGGGGGCAGTTCTGGGCCCCTTGCTTCAAGAAACAGATTGAGGTGCTGAAGGAGATCCAGAGGAGCAAAGAGGCTGGGGAAGGGACTGGAGGGAATGTCTGATGGGAAGAGGCTGAGAAAACTGGAGTGTTTAACCTGGACAAGAGAAGGAGACTCAGGGGGAACCTTCTCCCTCTCTACAACTGCCTGAAGGGAGGTTGTAGTCATGTGAGGGTCATGGCTCTTCTCCCAGGCAACCAGCACCAGGACAAGAGGGCAGGGTCTGAAGCTGGTTCTGTCATTCTGTAACTCTCAATGCTTTTTATACCTGGTTATTTGGAATTAGCTACTTGTGATGTGATAAAACCAGTCCTGATGGTCAATGGAATAACTGCAAGTACAGAACAGGATGCAAAACTAAGCACACTTATTTAAAGTAGTTAAAACCTAAGACAAGGAAGGATGCATAGTACTGGAAAATCATAAACTGAGCATGATGCACCGTATAAAACTGCTTCAGGAATGATAGCTCATGCAACAAAGAGCTTTAGCGAGACTTGTTGGTAAAAGACAAAGGGTAAAATTTGCTATTCAGGCAACCTTCCTACAGCCTTGGCCGCATTCCCTTTTGGTTGTGCAGTTCAAGAAAAATCTTGACAAATTGGAGAGGGACCAAAGGAGAGCCATAGGAATGATAAGAGGTTTGGAAAACGTAACCTATGAGGAAAGATTGAAAGAATTGGATTTGTTTAGTCTAGAGGAGGGAAGACTGACAGGACGTGATAACATTCCTCCAATATGTAAAACATTGCTCGAAAGAGAATGGTGATGAATCGTTCTTCATAGCAGCAGTGAGTAGGAGAGAATTAATTGGCATAATTTTTAGCAGAAAGGGGTTAGTTTAGATATTAGAAAAAGCTTTATAGCTTCAAGGATATTTCAGTACTAAAATAAGCTGTGTGAGAAGGTTTCCTGGATTCTGCTTCTTTGGAGGTCTTAAAGTAAGTTAATCATCTGTCAGGGATGGCCTAAGAGTGGTTTGTGTTGCCCTCTGTGTGAGGGAACAGGCTGGCCTGACTGCAGCTTTGGCTGTCTTCTGGCTCTTGTAACTCAGCTTGTAATTGTAAGTGCATTTAAAGATCAGGCTGCATAAAATATCAGCAACTGGCAGGTAACTGAAGCATTGATCCTTTGCCTGCCATGTCTTTCAAAGGGATGATGCTCTAGATGCTTCCAAGTTCTTATAATGAACGTATGAAATTTCTTCTAATGAACGATATGAAAAGTTTCATTAATCCAGCGCTTGTGCGAGGTGACTGTTGTGCTTAGATCAGTGGTTTTAAGGTTATTCTGTGTTACATAAGCTAACCAGTTTATATAACCGGGCTGGGTGCCCTTTCAACTACAATATCCTTCAGGTTTTGCAAGAAGTACCGTGTCTGTGCCAGCACTGGGCATTTGGACTGTAGACAGTTGGGAATAGCTGTTCCATGTGATTGTGGTCTTCCTCAGCAGTTGTGTTGTGGTTCTCATACGTTTCTCTACTACTGTTTTACTTTCCTCCTTCAGTGTGATTAACGTGCTTAGCTTTTTAAATTACCTGAATTGTTATTGATCGTTGACTGGGAGGTAGGTGCTGTGATGCATAAACACCTTTCCATTCCCAAGCTCAGCAGCAGAAGGTGAACACTGTATCCTGGAAACAGAAGTAGAAGCACAGGTCCAGGAAACAGTCCTCTCATTTTATATCACAGATGAGTTTTTGATGCAGAGGTCAAGGGAGACTGTAATTTTCAAAATGCTTCGGAGATCCAGTCATGTGCAGTTTCCTGAGACTAATGAACGTCTTGTTGCTGAACAAGGACAATTCAGGATGTAATCCTGTCTTCTCTCTTTCTTTCTAGACTTATTGCTGAAAGAACAAGAGTGTTTTCATATGCTACTTGCTTTTCATGCATGAGCCCAGAGATCTAAAAGGGACATGGAGGTAGAGTAAGCACACTGTTGCACATTGGTTTGAATCAATGGAAGTGGCTCCACAAAGTGCAAAGATGTGTTGCTAAGGACAGCGTTTGAACTTCTGTGGCACTGTTTAGAAAGGAAAAAAAAGCAAAAGCAAAACACACTTCTGCTTTTTCAATCCAAAATGCTTCTGTAGCGTTTCCCCAGGGCTGGTCTGTGCTGACTTTGTGAGCAGGATCTGGCAGGTGAGGTCCAGCTGAGCTGGGCCTGGTGGTGTGGCACTGTGTTATCCTAATCTGAACTGCCTTTCCTCAGGTATCTCATGGTCTCTCTCAAACCCAGTTTGTGCAGTCATGGGAAAGCGAGACACAGTGGGGCTACCATCAGAACTAAATGCCCACAGGAGTGTGAGTTATGCTGGATACCTGTGCCCTGGGGGTCAACTAATGTTGTTAAGAGACCATCCTGGTGGCAAGTTGAGAGAGGTGGAGGTTGGCAGCTTCTCTGCCTTCACAGCACCCTGCCTTCTCTGACATGTTGTTGCTTTGTGTGTCTGAGCAGCAGGAAACAGTTGTCCAAGTAGCAAGAGCTGAGTCTTCACTACAGTTCTGAGTGCTTAGCTTTGGGACTGTTGTTTTTCATGCCTTGGGAGCTGAGATGCTGAATGAGGTGGCCTGATAGTAGGTCTGAGCGAAGTTGCGCAGTGTAGCTGGCTGCCCCAGCATTTGACCCTCGCTAGGGCTGGACCAGCACGGTCCAGATGGGATGTTTTCCAGCTGCACGACCGGTTCCCAAATTCCAGTTTTAAACCTGGGACCAAACAAAGCAGCCTCCAGAAGGCTTCTTGTTTGGGGGGTGGCGGTGGTGGTACGTGTTCATGTGTGTTGTTTTGCCTCACAGCTGCATCATCCCAGAATAAACTACCCCAACTAGAGACAGAGACTGTGTGGACCAAGGAGACCTCTGTACTGGTGCTTACAAGCCTTTTGTAAAATCCCACCTTCGCGCTTTGCCTGGGCAACACAAAAGGTTCAAAAAAGCCAAAGCCACGCATTACTCTACTGCAGAGAATTTACTTCACTTCTGATAAAGATAACAGGCGAGACGTTCCCCCTCCCCATTTTTTCTCTTTGCTGATCCCTCCCGCTCACCCCGCTGCTGCACACACCATTTCTTTTGCACTGCACGTTACAAGTGGGGGAGATTTCTTGAACCAGGGGCCTCCTGCTTAATGCACTAAGGATTCAGTCAGGCCAAAAATGCCTGTAGCATATGGGGAGGGAAAGGGCCAGCAGTGAGCAAGCTTGGACAGATGTGCTATAGAGGGAGCGTAGTGTTAGTGGGGGTGGAGAAAGCTTCCCCCACCAGCAGCCATTTCAGAGGGGTGGCCAATCAGGAGAAACGGACCCTTTTTAGGACCTCAACAGTTAGGGAGAGCCCCCGAGGCATTTTTGGCCAGGAGGTTGCGCGCACACACACGGAACAGTTCAGCAGCAGTCCAATCCCCAGTGACATGGAACTTTTTCTTAATTCAGAGCATATTTCAGGCTTCAGTTTAAGGGGGGAAAAAAAACCCAACACCAAAACCCAACCCATAAACCATAAAGAATCTATTGAAACAATTGTAAGGGGGGAAAAATAGAACGAGGCTGCAGCTGAAGTTGTTACGGAGGAGATGGAGGGGAGAGATGAAAAATTCAAAAAAAGGAATTACATTTCCCATTTCCCAAACTGGCCTCACACCAGCCTGACAAAATCCTGACCTGTGCAGGCACTTCCCAAAATTCCATTGAGGTGCCTCCCCCAGCAGCTTTGCTCGGCCCAAGGCAGTCTGTGGTTCTGTGGGTGTTGCCCTCAGGTGAGCTGCTGCTTGGACTGGGCATCATGACTGATGAGGCTCTGCTCATTCACGGAATCACACAGAACCACAGGACCTCTTTGGAAGAGACCTTTGAGGTCAAGTCCAACCTCACTTGACAGCATCTCCTGTTTTTCTCAGTGCAGTTTTCCAAACAGAAGAAGGCCATCACTAGTTCATCTTCTGGTTGGGTCCTGCAATGACCCTTCACTGAAAGATCTCAAAGCCCATTCGAAGCAGGAGACTCACAGGTTTTCTGGTGAAGTGAGACCATCTCATGCGAGTCTATAGATGCAGAAACAGCCACTTCAAAGTGATCAAGTGATTTCTGTAAAGGGTGCTTGGCAGGACTGGGAGTGGCACCTACATAACCCCTACCCTCCTGTATAACATCTCTCTATACAGTAGGATCTTTAGAGATATTTTGTTTGTTTGTTTACAACTAGAAATGATCTGCCCGGACATTGACATCTCATACAAGGAGCAATTGAGACGGTCCTTGCCCCAAATACCTTCCACTCTTTGCTCTTGGGGACAATTTTCCTCTAAAGGCAATTTAGATGCTTTGAGCGCAGCTTGTTCATTACCGCCCAGGACCTGCAGTGCAGGATGCGTCTCCTCAGTTAACATCTGTTTTTTTGAGCAAATGGCCTCAGTTTCTGCACGGGCCCACAGCTGATATAAAATGCTGAGAAATTATGACTATTTTTTCTGTTTGGCTGGTTTGATTTTTTTTAAACCTGCAGCTCATTTTGGCTTGCTGAGCTGCGTTTACTTAAGCTTGTACCTGGGCAATTACCAGGGTAAAAAAAAATTACTCCCAACTTACCCCCAGTGCAGGCAGGTGAAAAAATCAGGGGAAGGGGGGGTGTGTCTCATGAGGGGATCTTTGGCATCGGGTCAACAGGAACCATCAGTGTTCACAGGAAAAAGATGCATGTGTACATTAGGAGACAACATCTGCTCCTAGGTCCGTATGTTCCAGTGCTGACTTTTGAGTCTGCTGCCACAAATGATGCTGCTGCTTCTGCTCATGCCACTCAGGCTCTGTAGGCAGAGGGCTCTGGGGTAAGCGAGGTGTCTGCGTGGGAGGTTTAGGCACTCTGGCCCAGATTTTTAGCTGGTTTTCTCTGTTAAAGAAGAAGCAAACACCCAGACGCACCAAGTCCAGTTTCTGAAGGCAACGGGGCACCCAGAGCTATTTCTGTCAGTCTGGTTTTAAATGTTCCTTGTGCACTTAAAAGCTTAAGGGGCTGTGTAAGGGATTCTTTGACTGCTTCTGGGCTCTAATTCCAACTCAAATCAGTAAGAAATCAATAGGGGTTAGATGCCTGGAAATTGCTGTCCTATTGAGGACTTGAAACAGCAGACAGAGTAATGCCTGTGTGTCTTTGACAATGAAGAAGCACTTTGTCACCCAACATTAATTATTCCATCAGCCCTGCAACTCTATTCCAAGGAGCTCTGTTATGGGTACTTCTGACCACATTTTACTGCTTTGCTGTTCCGGGTCTTTATCCAGAGCTCACCAGGATCTTCCAAGGCAGATAGGAAGACTTTGAACTCAAAGCAGTAGCAGCAATTTCCTTGGCTTTCGTGGCAACCTTTGGGGAATTGAATGCTCTGGTTGTTTGGTCTGCAGTTAAACTTTGGGTCTGATGGCTGTGATTTTGAAATCCAGATTCAGCTTTGCATCACCTAAGGCAATAAAATACCTGGCAGCCTTGAAGACTAATTGTTGAGATTACAAGGAGACAAAGTGGCCTGCTGCCTTGTCCAAAGGAGGATGCAGAAGATGAAACCTCAAAACAAAACGTCATTTATTTACAGTCTCTCTAGTGAACTTGGAAAGCTTGAACACGGGACAGGAAGAAAGCAAAGTGCAAGGATAGAGGATCCATTTTCCTTGTCCCTTCCTTGATGTTAGAGAATGAGTTGTTAATTTTTATACTCTGCCTTCCCTCCTACCTTTGGGCATATTGTGCTTCTTTGTGTAACTCCCTTTGGACCAGATCTGGGTTACCTGCCAGACCTCCTCAGTATTGATTTAACTCTGTGTTGCATTTGGAGTGTTCTGCAGTCTAACTCCTGTGCTTCAGTCCTCCCTCCCGATCAGACAGGCAAATCCTGACCGGAAGGTGGGCAGGGATGTGAGGTGAGTTCCTCTGAATGATGCTGCTGGACAGAAGGATTGGACATATGCTGCCAGTTTCTTCCAATCCAGTCACCTTATGCCAGCAGGATGTTACTGTGCAGTGTAGTCACCCTCACCCAAGGGGCCCAGCATGACCTGACTGTAGTAGAGACCAGTTCGTAAGGAAATGGAGCTTTCTTGTCTCTTGTGCTCCAGATCCACATTTCATCCAGTGGGGATAAAAGCTGACCTGAGCACCTTGGCTCTTGGAGGTTGTGTTGTCAGTGCTCTCTACAAGAGCATCTCCATTTTCTTGGCTGAGTCTGTGTGGGTAACACTATACTTCCCTGCTACATTTCTTTTGGAGTTTTATTTTTATTTGCCTGTGTTCCTTGTGTGATATAAAGTTGTCCTTCCTTTTGACTCATGCTTGCTGTAAATGCATTATTTTTTTTTCCTCAGTAATGGTAGCGGCTTGAGTCTGGGAACTGGGTGGGAGCTTTTGGGAAGGTGTTGCAGAGCATTACCTTCCCCCAGTGCTCTTCATTCAGGGTCAGGGAAGGGCAAGGCAAGATGACTAAATAGGCCTAAAGGAGTTTAAAAAATGCAAAAGGAGTTAAAAAGCCAATGATTTTGCAGGTTAAGGGATGAATTTGTGATCCTCTGGGCATCCAGATATCTGGATATGCTGATGAAATCAAAGAACTGTAAGTTCAAGTGAGTGTTTACAGGCTCCCAAATTCCCTTAATTTATGACATGTTTAATGTGTTTTTACAAATGTTTGCTGTACTCAAGTAGTGACGATGCTTTATTTGGTCAGTAAAATTCCATCCTGCCTGAAGTACGCAAAGACCTGAATGTCACAAGGATGTTCTGTGTCTGAGGAAAAATATTCACTCTCATTTTAAACAGATATTCTAAATTCTTCTTCTTCTTTTTTTTTAATAGAAACTTAAACCTGTCACTGAAACCACCACCAAGACTTTCAAATTCTCACTAGTTTGAAGGGATATTTCTGATTTTTCTGGTTTCCATTCTTCCTCTTTTCCTTTTTTTCCCTTCTTTTTTTTTTTCTTCAGTCTCTTTCTCCAGCATAACAAGGTTGGAAATTAGTGCTGGCTTGAGGCCATGGCTGCATCTACAAGGCCATTTAAAGTTATTACTCTCTATTCCCTCTGGACCAGTAGGGAGTTCAGCTGTGATCACAGAGTAAAAAACTACTCCAAAATGCTAGAAATAATAATAATAATAAAATCATAGGAGTATGGAGTTGCTCTTTTGCACAGAAAATTTTCAGTTGAAAGAATTGTGAGAGCAGCTTGAAATACTGAAAAGCAGCTTCTTGTGCTGAGGTGCTGCGACGGCTCTGATGAGATCTTTGGTCCCAGAGAGAAGGGAGACTCTATTTTGCTCGGGGCAGACTTTGGATTTCTGGCTACTTATCTTGTATGTGGGTGTCATCAGGGCTAGCTCTACTGGAGGTGGCAGGGTGCAGCTGCTGTGCCTCTGGAGTGGGGGAAAGCTCTGAGCATCTGTGCAGGTGGGAAAGGACTTGCAGCTTCATCTCTATTCTGCATCTGAATTTTGCAAATCATCTTATGCAGGACCTGACCTGAAACCAATCTTTTCTGATAGCAGTGTGGCTCAGGCGGGCATTTGAGAAGGTGGACATGAGATTGGTTCGCATGGGCTAGATCTTAAGTGAAAGACCTCACTTTCCTAGAAACCATTCTGTCTTGTAAAGAGAGGCTTTCCTGGCTGCAAACAGGAAGCTGAAAACACAGAACTGGCCAGTCTGTGTCCACACAGATATCCTTTCTGCATGTGCAACTTGGGGGCTTTTCAAACAGTTTGTGCCCGCATCTGAGAACATCTGGCTTGCTCTAGTGGCTGTGCAAAAGGCAGATCCTGGCTTACGTGAGAGCATGGGTTTCACTAAGCCCTCACTTTCTGCTTGAAGTTGAATGAACTGGTACAGTGAAATCTGTTCCCACAAATATTCTTCTCACTTCTGTACAGCAGTCGATTCTGAGCAAAACTTGTGCTGGTTCTTGGAATACGAGTGGAGTTCTTGCCTTTGCACACAGGAGCAATTTTCTAGGAGGGAATGAAGGGAACTATCAAGCACATTCATTTTCAGCTGAGTTCCCAGAGTATCTGTATGAAGAAGGAAGGGGTTGTTTGTGGATTCAGGGATTCTCCCAGCACTAAATGTACAAACCATCTCCCAGATCCATGAAACAAGTAGACGATGAAAATTTAAAGCAAAATAGTCACAAGAATATGTTGGATTCTCCAGATTTTTCCAATCTGTAGCAGATTCTGGGTTTTTATTCCTTTGAATATATCAATTTTCCACTCCATTCTGAACTAACTAAACCCAGTCATTGATGGAGAGACTCTTCTACTTGCTGCAGCCTGTCCAAAATGCCCTATATCTGAACAGGACAGTATATGATGATTTGGTGGTACTTTGGTCTTAAGTAACAGAATCTCCATAGGCTCTGACCTTGATGATGATCTCATTCTTGATGCTATGTGCATGAAGTCAACGTTCCTTCTTACCCCCAAATTTAGCATCAATATAGATGAGGCAAAGTGTGTCGTACATCACATTATTGGTTAGTAGCAAACTCAGACTATTCTACTTTGACTGGTTATCCTACAGCTCAGTTCAGTGCCATGTATGTTTCAGAGACTGCTTTACATGACAGCAGGCCATCCCTTCACTGACCAGAGATTTTGCCATAAATTTTACAGTTGACGAGTGTATTTAAGTTTCCACTCTTGGCTTTCCCAGCTCTGCCATGTTCATCCATTGGCAGACCCTGTGCAAGACACTCCTTGCTGTCCTGTTTGTCGCAAAGGGTTAAAAAATAAATAGCGGCATGTGTTCTGGGGTGCCAAACTTTTTCTTCTGCTCCATCTCCTTTTGATTTAAAAGCTTTGTTTATCTCTCTGTAAAGTCACAGGCAGGCCATAAAGAGATATATTGCCTTGGTGCAGACAGCACAGACTCCGCTCCTGGGAAAGCAATGGACTGTGAAGTTGAGTGTGTGCGTGTGTGGGCCTGCTCATAACTCAGGAAGAGTTCTCTTTTGGGAAGCTCCCAATGGACATTGCCTGCAGCCGCTTGTGGCTCTTTGTAGGAGAAGCTGCGTGTGTATCCAGGAGGGCTGGTCAGCCTTGTGCTTTTGATCTTCTCATAAAGCCATCACTCCAAAGCCTGGGATCGCAAGGCTATTGAACTCAGTCATAATAGAGTGGATGAAATGCTCCCGATGGTTTTATTTTATTTTCACGTTTTGATGGAGACCTAATGTCATGTCAGAGCCTGGCTTTCTCGGGCACTCCCCGTTTAGGCAGTACTGAGCTGTGAGATTCAACGTCAGTGTTAGCACTCTGCCTCTCCTACACTGCCAGCAGTTGAACCCACAAGTGAGTGTTCACTGAGGGGAGCTGTTCTCGGTTCTGTGTAAGCTCTGTGTTCCCTCAGTGCATCCCCTTCTGTCCCATGGGTGCTCCCCAAATGTGGGAAAGGAAAGGTATAGGGTATTTCAGTGGGAGAGATGGAATAGGTGAATTACTCTGTCTGGCACTTAAACTGCGGAAACTGCTTATTTAGCTGAGCAGAGGTCACTTGGCCATAATCTTCAATGGAATGGAAGTGTCCTTTTTGCTTATCACTGGGAAAGGAATCTACTGCAAAAGAGGGCAGAGCACCAAACGCAACTGCCAGCACAAAGGTTACAGATTCCCTACGAGAGGAGATAGGAAGCTGCCTCCTGTGTTAAAAGCAACTCACAGAGTCACAGAATCTTCATGCTTGGGAAGGACCTCCCAGTTCATCAAGTCCAACCTTCATCACAACATCTCCCTAACCCCTACACCATGGCCTCAAGTGCTTTATCTGCTTGTTTGTTAAACACTTCCAGGGATGGTAACTCGACCACCTCCCTGGCCAGCCTGTTCCAGTGCCAATCTCTTAGTAATGAACTTCTCAAGATCCAGTCTAAACCTCCCCTGACACAACTTGAAGCCATTTTCCCTCATTCTATCATTAGTAAACTGCACCAGCCTCAGTGTAACCCCCCTTTAGGTAGTTGTAGAGAGCAATAAGTTCTCCTCTCAGTCTCCTCTTCTGTAAACAACGTCAGTTCCCTCAGCTGCTCTTCACAGGGCCTATTTTCCATCCCTTTCCCTGGCCTCCTCGCCCTTCTCTGGACCACTCCAGCCTCTCAACGTCCTTCTGATACTGTAGCACCCAAAACTGAACATGGTGCTCAAGGTGTGAACTTGCGAGTGCCAAGCACAGAAGCACCCTCTACCTGGAATCAGGGACTTCTAGAGATCTTGAGTTCTAAGTCTTGAGAAAGGGAGTCGAGGAGGAAGCAGACTTGTCTCTTGGAGAAATTCCTCTGTGCGGAGGATTAGCATGAGAACGGCAGATCACTTCAATCCCACTGCCTTTCTCAATACATTAAGAGACATGTAGCCTAGGGGAGGCCCCTGAAGATTAATGATTTCCACAGATTGAGTTTATCTTTGGAAACTCAACCAACATATGTAGAACATGGGCCCTCAGCCTGCCCCCTCCTCATCTCCGGCAGGAACTGCTTGCCCTGTTTTCCCTTGTGGCCAACACAAAAGGGGTTCCAGACTCATCACATCTTCTGCAGCTCTGGGTGGCTGTACTGTAGAAGTTGTTAATCACAGTCTGTGTTTAAGCTTCTTTACTTGGTGAGAAATTGTTGGTACCTTTTTGTGCAGTGAGGATGAATCTGAGAATAGGCTGAAAATCTGCAGGAAATTACTTTTCAAGTGACCGATGACATGACCTCCAATTTCCTAATGATCTAGGAAGAGTTCAAGCCCAAGTGCTTGTATATGCGGAATGCCAAATTTATATATACAAAGCATCATAATTACTGTCATGGAGATTTACAGCACCTTACAAATCATTAATAATCATGATAATAATATTTACCATAACTCTTTCTGGCAGATTAATTGCAATTCTCTTTGACCATCCTCAAACTACTTTTTTGTACAACATCTTTCCCATTGGCATGAAAATGAAGTACTCAGAACAGAATTTGTTGACAGAAAGAGTGGCTTTATTTGCTTGTGTTTATTGGAGACAAGAGCAGAGCTTTGCTATTGCAGTGACAGCACAAGCACCAATGAATGAGCAGATCATTGAGAAGGGTGCTGGGTCTGTAGATTCCAGTATGGCTTTGGCAGGTGATATGCTCTCACGTTAAGGGTTTGTGACCCTTACAGCTCAGTTCAAGTGCCATCTGCAGCACTAAGTGGCTGAATCTCAGAGGTCTTTTCCAGCCTCAGTAGTTCTGTGATTCTCTAAGTGTACCAATTCCTGCCTAGTCATTTGCACAAGAATCTTTCAGGTCTTACACGCCTGGTTTTGCATGAAACAGGTATTCACAGGTGATAAATGTCAAGTTTAGGCTCCACTGACTGTATAATTGGTGAACTGAGGTGAAAGAATGTTTTCATCCTTTTACCTCCCTCCCATCCCCAAACTGAGAATTAGAGAAAGAAAAAATATATTGCTTTCCCTGCTCCTTTTCCTACTCCTCAGTGCATGAAGTTTGCAAGAGATTTCAGATGGGATAGAAAATACATGTTGACATGCAGTGGTATTTTTTAGTCAGAAACCCTGTATGTTAGCATATTTCCTTATATTTTTATAAGATAAAAGTCTTTAAGCTATTTTACTCCGGCAGTGTTATGAATTTCCCTGCTTTTTTTTGACAGCATGTGCTATTTCTGCCAATGCCATGGGTATTATTTATCTTTTATGAATTATTCCATCTCAGTCTGGTTTTGTCCATTACTAGAAATCTGATATTAATAGACCCTTATCCTATGGCAGATTGATTAATTTGAAAGAGCAGTTAAATTATTGTTTATGCTCTTGGGCTCTGTTCTGTGAGCTGTTAAAACAAGACAGGCAGGCAATATTAACATTTTGTATCTTAGTTTCATGCATCTGTCTGTTTGTTCATCCAAAGCACATCTTGGGTGTATAACGATGGTTCCACTTGCTGTGGGGTATAGGTTAGTAGCTTGCAGGAACACTAACCCCTGGTTAATAGAGAAGGGCAGGCTCTAAAATGCACCAAGCACTCAGGTCTCTGGTTGAACTCACTGGGAGCTGTGAGTAGCGTGTGTGAGTCAAGGTTGGGAAAGTACCTCACCTTGTAGTGAAATCCTGCTTCCAATGTATTACACTGCAACTTAATCATTTGTCAGGCCGACACAACCTGTACCTGATTCAGTGCTGCAGCACTGGGCTCCCTACCGAGGTACAACCTCCTGGATATTAGGAAAACTTCCATAGGGTGACAGAAATCTCCAGCACCTCTAACCTCAGCTCTGTCTCATCAAACGTTCATCTCTGTGAGACAATTATAAGAGCTCATGTGTTATAATGCAAAGCATTGAACTATTAGTGCCTGCTGACAGGGAGAAAAATGGTAATAGTATTTCTCTCCCACCTGCCTGTCCTTCAATTTAATTTTATAGAGAGTGTCTCATAATTTTTTAAAGTTTCCAAAAAAAGACTTGCAGAGTCTTTTCTAAAAGAAAGTGCCAAGCAAGCTAAATGTAGAAGTTGCTGCCAATTCTGCCTTTAATACCTCTAAAACAAATACAGATTTACAGGCACACTCACACCAAAGCTGTGTGCCAACGGCCATCATGACTAAAGACATGTTCTGGAGTACACCCGGATTAAGTGAGTCTGACAAGTCTCATAATTTGGTGCTTGGAGGCAGAACACATTTATATGATGTTCTTTAATTTATTTCTAATTTATGTGATGTTCCTTACGCCTAAATTATTGGTTCCCGGTTCCCTCTGTCCGGCAGTAGCTGATGCGTGTTTGTGCGAGATGCGATGCCTCGCATCACAGGGACCATTCCTATGTTTATTCATATATTCTCTGGTCAGTGTCATTCCAGAGAGATAATTACCCATGAATGCATTCTCCTTTCTCAAGTAAATTAAAGGGTTTCCCATATGGTGCATCCTCCTGAGACCACAAGGAGTTTTCTGAGAATCCGCAATGGTTCAGGTACAAGGAGACTCCCAGCTTAGGCTGTAACCTTTGAGCTCCTTCCTATTTTCATACCGACACCTATGTCATCAATCCCATTACAGAAAAATTCCTCTAATCGGAAAACCCTGCTGCTGGAAAACCTGTCCTCATCCTATGAAAAGTAAGAGGTACCATGGGGATGTTTTTGTTAGTGAATCATATCTGGTAGGAGTTGTTTCTTTTTCTTGTGCCACTCCCCCAGCCCCCTCCAAGCCATCCAGCCAATTGCTTTGGCTGAAACAGCCCATGGAAGTCTAGTGCAAGGTAATTGCTTCATTGTGCTGCTTTAAGAGGAAAGGAAAATAGCTATTACTGTGAGCTAGTGCTCCTGTGTTTTTTTCCCCTATTGCTCTCGTGTGTTTTGCTTATGAAACGTGTCCTATTCTCAAACTGTTTTCTTGAGACTTTCTGTTGCTCAGGTGGAAGCTTAAGAATGGGCATCTGCTGGGAGCTCAGCCTCTTGTAAAGAGCAAAAACGCTGGTCCAGTGAAAGAATCTTAATTTCATTCCATTCTTATAAATTATCGCTGATAAATTTATGTCCTGATCTCATTATGGAAGGTAACAGAGCTTGATTCCTGGAAAGCATGCTGAGCCTAGGCTTGATGCCTGTGGACTTTCATGTCGTCTTCAGTTACATAAAATTTAATGGAGATTTGACTTTTGAAATTACCTTACTTACTTGTTTACCCACTTGGCTCTAGACGTAAATATGGAATTTAATGGTCAGCCATTGGCTCAGATAAACCTCTATAAATGCTGCGCACTGCCTGTAAAGAAGCTGTTCTTTGCACGCGGCTATTCTGAGAAAAATGAACAAATAAGGCTCAGCTCTAGTAAACTGAGACCAGTCCTGTACTGGACATGTTCAGACATGTATGACTGGAAAAGGATGAGGTTGTGACCTGATGATCTCCTGCTGCTGAGGCTCCTATGGTGATTAGGAAGAAGTGATTTCATTGCCATAAGAAGGTTTCTGCCCTCATCCTTGTTATTTTTTCTCATAGAGAAGTTTAGCGTGGTATTCAGGGCTGAGAGGAAAAAGTGTCTCCCCACACATACGCACAAAGGATTATCATTGCCAGCTCCTTGTCTTCCAAGACCCCTCATTGAAGCTCTCTGTGACTAAGTCCACATAATTCCCCACCTAGGAGAAAAAAGTAGAGTTCAGAAGTTCAAGGAACTCTTTTGCTAACCACACACTTGTGGTTGTCTGGGCTGCAGGGTAAGGACTTGGGCTGAATCGCTCAGTGTTCCAGACCTGGTCCCAGTCATATCATGTCCTCTTGTGTGGCAATGAAGGGTCAAAAAAGTGGAAGCTTCACACACTGTTTGTGGGATGGGAGCACTCTTGGAAGCGTAGCTTGAGATGTCACCTTGGGAGCTGTTTAATGTGAAGTATCTGGAAGTATCTCAACCCAAGTTCTAGGAATGGTTAGCATAAGCTTGTGTATTCATGGCCTTGACAGTCTCATATATAGCCCACAAGAGCATCTCCCTTCCTTCCCAACTTGTGTGACTTTTAATAGTAGTAGTCTCCTATAAAGCTTAAAGTACATCGAGCATTTAAAGCTTAGAACATTTATAGATTGCTACAGGAGCAGGAAAATCAAGCTAATGAAAGGATTGGGTGGGTGCCCTAAATTAATACGACCATAATCTAATTAATTTTAATTTCTTTTTCGCTGCATATAAAACTTTCCCCTGTCCTCCAGCAGCACACTTGGGGCCCAGTGCACATGCTCGTTGCAGATAACAGGAAGGTTCCTGCACAGTGGAGCTCAGAGGCAGGTTTTGTACTGGAGATCCTTGGTGAGGACAGGGGAGCCATGGCAGACAAGGCAGAGGTCTTCTGTGGAGGGCAGCAGGAGCTCTAGGAAAAGGGGAATTCAGAGTTTGCAGAGTGAACAGGACCCAAGAAATATAGATACAAGCAGTGAATTTTGAAAGAGGATCTCTGCTGTAATCTAAGATACATTTTTGTCCATGAAAGTTTCCACAGTATAGAGCCTGCTTGCACCCAGAGATGATCTTCTAGATTGTTCCTTTCTGTGTATGATGGTGTTGCTTTTGCCCTCCCTTCTCTGCCCTTGCCATTCCCTGGAGAAATTCTGTTTGGAGAATACTTCTTGTAGTTGTAACTCTAATTGCAATGAAATGTATTTGATTGCACTGTCTACTTTTGTTCTTTGTTTCATCCTCCTCTCCCATCTGTTCTTATTGTTTCAGCCAAAAAGGAAGGATTATTGAGTGCTCTGTAGATCATCCCTTGGAAGCTTGGAGGGTGGGGAGGGAGCTCAGGACCTGCAAGCAGGGGGGTTGAGGAGCTGGAGGGGGAAGCAGTGATTGTGATAGTGAGCAAGGCATTGTGCATTGTTCTGACAGATTTCATTGAACTGGAGTTGCTGGATCACTGAGTTCAAGAAAATATTACAGTGTGTTTTCATGAAACAGCCAGTTCATACTTCTGGCCTTTTCACATCCTTCTCAGAAGCTGTGGATAACACTGTTTTCTGCGTACATACTGTGACAGCCCTCCCTGTCTATTAGGAGATTACAGAAAATAATGTAACAGCATAATAAGAGACTATCAGATTCTTTTTCTCAAGGCTGCATCTGCATAGCCTACACTAGGGTTTCAGTAGCTTCTGAATGCTCACAAGCTAAGGGATGGGCCTGTTCTAGGATGTGGAAAATTCAGTGAAAAACAAGGCATTAAAGAAAGTAATAGCTGGACACGATTGAATGAAGAGCACTGTTCTTCATGGACCTGTCCTGAACTCGTGCCCCAGAACAGTTTGAGGACTGATGTTGTGCTTGGAGTAAACCTAAAACCAAAGCCCAAGCCACTTGCTCTCATTAAAGAACCCATGGCACCTTTTGCTGTGCTGGGTGAACAACACCTTGCCCTGGTCAGACACTTACTCGAGCGAGTCTCTTCTGTGTGATCATTGTTGCTATTCATAAGACCTTGTTTAGAGGTCTCTCTCCATCGCTTTCTTTCTCCATTGAGTCAATGAAGGGAGAATGCATCTAAAGTAAGTTTCTTCCCTTATCTGCTTTCTGGACGGCTATTTTTAGCCCTCACTAAATATATAAGAAGTCTAGAGCCATTAGCCTCACAACATATGCTAATATGGGGTCTAAAGGTAAGTGGTATTTACACCTCATTCTTTCTCTAAAAGTGTCCTGTGTCCTCATTCAGATGAGAAGTACCTTGTCCTAAATCGTTGTGTCATGTTAAAGTGTTTCCAGAGTGGCTTCATGCCCATCATGATCCCATGTACATCTGTGAACACACAGACGTGCATAGGGTTGATAAAATCTGCTTTATCTGAAGGGACTTGCAAGCAGAAAAGCCCTGCCTTACATATTAGGGAAAAGCATGCAAGGATATCTGTATGCTAAAAGATGAAGGGATGCCTGCCACTGAGCATGGTCCTGGTTCTCTCCCAGGTTAGCAACCATGACATATAGACTTTGTCTTGCGTTACAATCCAAGTGGATGAATGCAAAGCTGTTCCACCCAGAGTTCCTGGTCCCGTCAAAGTGAGATCTGCATGGTGGGTTCTGCAGAGTCAGGAGTATTTCTCTGCAAGTAAGGATGCTAATGGCATATAGTTTTCTGCAGCTTCTCCATTGCCAGGCTCCACGTGCTCTGTCCTGGATCCCTCTGTGAGGTGTGATAGCCTCAACATCTTTAAGGGCTCTGTATGATGTGTCAGGTGCTTGTTCTCTTGCTGTCAGCCAACCTGCAGAGTGGTGGTGCTTACATACACATCTGCCCACTCCTTCTGGTTTAAAGAGATGTGGTCCTTCAGGTGTAGGATTCGGTCAGTGAATAGCAGCAATTAGCATTTGTTTGTTAATCCTTCGTGAAATCCTGTAGATTATGCAAAGACCCGACTTGGTGTTTGCTGGGGAGAGGAAACCACGTTGCTCAAAAGGGCAATGTTGAAGTTCATGGGATGGTCACCACAAAAAGACAATGTGCTAAGATGAAATATGCTCATACTATGCTGAAACCTGCTCAAGCTCCTTGCGGAAGGGTGATATTATATATTAAATTATATTATACAGCCCTTAAACAAAACATCTGTAAGCAAAGCTGATGAGATCTTGCTCCCGAGGAACACCTGCAGGGCCATTTCAGGATGTGTGGTGGAGCAGAGCTGGTCAGCTTGCAAATGTAGGTGATTGTTTATTTATGCAGAACATCCCTCCTGTTCCATGCGGAGCCCTGAAGCCAGAGCTCCACATCGGGGAGTGTTGGTGCTGCTTTGGGCAGGACCCCATGGCACGGAAGGGGCACCTGACCTGGTTGAAAGTCAGCTGAAAGCAAAATGAGCTGGATGTATTTAAAGAAAAGCTCTATTTTAAAAATTAATGATCTGCAAGGGAGAGAGGAGAAACTGCTTCTCTGTAATGCAGAAAAAGGCCCTGATGACCACAGCCTGGGTCCCTTTCCAGATGATGTCATCATCAGTCTAAATAATAAATTTTTAACGATGTGGAAAAAAAAAGAGGAAATAAAAAAAAAGAAAAAAGAGGGGGGACTCTGTTTCAATGGAGGAGTAAAAGTAGCTGGTGGCAACAGGGTCTAAGGAAAATATATGGTTGGGTGAGGTTTCTGCCCTGTGTAATTAGATTATCCCAAGTGTAGGAGTGCGCTGCAAAAGGCACATTGAAAGGCCAGTAATTGGCTGCTCTGTGTCTTCCCCTGCCGCACAGCCATGCAGAATGGAAAACTGGGGGACGTGGGATATATAAGGCAGAGGGGCATTCCATAAACAGGCTTGCTAATAATAGGCAGTTAAGATTAGAAGCGAAAGCAGGGGCTCACATCAGCCCCGAGACTAGGGGATATTTTCCCCTCATAAATAACAGGCCACAAGAAATCTATTCAAATGCAGTTGTATTTGGTTGACAAATGTCTGCAGTGTGTTACCCATGAAGTGCTCACACTGGCTCCTGAATGCAGCTTAAATTACTAGCAACACATTCATTTTTAAATGCACTTGGTTTTGTTCCGCGCTGCCCCGCTGGAAATGGGTTGCCCATTGCTGAGAGTGGGTGGTGCAGGTAAGGAGTTGAGGGAGAGCTAGGCAGGCATCACCACTGGGCTTTTGGGAGGGTTGTGGCACCAGTACAGGGGACTGAATGATTTTTTTTCATGGTGTTTTTCACACTGACTCCCCATCAGGGGGATCCCTCAGGCATTTTCCAGTCAAAATGTTCACAAAGCAAACCCTGAACCCAAACCTTAGCTAGTGCTGGCATTGTGTGGGGTGTCAGGCTGTAGCTGGTGTTATTCAAAGCTGTATTTTAAGTGACCTGACTTCCAGATTGTATTCAAGGCTTGGGCTCCAGCATGCTGTGTATTACTGCAGAGATGACCCTCTCCATGAAGAACTTAGGAGCTAAGGAGACAAGGCAGCAGCTATTCCAACCTGGCAGCCGACGGGGGCTCTTTCAGCCAAAACCAACAAAAATTCATGTCGAAGCTATGGACCAAAACAGCATTTCTTGAATCTCAGTCTTGTATTTTCCAAACTCAATGCATTAACCCAAATCAAAGTTTTCCTGAATCCCAGCTATCTGAAAGCTTGGCCATGTTTCATGAGGCTTGGGGGTTTGTAATGGGACATTTCAGTGGTTTTAATGCCCAAATCTACACCTTCACCCCAGACTGCAGGGGACAGATTTATATCATGTTTTGTAGGGGGCTGGTCCTAATACCCTTGTCGTGAGACAGGTTTACTGTCGTTGTCAGAACTGATTTGCTGTAGAAGTCAGTATCTCGGCCCGCCGATGCCTTAAGGAAGGAAGGTCTGGGTGCTCAATGCCGTAAATATTTGATGCTTGTCGTGCTGTACAAACGTTGTGTGCCTTTCAAAAACAACTTGCTTCTATTATGCCCCAGTTCCTCATGAGTTAAATGGGGATAATAACACTTCTGAGAGTGGAGTGAATGAGGCTGATCAAATAAAGAGATTTCGGACCAGGAAGATGGAAATATAAATGAAGTCTTTTCTCTGCTCAGCCCTATTATTTCATTTAAATGAATTTTTCCTTTTTGCTGTTTTCATTGCTCCTTAAATAGGCACTGTAATTTCTTTCCAGTTTTGTTCTGGGACGCACAGGCACGCTTAGACACCCTTCGGCTCCGTTGGTGTCTCTCCCCACTGCTGCTACTCTTTTTTAGCGAGGCAAAAAACACCTTGGCAAGTACTTGTTGGCTCTGTGGGTGACGTTCTTAGGACCCAGCGGAGATGCTGCAGTTAGCAGTTTTGACACAGGTCCTTCTGCAGTGGTGGTGCAGAGGAGGACAACAAATATCCCGTCTTGACCATCAAGTACTTTTGTCTGCTGTGGGTCCCCTGTGGGAAGAGCAGGCGCTGCTGCAGTCACAGCTGGGTTTTTCCTTTCTGCTGGCCAGGCAGGAGGGGACCAAGCAGCACTTAAATCCTCAGTATCCTTTGTATTCCCACATTTCTTCCACCGCTGTGAACCATCGAGCTTTGGGGTTTATGCTACATTAAAGTCGCTCTGATCCATCTGAGTCTGCTCCAGTCTCAAACACAGCTCGCATTTCACCGGTCTAATTCAGACACTCACGGGCTCTTTTGTTATTAGCTCTGAGTTTGCCATGGATGGACAGTTCATTAAACGCAGTTGGCTCAGCTTGTGTGTGATGGGTCTTCCGTGAGTTCTGATGGAACTGGGTGCTCTGTCAGTGAGGAGCATGCAGGGTAAAACTTGTCTCTCACAGCGCAGGGCCACTGAGTCAGTTAATGAAAAGGATGAGCAATTTGGATAGAAAAAGGACGTGGAATTGGCAGTGAAAACTGACAGTATGAGCTGACCTTGTTTGGTGGAGACAAACGGCGCTGGTGGGAGGACTGGAGTCACCTCACCATTCCTCATGTGTGTTGTACCGACTGTGGTGGAGTCTCTGTGCCAGCACACTGGATGCAGAGCTGGGAGAAAAAGTGTGTTGCCAGGGACTGTCTGGATTGGGGGGTGCATGTTCAGAGGAAGCATGAGATGTCACAGTGATTGCTTGGCAGTTGAGCATCCCATCTGCAGAAACCAGGTCTTCTCTGAAATGTGAGTTACACTATTTCTTAAAATTGTGTGTAGCAAGAAATACCTGGGTGATTCGTTCTGGGTTAATGTAAAGGTACCAGAGGGGCTGAGAGAAGGGCAAAAACCTGCCACTGGCTTTGCAGTGTTTGTGGTGCAGAAATGTGAACAAATTGTTCCCAGGGAAAAAGCAGAAGGCTCTGCTTTTTCCAAACAGAAACTCCCCACCCAACATCAAACAAACTGCCATGGGGACACCGGGGCTGCTGACAGTGTCTGGATATCTGTAAATCAGTGCAGGCTGCACTGTGTTTGCTTACTGCTGTACGTTGCATCACAGCTGAAGGGCAAGGGCCTTTGTGAGAAGGCAGAAACCATGTAAGAAAGCTGTGCGTGACTCGTAGCCCTGTGATTATTGTGTCATATCCACTTTGGTGTGAATCCATGGGAGTTACACGAGGGACAGCTTGGACCCTTTGGGAAGAATACTCTGGGGAAATGAAAACTAGCTGTAAAAGCTATGTGCAGTTGAAAAGGCTGCGGTAGCATTTAGTTCAATGTGAGCCATGCTCTATTCTTTACAGCCAGCCCTATCTGTAAAAAAGCAATTAGAAGTGCTTTCCTGCAAAAAGGCAATTGGACGCAGTGAATCAACTGCAGGAATTGTACGGTTTCCAGAAAATGGTGGTACTGAAGCATTTGTGGGATCCATAAAGTCACCATAAATTCCTAACTGAATATGGATTCACTCTCCAACTCTCAAACCACAAGATTTATTTCCTGCTGGCAGGGGAGGTGAAGTTTGCAGAGCTAGATCAGTCTCAAGCGTGCCAGCAGGTGGTGAAAGCGCTGGTGTGTTCACAAGTGTGCGATGTTCCCACCATCACCTTGATGGGCCGTGTCCTTTCAAGATGAGAAGACAGGACCAAGGACTATTTGGTGTTTTTTTGTTTTTAAGATCTCTCTGTGCTCTCAACACATGTAATGGTATATGGACAGGGAGGTTACTACTGTGCAACATGCCCCGTTGGAAAAGAAGGATAAGGTAGTGAGTACTCTCTTGGTTTCACTCAGGATGGTCTAGTTTTCGCACAAGTCACACAAGAGCTCTACCTGTCTGGGTGCTGGAGATGCTGCCTGTGGTGATGGTGTGCTTTGTGTTATGAACATAGACATGTGGTAAAGGTAGCTTTTTTTCCTTTCTGTAAAATTCCCTTGGACCCCAGACTAGTGGTGAGTCTAGTAGTAGACTTAGTAGAGTAGGGTATACGGTTGGACTTGATCTTAAAGGTCTTTTCCAACCTAAACGATTCTACGTTACGTGCTTTCAGGAGAAGGTGTTGCTTTGCATGCTGGAGGTTTTTCCCCTCATTCCCACTGTCCTGGTCCTCTGGGTGCTAATTGCAGTTCAGGTGGCTTCAGACTTCCCTTGTGTAACCATCCTGTGCTTCTACTACTGGACGTAACGACACCAGCTCCAGCAGCCAGAACTTCTAGATGCTGACTGCCTACACTAGTGATGGAAATACGTAACTCAGTGTGGATTTGGGCAGGGAAACTGGATGATACTTCACAATTGCAAGTAGGATGAAGTAAGTCAGGAAGATACAGACTAAATACTGCCGCACTAAGAGAAGTCTGTGGCTGCAGAGATTTGTGATTATTTGTGTCTTGTCAAGGGTGATGGCTATGTCTCAAAGTCATCTGCATAGCTGGGTAGATGTGAAGGCAGCGATTGAAGTGGCTCTTCATAAGACCTTATACAGCCATGCGAGATAGAAATGTCTTTTGTTGTTGTTGCTTTTCTTAATGAAAGCTGACATTCTGGAGCCCCAGTCAGCAGGAAGTGGGGGTAAGTTTATTGACTGTTTTGGTGGGACCTGGAGAATAATTCTGCCTTTCTCCTGCCTTTTGTCTATTCAGACTGTAAATTCATTGAAGCAAGGACTGCTTTCTACTGTGTGTCTTTACAGCACTTGCTGCAATGGATCTGTGCTCTCAGCTAAATCCCCTAAGGCTTAACAAAATATAAATTAGGATAATGGTATAATAAGTTAAATGTTAAATGGTCATGGGGGGTGGTTTATTTACATGAATTATCACCTCAAAAAAAAGAACAAACACAGTCCTTCTGAAATCCTGGAGGGATTTTAAGCTTTGTGGTGAAACCTCTGTGTTATTCTACAGTATTGAGAAGACAGGGCAGTCAGATGGGGGTTATGCTCAGTTTTAATGCAGAGGGTATGGCCTGGATTCAAACTTCCTCTACTCAGAACTGCTCTAAGATGAGTTTCCTGATAGCAGTGGGAAATGATTCCCTGCAATTCCATTCCACAGCCTTCAGAGATTGCTTTGTGTTGTTCAGTGCCTTGGCCACAGCTTTGAGACCCAAGGTACAACTTGAGATCCAGGCCTTTGTGGATGTGTGGAAGCTCAGAAAAGAGTGGTGAGATCCCTGAAAAACCCAGAACAGATTTGTTCATCTCTGTTGTGTAAAAACGCTGATCTTAATCCTGCTCAGCGATCTGCCAAACCCAAACCCATTGCTAGTGGCCTCATCTCCCACTTGCAATCTCACAACCTGTCATCTGAGTCCTTCTCGATGCTCTGTTTAGGGCAGTGCTGAGACCTGGGTCCATCTATAGTTCAAGCTGGTAGAAAAGCAGTCTCTAGCTCTTGGTTTTAGTGTCACTTAGATCAACAGCAGCAAAACTTCCAATTGCTCAGGTATCACAGGCTCTTATGAAAGTCAATGGCCAGTGTGCCTGTCTGCCAGTGTTGCTCTGGCTGTATTGAGATGACCTCCAGCTGTGGTGTTAGCTCAGCTAGAGACACCATGTTTTAGGCTTCACATTGTGAAGAAGCCCCAAAGTTATCAGATTTGACTACCACAGAACAGGTCCATTTGTTGGTTTCTCGATACAATGCTGCGGTGTATGTCCCATATCCCTACCTGTTCCTTTATAGCTCCCTTGATAGACCCGAGTATCCAGTCTGCACCTAGTACTGTTCAATTCAAACATCAGTATACCTGTCCTGCTGAAGCACCCAATTCTGTGATAGTTCACCCTGTTTTTCTGCTTCCAGAGCAGACAGCCCAGCTCAGACACACCAACAAGCCTCACTCCAAACATCGACCGGTGTAAGAGCCAAGCTGAGGCCAGTGGTTTGTCAGCAGATCGGCCACCATGGGAGAAGGCAGAAAGCAGCATTTGCTGTCAGCTTCATGCCAGTGACAGCACGGCGACGTTACTCACTGTAGATTAATGTGGGAGAAGGTCCTTGCCGACAACCCCTGCAAAACATTTCAGCTTTGAGTGGAATTACAGTGGTCCTCTCAGATAAGTAGATTTTTGCCAGCTGATCCCCAACAGCACTCCCAGCGGTGGGGAAAGCTGAAACGATTACTGTAAATACAAAAGGGAAGACATACTTGGCATCCCTTTACATTAGAGCTGGCTCAGAAGAACGTCTGCGTAGCTGTTCCACTGCCAAGATGGATTGTAGTCAGATAGTGCACATTGCAAAGGAACCAGAGCACACACTGAGATCTGTTGGGGTTTTATTAACAATAGTTTATTTGTGTTTCAAAGGGATAGTTACAGGAATCCAGATCAATATGCTTGTCCAGAACTGTGTCTTCCTATTTTAGGGCCTGGATGAATAGGAGGTTACTGGAGTTCACATGCATATTGAGGGATCGGTGCCTGCGGCAATGCAGCCTCCCAGGCTTGTTACTTTTCCTTTTGAAAGTGAACGTGAAAGAGCTGCAAGACTGAAGCTGCCATTGTTCTGGTTCCTGGAGTTTTACTTTTTCCGACGAAGTCCGTGTGGTGATGCATGGTGTGAGGCTCTTTGTGAACGGTGAGGTCGTGTCTCAACAGGAGGTGGTAGGAGCTGAGCGTTCCCCATCCAAGATGTTTCCGTAGGCTTCAGCTGAAGTGGCTGAGATGTAGCTCTTGGGAACATGAGAAGGTTTGGACTGAATCTGAAAAGGGAAGGAAGATTGACCATTTCATGTTTTGATTCTTTTAGTGGAAGGTTATGGAAGTACAACTTTGTGTTGGTGAATGTATGTCGGCATTTCCCAGCCCTAGGTTCTGAACCCATCTGTGTATTTGCATCATCTCAGCACTATGTCCCATTTGTTGGGAGAAGAAAAATGGTTGGCTGATGGAGCTGATTCCATGGGACCAAGGAAATGGTGTCTCCTTGATTCTTTTTCTGAGATGTATTGAAGTACTCTTTCTGACAGGTTGTAAATGCTTGAGAATTAGACCTGTAACTGCTTTGAAAATCCTGGTTTCTGACCTGGTTTTTTCCCTACTGATCTTGAAATATTTTTACAGGATACAGGCAGAACGGGTGTTTAACTGGACACGTGTGCTTAGATGCTCAGGGTAAGAGTAAGATATTTTCCTGTGTAGAATTTGAAGCCCTGATTTATAGCAACAAACAGATTTCTGTCAGCTTTAAGCCTGTACCAGTGCTGCACCTGGGGTTTTGAGGGCAGAACCGTGCCTGTTACTTGAGCATATATGGTATGTGGCTGATGATGAATTGTGCTGCTCGTGCTTTGAATGGTGCCACTGCATTTTTTGTGAAGTGTAGACTCAACAAAGTATATCAGCAGACGGAGCCACTTTCTTCTGAATTTCAACCTATGACAACGTTCTCAACACACACTGGTCTACGCTGATCCAAGGGGCTATCTTGACAGGCACGTTCCAAGGCAGCAGTACTTCAGAGTTCAGATTCTGGTGTCATCTGGCACATTTCTCTGGCTTTACTGATGACATCCTGTTACATGAAGAATCTTGGCTGGTGCATGGTGTTCTCCATCACCCTGTTTTGCAGAGCTGAGGAAGACACTGTCCTGACTGAATCAGTGTGGTTTGGAGCAGCGTGTCTGGTCTTTGCTTTAAGAAGGTCTTCTTTCATTTTGGCTTTTCTCCATTTTTTTCCTCCTCCTCCACGTGTCTGTGCATTGCCCAGCACAAAAGGTGGGACTGTGGCAGGAGCAGTAAGTCCTGTGGCAGTCCCAGCTGGAGGGTAAGAGAAGGATTTGTTGTTCATCAGAGATTTCACAGCCCTCACTCTTATTTGCATGAGAAGATAAGTGACTGGGAAGGTTATGAAAAGGATGTGGATTATCTTCTGCCTGCCACTGGTTTTATTAGTCTGTTTTTACCTGAGCTGGTGGAGTAGGGGAAGTGGGGAAGACTCTTTCTAGGCACTATGAGGGAAAGAAACAGTTTGAGAGGCTTTAGAGAAGCAAGGCAAGATCTTCAGAAATGCATGGACTAGGAACCAGGCATAATTGTGGGGAATATTTTGAGAGCAGAACTCTTCCCAGATTCAGATCCCTTTAAAAAGAAATCTGTAGTGTGTTTCTGGTTCCACAGTGTTAGGGGACTGGTCTACCACTGCTGCAATGAGAGAGACAATGAGAGGTCGGTCCAGAAGATGCTTGCACAATCCTTCCTGACCCTGGCTAGGGCCTGAGGTCCCTTGTTGTCCTGAGCACAGTAGAAAACTCTGCACACTGACATTGTCTTGCAGATAACTGGCTGGGAAAGGATTTCTTCAGGGCTTACGCTCCACCTCCACCCACACTTGCAGTCCCAGAGTCACCAAAGCAAGTTAAAAACTATTCTGCCAAATGTTTGCTCAGTTAATTTTTTTTAGACCTTTTTGTGTTTAACCCTTTTTTTTGAGTCTTGGTTTATTTCTCTGTGTCCCTGTCTTCCCTTCAGAAACTTTTCCTTCTGGGGGATGATCCTGAGGAGTTGGATGTGTAGGAGACTTGAGCAGAGACTGCCTTAGCAGTAGTCACCTTGCAAGTACTCCCAAGCACTGCTGTTCTCTGCTCACATTTGTGATCTGGGAGTTTTATTTAGCACTTTTTGGTGGGAATCAAATCAGGGTTGGATTTCAACATCTCTTGAAAAGAGGGAATGAATGGCACAGACTGCATTGCAGGGAAAGTACCTGGGAAGTCATGTGCCTCCACACTCCTTGTTCTTCCCTTTGAGAGACCAGTCTGTGTTTGCCCCTGTTCAGGAGTAAAGTCACTGAACCAGAGGAGTGTCTAATGGTCAGAAGAGTCTTTGTTATGGTCTAATGAGAGAGAGCCTTTTGATTCTGGTTTTTGTGCTTTGCACAGTTTTTAGAAGAAATGGTGGTGTTCCATGTTTATCCTGTCTGCAGGATGATGCCATGAGATCCATGAGTCTGCTTACACTTGAGGTTGAAGGGTGGAAGAGAAGGTAGAGTGCAGCATTGAGGCTCAGCCCCAGTCACTTAACTCCTCATGGACTGAGAAATGTGCCGGGGATGTGCTTCCAGCTCCTGTTGGCTCTGGGATGTAGTGGATCATGGTCTGTCCCAGCAGTGGTTCCCAGAGCCACTAGTGTGGTGGAAGCATCAGAACTTTGATCTACTGTCAGCAGTTCTTGTAGGAAGTTTATAACCTGTAAATTTATCAAGATTTTCACTGTGTGCATGAAAGCAAGATATTTACTCCTTCAGGAGCTGGATTAATTGTGCTTCAGCAGTTCCTGGGTGGGGGAGGGCAGTAGGAGAGGGGGAACTATTGCTGGATGTCCAAGGCAGCACACTGTGAGGAGCATTCAGATGAGTTTCACCTCAGCACACACACTACATCGCTTTGAGCAGGTCCACTCTTCAGCATCCCAGGAGAACCCCCCAAACCAATTCCCAATTACATTTGGTGCTTTAATTAAAGAGAAAGGTGGGCAAATGCTTCAGCTCTACTGTGAGCCACAGCATTAAACACTCTCTTGAATGATTATACACCCAGCAATCTGGGGCACTGCTCACTGCTTTTCTTCACATACCAGTGATTTAGCTTGAAGGTTCCCTGTGAGTGGTGAGTTCAGTGTCCTCCTAACTTGTCCTAGAGGTTTTGAAATTTGGGAATGGTATGAAAAGCCTTGAGCAGCATCTGTGGAAGTCAGAGGGAGCCCCATGCTGATAAGGGCTGGCTGGAAGATGCTTGGAATCCTGCAGCATCTGGGCCCTGCGTGTGAGACCTGATATTAAAGCAAGGAGCGTATCCAAAATTTGCGCCACAGAGGGAAGCGTTGGCAACATGACAGGAGCCCAAAGGTTGGGCTTCATTTGCATGTGCATTTGCATAATTGCAAATGCATGAGATGCACATTAATAATCACTCTTGCATCTTTATCATTCTCAATAAGTACAGAGAAAATTTCTTGCTCTTGGAGTTCATCAGCAATAAAAACCTGCAGTGTCCTCATTCTGTAATCGCAGGGAATTAGGGACACCTTGGGAGGGACATGTTTCATCCTTCTATTGGATGTGTCTGCCCTTAAATCTGTCGTCCATAAAATTTAACTCTGAACTTGTTCTGAGCAAGAGAAATTAACTGTGAAGGGAGAAGTACTTTGAATTTTTTATACCGATGGGCATGTATCGAGGAGCCTAGAAAAGCTGGCACCTGAGCTGCTGAATTTCAGCAGCTGTCCCACTCCATTCAAAGCCTCAAAAAACCCCTGTGGGGCATGATGAGCAATTCGGTTTAGGTCTTCTGTCTAAGGACTTCGTGGCACTGACTTAAAGCGGCAGGTCTCATGGAGCTGGTTGCTCTAGATGTGTAGTCTGATCCTGTCTCTGCCACCAAGCCTTTATTTCTCAAGTAGGCACAACAGGAAAAGCATTAGAAGAAGGAATGCAGAGTCAGAGGGCTTTGTGTCTTGGTAAAAGCTCTTCTTTTGCAGCTTGTCTTTTTTTTAACCTTATCAAGTACATTTCTTTCACTGGGAAGCTTATACATACTTTGTGGGGTCGTCTCTTCTGCACTCCACTGTGATGGAATTACTTCACTGCTAAAAATTGCAGTGGTTTTAAGATGGAGAGTGATAGTTTTCTGCAAGTGATTAAATGATGCAGTTGTCTGTTGCTGGAAGGACCTGTGATGGCCTTGGTGTGATGGACCTGTGCTGTGTTCCAGCTTGAAACGCTGGGCTTTGCTCTTGTACTTGTACAATATGTTTGTTACAGTTGGCCCGAAACTGAGAACCTAATTCGACAGAAAACATTTTTTGACTTTCTAATGTTTGTTTTCATTTTTTCTCAGTTTAAAACTCTTTAACATTTTTTGGGATGGGGCAGATGGAAGGATATGATTACATCCATCCGAAACCATCACTGTCCAGTGGCTTGGATTGAGATGACTCAACTTCAGAGAACTTCTTTTCTTTATTCAGGCTTTGAGTCAAATATAGGTGGGTACCTTAATCATGTTAGAGGGCATTCTGGAATGGAGTCATGAATCCCAGCTTGATCTTCTTTTAGAACTATCAGGTAACTGAAACTTATCACATCAGTCTTTTGGTCAACAAAACAGCATTTAAAAAAGCCAAACTAGTATAGATAGGGATCATGGCAATACAGAACCAGTTCTTTATCTTCTCTGCTGTGTGACTGTAGTCATGGAATATTACCTGCGCTGGTAAAGATGGGATAATAGGTTACATATTTACTACTGCAGTGCTTCAGTCTAAGGTCTTTTGGGATATTTGCTCCAGAGTTTTCACTACTTCATCCAAGGCAGCAACAGCTTTTGAACAAGGGGACAAACTACTTACAAGCCTTGTTCTGTGAGACAGTAGTCCTGTGATGTTGCAGCAAGCAATGCCATGTCCCAGGTACCTGCTTTGCCTCAGCAGGGTGATGTTGTTGCTGCTGACTGTTCCACCATACAGTTTCTCAATGATCTGAAAACTGCTGAGATTTTGCATAATTGTCTTTCCACTTCATTTCAGATGTCTTCAAATGTTTCTAAACACATGGGAGACTGAACAGGCATTGATTGGTTTCTCTGAAGCAGAGATCTTTTGTTTTTCTTCAACAGGATTTCACTTTACCCTTCAAATAATGTTTGTGCCCTCAGAGTCAGTGGCTTCCGTACTAACTTTGAAGCTGTATTGATCATGTAATTAAAGTGTCTTGCGACCGCCCCAGGAATCCAGCAAGATTGAAACCTAGGCTTTCTCGGATGGTTTTAGAAACCTCAATCTGTCCTTCATTTTAATCTTAAATCCCAGGATGGTTCTTGCAGTTACTTACAGATCTTGCAGCCTGTGCTTCTCAGAGTCTTTGTGCAGAATTCAGTCAACTGGAAGATTTAGAAGGATCTCAGTTCTGCTCTGTTTTAATTCCAGCCTTGCGTTACTTATGCCTCATTTTAGTGGCAGTAGACTTCTGTCCCCAGGCCCCAAGGAAGACACTGTGCAGACACAGAGAGAATGATTCTTTTCACCTTTGTAGAATTCCAGCAGTGGGAATGAATTTTGATTTATTTTTTTATTAAACCTCTCATACATTGATGGAAAGGTGAATGCAGTAATCATCACTGACTGTTCAAAACCATCACCGGTTCACTTTTTATTGGCTGTGATTAATGCCAAAGATGTTTGCAAGAAAAAAACCCACTTTGGAGAGATACCTGGTTGATTGACTGCCTTGAGTGAGTGCTGCAAAGTCAGCCAAACCCCACAACCATTCAATCTCTTTTGATCTCTGCAGTGTCTTTCACAGCAGCTACCTCAAAGCCCTGCACAATGTTATCAATATCTTTACAAGCTGTGACACCACTGAAGATGCAGCTAAATTGTTTTGGGAGACAAAGGAGTTTATAAAGTTGGTTTAAGGAACAAAATCCTCACTAGTTACAAGAGGAGGCAAGTCAAGAGTGAATGTGAGTACACTCTGGCAGAGGCTTCCCAGCTGAGGGATAGCACGCAAAAAGCCTATTGGCCAAAAGTTTTTGTCCAAGACTTCCTAGGTCCAGCATTACCTATAATCATGTCCAATCTCTTGTTGATCCAAAAGCCAATTTTTCAACTCAATTCCAGCTGAAATTAGAAACCCATGTTGAGGTCTCAGATTGGTGAAAAAAGCCTGTTACCACACATGCCAGAGATCATTCCCGCTGCCACATTCTGGACCGAGTGCAATTTCTTCTAATAAAAACATTTCTGGCAAAGCTGTACATTAAGAGTTAGTGTAATCGAATCTGGATGTGAGGAAAGCATGCAGACTCGCTTCCAAGTCAGCAAGAGTTAGGCAGGATTTAATCCTCCATGTATTTTTATTATGATATAAAAAGCTGTTATATTGGTATTTTTAATACATTTATCAAAAGGAAACTGCAAATCCAAAGTCACTTCCAAATTTCCCACTGATATAGGAATGAGTAGCTGAGACAACTCTGAAGTGAACTAAGGCAATGGGATTTTGTAATGTGGGTTTAGCTGCCAGGAAACCAGCACTCAGATTTGACTTTTAACCAGTTCACACTCGACCTATGCAAACGTTTTCCCTGAACAGCTGCTGTAGCATGAAGCTGACTTTTTTCCCCGTCTGCTCTGTTTGTGCACGTTTTTATGTTGGTTTTTCAAGAGTGTCTTAACAACACATAGAATCTCTTGGGATGACAAAGCCCGTCACTAGCCATGCACCAGCAGCTCCCACCACAGCCAGCATCACTTACTTACTTAGGGGCCTAAGAATAGGAGGCGGCAGACATTTCTATTAAGCCCTCTTTTTCAAAACGAGCTTGGCTCTCATTTACTCATCTAAATAAGGTCCAGATTTTCAGAAGAGCTCAATAGGCTGCGTGCTGAACACTTGTGAAAATAGAGTCTACATTTCATGTCTACTCTGGGGCTCAAGGCTTTCAGAAAGCTGGCCTCAAATTTCTTGCTCTTGGACAAACAGAGAATGTTTGGGGATACCTTGGGGTTGATTCTGCCTTCCTTGCCCTGGGGTTTCCAGTGGAGTGACGCCATCCAGTGTGAGTGGCCGGGCTGGTGTGACATCCTGCGGGATGCTATGGAGGAAGTGGGAAGGGGCCTCTGATATGGGAGATGGGCATTTTATTCCCTGCTCCATGACAGAGGGCCTTTGGGGTCTTTAGCTGGGATTTTCAGGCTCTTTAATGGATGTTTGAGGGTCAAAAGGAAGTGATTAACATTGGAGTCCTGAAAAAAACCCCTGTATTTTGAAAGGACCTGATTTTGAGACCTATCTCTGCTCTTTAGCACGTATCCCAAATTAGGTGGTGATAGTGAGGGCACTTGTAGTCATCACTCTGAGGTTGGTATGGTCTGACTGCTGTGTTTGTTTGCTTTTTAAAACTCTTGCCTCCTAGGGATTCGTGAGCACAAATGCGTTAACGCTATAAAAAGTGTTTGGGAGCCAAGCGGGTAGAGGTGGTGTAAATCCCGTGTTCCGAGTCTGAAGCCCAATTTAGAGCAGCCTAGGGGCATCTCACCATCTTTTTATTCCTTCTCAGTACCAATTACTTTTGAATGCTCAACAACCTGTCCTGAAGCCTGACTGTACTACAGTATCTTTCATCCTGAAAAACCCTAAAAACTACACAGCAAATATATTACATAAACCACACAGGGATCGTTTTACCCATCTTTAGAAAGCAGCCTTTGTGGGTTTGGAAAGGGTGAGAACAGCAGTGTTATGCAGGAAGCATCATTTTTAATCAGGATGCTTTCATCTCTACAGCAAAAGTCCCTTGCCAAAAGCACTCTCATCTCTGACCCCTGGCGCAGTGATATAATGTAGTTCCTCCTGGGGCACGAGAGACGCTGAGGTCAGCCTTGCCATGTATCTGAATTACTGATATTAGAGGGGATAATTGGCATTTCTAGCACCTGGTACAGTTAATAAGGCAGCATCCAGCTCAACTGTCTAGAGCACTGTAAAATAATCATAAGGAGGATACAGTTCTTTAATAGCAATAAAAGTATAATAAGGTCCTCTAAATAGAGTAACAAAAGTTGAATGAACCCAGTATTAAAACACTATATATTAGTAGATGTGGTGTGGGTTTTTTCAAGTCCGTAACAAGGAGATCCTTTGGCACAGAAGTACAAAATCAAATTTAACAAGCAAGTTAAATAAGCAATTAGGAGTGGGGGATTTTAAACCTCTTTCCACTCTCAACTGCTCTAATTTAGTGCAAGTGGAGATCTGCCTTGCGCACTGCAAACTCTCCCTGGCGATAGCCTGACCTGAACGGTGACATCGCCAGGGATTGGCATTTCTAGAAGAAAACTGAAGGCTTGAATGTCTCGGTGGGTCCCCACAGTGACACTTTCTTAGTGTCAGCCTTGTGTCCCACTGCTCACCCATGATGCTGGAAACCGAGATTCAGTTTTCTGTCCTGCCTAGGGGAATTTAGACTGGAATCTCCTTTCTAGAAAGAACTCTGCCCATGTTGCTGGTTGCTCTGTACTAGATGCATTTTCCACCATCACAGTTAGTTTTACTGGTCTCTTTATAAGAATTCAGGAGTTGCTGGATAAGGATGAGGAGAACAAAATGATCTGAGGCCTTGAACAAAGTGCCTTTGCCAGTGGAAGGAGACCTGAGTTCCAGCCGTAGCTCCAAGTGTGTTTAAGCTGTTTTCATGGAACAGCTGAGCAAGCAAAGAAGGAAAACCAATGGAGCTTGGGAAGTTCAAAGGAACCGAGTGAGGTGCCTTTAGGGTTGGCGGAAGTTTTCAGGTTGCCATTTTGAGTATAGGAATCTAAATTTGGAATCTACATCTCAAGAGCCAAGTTCTGTTTTGGCCTCATCCTGTGGCACTCTCAGAAAAATTACCTTTATCTTAAAAAATAAGTACTCACCGAGCAACAGGCGTGTTTTCTGTTGGACAAACTCTCCCAGGAAACCATAGTGTCTTTCCAGCTCAGCCACTGGGATTTTACTGGCAAATGGCTCGTCAGTGTGTGAGGTCTCAGATGCAATACGCTGGAGGAGATGCACGGCTGATACTGCTGGCATTTGCATAGCTGATACCACTGCCATTTGAAAGATCTGGTCACTTCTGGCTGCAAAGAAGACAAGCTGTCCTATCTGCTTTTGTAACTGATGAGTCTATTGTGGACGTCCTTAAAATAAGGTGGGATTTTTTAGCCCTTCTCTTCAAGTGTTGTTACAAGAGGGATTTTAGAGGCATTTTGCAAAACTGGGCTGGTGTGCTGCCATCCCTGGCAATCCTTTGTTGATAATGGACTCCACCACCTCGAGAGTCTCTGTTTCTGCAATTATTGGAAATATCGTGGATGGGAACTCACCAGCGAAGCAGAGACAACCAACTGTTTTGGAGGAGCACAGGGTTTCAGCCACATTTTCTTTGCCATTTTCATACAGCATGTGTCTTGCTCAGGAGTGTGTCCTGGTTTAACTCTCTCCTCGGCAGCGGCAGAACAGCAGCGCTGGCCCCGCGGTCAGCGCTAGTCGTGTCCCTTTACATTCTCCTTTGTGTGACTGAATATTTCCCTTTAGCTATTCTATTTTTGACAAAGAAACTTTTATCTGTAGCCACATGTGCACAACTCTCAAATGGGCTGTTTCAAATCTAGGCAAGGTCATTGAAAAAAGAGCTTTTTTAAGTGGCTAGGGCTCTTAAAAGCCCTTTTGGATTCCCCAGAAACGAAACAGCAGCATTTACCCTGTAAGCCTTATAGATCAATGACTTGAGTATCTTTCAACATCCTAAAGCCCATGAAGACTTTAAACTGGTATTCCCAGCCCGTTCGCCAAGAGAAGAGGAGGAAAATGAAATGAACTGAAAGCTTTTGCCTTGAGGTCTGGTGCAATAGGCCTTCTGAAGTCTGGAGTCGGAATTGTTTCAATCTATGTAAATATTGGGAAATTAAATTCCATATGTCCCATGCCAGATGCTCCCAGCTGCCGCTGCTGTGTGGGGAACGGTGAGTAGACAGCTCAGCCTTGTCAGACAGGGTGGGTGGGGGGAATAAAATAGTGAAGGGTGCAAGGGGGTGGAGTGTTGTTGTGGGGTCAGGGAGGTAATGCGCACCAGTGCCAATGCCAGTTTGCTGACAGGCCAGATCACCGGCCAGTTGTCAGTGCCGTGTGAGGCTTAAAACTGGAAGACTCCAGCGACTGCATTGCAAGACTCGGCATGAGGGCTCAACTCTCTTGTATGCTGTTTATATCAAAGTGTATAGAACGTGGGTGCATGTGGGAAACAGTCAAGTTGACTTGAGTGGATAAATCCAACTTGGTCATAGCCTGGGAAAAACAGCCTAGGGCAGGCACAGACCCATCACTGAATCAACCAGCCATTGGCAGACTACACAGGCCATCAGCAGCTCCCGCTGCTCTACCCCTGTGCCGGGCTATATCCCACCATTGCCCTTGTTCATCACCCCTGCTCCAGCCTTTTCCCTGGGCCGTATTTACATCTGACGGCAGCTCGCACATTTATTTAATGGTTTGGTATTTATATCGCGGCCTTGCGCTGCGGCAGGGAAAGAAGCAGAGCGATGCAACCACAATTTTAAATGACCTGTTCTTAAAAAAGCACACACGCCCTAATGAAACGAGGGATTTCAGAATCCTCGTGGAAACTCCAGCTGCCTAAAAATAGGCAGAACCCCTCTCTCGCATCCACAGGGATCCCTTGCCGTCAGCGTGGTCGTGCCCCAGTCGAAGGAGGGTGGAAGTGCCGCCAGCCCAGAGTGGAGCAGCCCCTCCACCTGGTAGTGCGGTAATAAGTGGGATGGTCTCTGAAAAGGAGCAGCCTTGTGGCTTCCCCAGTGTGGCTGCAGACGTTCAGTAAACACGAGGGAAGCTGGAGCCCCGTGGCCGGGGCACAGGAGGGAGCGGGTGAGCGGGGCTGAGTAGTTACTCAGCATTTACTGTCTGAGAAGGTGAGAGTTACTGTGGAAAAACCCTGCCGATTTATTGTTCTAACCTTTATTTAAATATAGAATCTATAACCCATTTTTCCAGAGAATTTAAAATAGTGGTTTCTCTGCTCACAACCACCCCGTCCAACTTCTGAGGTATCACATACTTACGTATTATTTTATGGAGCTGATGGAGGGGGAGTCTATGGGGGGGGAAAAAAGAGGTGAATTAGCCAATGTGGAATAAACCCGGGTGTGCGAGCGTGTCTTGGGAGGAAGGTTGGCTGCCGCGAGCCTGCCAAAGCCTGTGCTTGTGTTGCTGTTAGCCCATCAACCTCTACCCACAGCTCCCCGGCATGAGGGGCTTGAGCCACAGGGCTGCCAATAAAAACCACGGTTTCCCCACGCAGCGCCTGGCAGAAGGGCTGGGGCAGGCGCCCTCGCCCCCGCCGTCCCGCCTGGAAGAATTATTTGTAAACTTTGCCAGTGGAGGCATATCATTAGGAGTGATATTTTCTAGTGGCACGCCTGGAAAAAGAAGCATGGGGAGGGCTGGGGCTAGAGGGTATCAAATGAGAGGGGTGGTTTCCTCGGTGCTGCTGGAGCTGCTTCAGCCTGGCATGGTTGTGCCAGGTTGTGGTGGGATTTGCCTGCTTTTGGGTCATGGGCCTTCTCCACTACCGCCCAGCTGAGACAGGCAGCAGCGTTTTGATTTCTTGTGTGCCAGAGGAATCCCATAGGGCACCCATTGCTGCTCCTTCTTCTTTTCCTTATTGCTGGCTTTTAAAATATTTTGCTGAAGACTTGTAGAGTGAAATGCAGAAAGGCCATGAGGAAACACACTTTTAATCTCAAGCAAACCTGCCCACATCTGCAGGGCAGTATTTAGTCTGAAGCAAGGCTGTCCTCAGCGTTTAGTGCTCCTGTTGCTGTAGTATCTTGAAGACCCCATGAAAATCTGTGCCTCGGGTAGGTAGTGGTGTTCTGACATTCAGGTCTGTAGGGACAAGAGAGGTGAACTGCAGGCATGGAGGTTGTTGTGGCTCACAGAGGGTCACACCAAAGGTTGGGGGCCAAACCAGTTTTGCTCTGCTGCCAGCACGGGGCCCAGTTTCTCTATGGCTGACTCTGCCCTGTTCTTACAGTGGTGAGGGTAGGGGTAAAGTTCTTTCAAGAGGAAAGCGTGTGCTTTAGGACCACATCAAAGTAGTACAGCACATGGGCATGGCAGCAGCATCTCAAGTGTCTTTGCTCTCATATCTGTTCTCCTGGTGCTTCCCTCCCCTCTCACTGTTGGCTGCTCCTCTGATGTCATAGGATTTAATGCTTTTTGTCGTTTTGAAAAGTTGATGTTATGGTTACCTGATGGCTGATCAGAAGTTGCTGACCTGTCTCCCACTCCTGCTAAATGGGGGACAGAACTTAAAAGGTGTCTGAAACTCATGGCCAGGAAGTGAAAAATGACTGCCAGCTATCAAAAGGTGTTAATCAAGGCAGAGCATAATGAAGATGTTGGGTAGGTGTGTGTCCCCCTCATCAGAGTGGGTTTCAGAAATGTGAGCAGTGTTTGTGGGGAAGAGTTGCGCTGTCTTTGTTTGAAAAGGAAAAAGGCGATGGTATCCATCCCACTGTCTCAAGGTGAAAGTGAGGAGCATGAGGAAGCTTCTTTCCAGACTTTGACCAGATGTCACCATGAATTTTTCCCAAGCAAGTCTTTCATAGCCAGCTTAGAGGGACATGAGAATGATGAGCTTTCCTATCTCCTGGCGTTGTACAGGACAGTTGTTGGTGTCAAATCACAAAGGGAGTTCTTTTGTGCATTCTGTTTTTTCACCCAGGTGAAGTAAAATCACTGGCCCTTTGCTCAGCCTTTCAACGGATCAAGCTGAGGCAGAGGATTGCTCGTGTTTACTCTTCACTCACAATTTGTATTGCACAGTAAGACACCAAAATCTCTTTGATGATCCCAGAATAAACTTCCAAACAGTTTCAAGCAAAGATCATGGCAGCAAGTTAATCAGCAACTCAACCAAGATATTCTGCTACAAGTTCTTGGATTAATCAGCATTTACTAGGGATAAATTCCAAAGCGCCAAGCATCGTGTGCACTGCCATGGACAGCATAAAAACAGTAGATGAAAGGAGACCACAAAGGCTGTAAACTGAACAGAAAGTGCAGAGATGTGGGGATGGGTTTAGGAGGTTTTCAGACCTCTCGATGTCTGTTTCCCTTGCCGTTGTCCAATTTGACATCTCAGGTAGTCACAGGAAAAAGTGACTATTTTGTGGAGCCGCTGTGTGAGCATAAATTGCTCATCATGTGAGTGTCTTTCTGACCACTGTCTCTAAATATGTGGAATGCTAATGGATCTTTTTTCAGCCTCTGTAATCACATGGGATTTAGGTTTCCTTTGAAGTCGTTAGTGAAAGTTCAAGTTGTTTTTTATTTACCATAATTTATTTACCTACTTTTAACTGCGAAAAAAGGGCACTTCTCCCATGATGTCAGGGGGCCAGTCTTCCTCTCTGCTCCCCTCCCACAATGTGACCATTATATCAACATATGGCAAACATTTCTCCTATTCTGTGTTTACTCCCAGCAGTAAAAATTCAGTAAAAAGCCAAGGGCCTTCCATAGAGAGAGGAAAACTCAGCTCCGACTTTCAGGACGGGAAAAGCAAATACGCTTTTAACAAGAAAGTTATTGGGACATTGCTAAATATTTCCAAGAAATAAAATAACAAAGGAGCTTGTATCCAAGAGGAGTCACATATCTTCAGAAAGTATAAGCATCATGGAAAAAAAATCCTGAAGGATTATTATTGAAAGGTTAGCTGAAATTAAAAGCACGTTTTTGCAGCCAAAGGACTTTTTGGGCTTTAATTCATTAGCTCAGGTTTCATCTACCAGGATTCCGCCCCCGGCACGTGTAATAAGATTAGTTCATTAATCGTTGAGTCCTTGGGAATTAAGATACTAGAGGTGCTTTCCCCCCCTCTGAAAAGTTCCCCTGGATATATAAACACAGCAGTGAGTTTGCTGAATGTGGGATCAGAGTTAGGCGTGCCAGGTTTGGCTTGATGAGAATGACTGAATCCCATAAACAAGTGAACAGTGGGAGAAATGCATTAAGAAAGGGGGAAAAAAACACCCTTGTTTTGTCTTTTAGACTTGTACTGCAGTGCTTGGCTGATTGCATATGGAAACCCAGGGTATTAATTCTTTAAAAGAAGAGAAACAAATAATAAAGAGTGGTTTGGTTTACAGAATAATTACCCTGGGAACTCTGCTCCTTACTGAGCATTCCATTAGAAAAGTGAGGAGCAATGGTCACAAGAGGAGCCTAGCAGGAGCTGGGCAGGTATTTGGTGTGAAGGTGTGCACTTCTTTCAGTTAGACTCAGGCAGAACCATGCAGAGGAGTTTTTACCTCCCCAAGAGATGTTGCTTGTACGTCAGGATGACCAGCAGCACTGGCCTCGTTCTAAAGGCAGGACAGACGGTCTAGATACTGCAACAGATGTCTGAAGGGAGATGGAGGAAGAACATCAAGATGAGGAAAGGATTTGGGTTCCCTCACTCAAAACCTAGACAAGGTGAAGGTATGATGTGGTCAAATCCTGTTCAGTGACCAAGTGGGAAAGAACCACCTTTGTAATAAGATCTTTGGAAAATCTCCCGGGTCAGGCGCCCGTTTGCGTTGTGCCATGTTGTCGTGCAATTTAAGCAGATTAAAAGCACATTTAACAAAGTGCAAGGAAGGAAATGCCCTGATCCCGAGTGGCAGGGTCAGAAGTGACATGAGTGATTAGGTGCGTTATTAGGTATTTTGATACACCGCTGCTTAGTTCTGAGGTTCTTTCTTTAAAGATGTTGAAGCAGGGAACATAAGGCCTGCGGCTCTGCACTCATGGGAATTTTACCTGCCAGAGGATATTGGGTTTTCCTTTTCTTGTCATTTCTGAATCATTTTTTTCTTCTCTCAGCAATCAGATACAAATGATTTTGTAACACAGGCATAGTTCACTTTTTGGAGCTATAGGAAAACATTCCTGACATTGGCAAAGGAGACCAGGGCGGGATGATTTACGAGTTGAAGATTACAAAGAGCTAAATATGGCTGCTTGGTTTATAATGACTAAGCGGGGTATATGATAACTATCTTCAAACACACACATACTCGAGAGAAGCAGAAACATCTAGTTCAAGCCAACGGAGGCAAACCTGTAGGCAGCGGAAGGAAAAGAAGTAAAACTCAGGCTAAATATCAAGAGCAAATTCCTAGTAGAGAAACCTCCCTAAGAACCAAAAGGCACAACAATGCTGCAGTTGTAAGAATGTCGTAAAGGTGTCCCAGTGCTACCAATGTTGTAAAGAGTGCTGGGGATTTCCCATTTATGATGCCCAGGTGGGATTAAATAACACAGGCAAAGGAAGGCTTGATGCAGTCATTAGCCCCTGCGAGGATCTGGAAGCAGCGCAGGAGCAAATCGGGTACACCTCTCAGTGCCAGTAAGTGGAGGGGGACGATGACCAAAGGAAAGGTGAATGTGAAATTATCCTATTTGGGCTCCAAGTGCAATCTGAATGGTGAATGCTCTTAATGAAAGTGTGGCTGCTTTCGTAACCCAAAACCTCCATTACTATTTTAGGCTGTAATTGTAGCTAATAGAAGGAAATGGATTTATATTTTGCTAGAATGCATTATTTATCAGTGAGACTTTTAGGATCCATAGTGTTGTAGGGAGAACTGCTTGATGAAGAGCCTGAATAAGCAGTCAGCCATGCTGTATGCATCGGGGTTTTGGGTGTAAACCCTAAGCTCAGACCAAAACAAGAAGAGAATAGTTCTGTGTTGATATTGCTAAATAAGGCCACGTGCAGTGAAGGAAGAGATAGGAGGTGTGGGTACAATATCACTGTGGGATGTAAAGTCTGTGAATGAAGAAGAGGGGAACCTCGAGAGGGTAGAATCTCCTAAATGTTCCTAATTCAAGGGGGCAATATGAGAGAAGGATGGAAAAAACCCAACAACTGCAGGACTCCCTTCCAAATTTGCTGAACTGATGATCAAGCCCTCCTAAGGCCATAAAGGTCTGGTTTTCTTGAGCAAAATCCTGCACTTATTTCTTTAAAAGATAAACTGTCACCATAGGATAACTGCTGCAATTCCAACAAGGTGACCCCCTGGTGAATTTGGAGTCTGTGCCATCCCCCTGCCAGAGAGGGAGCAGTCTGAGGCTGCCAGTAATGTAGTAACACTAAAGAAGCACAATAAATGTGGTTATCAGGAAATGTTGAAGCACAGGGCTGTGAAATAGTCACTGAAGCATAATGGTGGGATCCCATTGTTTAGGGCTTTTTTAAAGCAGTCTGGACAAAAACCTAGATAACATCTTTGAAAACAAATGTGCCCTGCCAGGGAAACAAACTGGATGGTCTAACTAGACTTGTCCACCTCCAGCTTTGATGATCAGAGCTTCCCAGGAGGAATTGTGAAGCCCTGCTGGCTGGCTGAATCACGTCAGTAGCCAGATCAGACTGTTAGCATGGGCACGTCCCAGCTCCTCCGTCACAGTGACAGCAGCAGGACTGTGGTGTTGGTCATTCTGACCCATGTAAGAAGTTGCTGCACAATCTGGCTCTTGGGCTAGGAAATGAGCCATCCTCCTGAGCAGCTCTCCCTGCACACCCTACACGCAACTTTGACACAATCACTGCTATTTTATCATCGCTGCCTATGCTTTTGTGGCTGCTGCTGCTTTCAAGACCTGTGAGAACAAAGTGAGGTGTCTGAGATGTTGTTTTTCTTAGTAATTTATGATTAATTGGGTAAATCTTGGAATCCCTGCTCAGGGATTTTCACTTCGTGTTACCCAGGCCGCCTGTTTATTCATGTTTTGTAACAGAAAGAAAAAGCATTTCCTTTTAGCCCAAGGCACCTCATCAGGAGCAGGCCTGGGGCAGAATATTTTGCATTCTTGCGTTCCAGGAGTACCTTGATGTGGCCTTATCTTCTGTCGACTGTAGATTGAATATTCAATTACACTGCTCCTTTTTGTTAGAGTGTTTTTTTGTTTAGACAGGTATTTTAGGGCCAATCTGATCAACTGACACCCACTACAGTTATTCTGTTGTGCCAGGGGAAGTTTAGATTGGATGTTAGGAAATATTTCTTCCCTGACAGTGTGGTCACGGACTGGAACAGGGAGGGCATGGAGTTGCTGTTACTGGACCCGTTCAAAAAATGGGTAGATCTGGCGCTTGGAAATGTGGTTTGGTGGACAAGGTGGGTTTGGGTGGATGGTTGGACTTGATGATCTTGGAGGTCTCGTCCAGCCTTAACGATTCTGTGATTCTCTGCACCACATTCTGTGGATGTGGATCTTCTTACAAGTTCATAGATTCATAGAAAGCTTTGGGTTGGAAGGGACCTTAAAGCTCACCTAGTTGCAACCCCCTGCTGTGGGTGGGGACACCTCCCATTCACTGAAAAAGTTTGGTTTGTGATGCCCTGTCTCTGCAGGGTTCAGGGACCGGGTGCCACTCACTGCCGCCTGCTCAAGTCTGGCACACGAGTTACAGGTCTCAGACCTACGCTGAGCTCACGTGAGCAGCTCATGCTTTCAGTCCCTGGTTTGTATGCAGCATCTGCAGCGCAGGAGTCACTAGATCACCTCCTCCCTGTTACAACTGCTGCCTCCTCCGCAGATCAGTGAGCACTCTGCTGTTTTTGAGAAGCTCTGATTTATGTACAAAATCAAAGCTCTTTGGAAACAGCAGCTAGTTTGCAACTGCTTGAAGTAAAAAGGTTGTCCTTCCAGCCCCAGTGGGTGAAGATGAGTGACTTGGAGAGAGACAGATGTCAAATCAAGGCAGAATGTGTCCTGGATGCTGCTCAGTCAGTGCCTCATTATCACAGCCAAACTGAATTGTAGAGCTTTTTCTGCAATTACAGCAATAAGCAGCTTTATTTAAATGTAATTACTTTAACTGAAAATATCCTAATGTGAGGGGTTTTGTTCTGCCTGGTGTTTGGAAAAGTCCTCATAGCTTTGAGTCACCTATTTTGAATTTTTAAAAGGTTTATGTCTAGTTACAGGACAGACTGTATTATTACACATCGAGGTCTTAGTCATTTTGTTCTGCCCCTGCCTCCTGATGTGCTTATTCACTTTGGATCATCTGAATAGGGAGGGAGTGGGAAGGGTACACAGATTGATGGAAAGAAACCACTTGCGATCAGAAGGGTTTTAAGAAGAGATCTAATTCATTAATTTAATTTATGTGAAATATTGTGAAATTGTGAAAGAATGAGAAATCCAGAAACTCTCTGTTTTGTTTTTTTTTTTTGATATGACTTGCAGAGCTCCACACTGGATTGGAGAATCCCATTGAGTTGTTCCATCAGATCTCACCTCTCCAAATAGCTTTTATATTTACAGTGCATTATTTGCTTGTATTTTTATACAAAGGGATTACTTGTTCCTTTTTAATTCTTATTTTTCCTTTGGCATTGCTGTGCCGGTAACCTACTCAGAAGGCTGGGTTGTTACAGTAGTGCTTGGCAGAGCTTCCTAGGAACTGAGCAAAACTTCCAATCCCTTGACCTTTGGTTTTCCAAAATTAAAATTTACAGCAGAAGAGTGTACGTGAGGCTCCTCACCCCAATATCCAGGCTGATACTGCTGGGTTTGGGCTAGAACAAACCTCATTCTCTTCTCCAGCACTTCTGCTCCCCACCCTTCCTGTTGGAGCTGTGGTCTGCTCAGCCACGCAAGAGATTTTTGAATCAGGACTCCTGAACCTCCCCTTGACCCCAAGCAGGGCTTGCTGTACAACGTGAGTCACTTCACCAGTCAGCAAAGTTTGGCTTCGTTTTGCCAGGATATCGGGATCTCGGTGGGACAGCTGTGGTTCTCCAGTTCTTCCTGGCCCGATGAGAGCAGTGCTGGGATGACAGGGAGGTGACGCAGCCACAGCCATGTCCCTGAGGCAGCCTGTGTACCTGTGTGACTCCTTTTCCCCTTCATCTTCATGCAGCTGCAAAATTACTAAGTGTAAAAAAGATGTCTGTTAACCAAAAGCAGTGTGGCAGGAGAGCTCCTACAAGCTGAAGTAGCACAGGGTCAGGAGGAGAAGCATGAATCAGGTACAAGGATGGGGCATAGGGAGGGACACACCTGGCCTGGCAGTGCCAGGTCAGTGGTTGGGCTTGATGATCTGAAAGGTCTCTTCCAACCAAAACCACTCTGTGAGTCTGTGAATTCCTATGAAGAAAGGAAGCAAATTTCCCCTCCGCCTGTCCGGAGCACAGCTCGCTGTTTGCTTGTTGCTTTTACCAACGGGGAAGTCGGCCTTTTCGATCTCTCCCTGGCTGTGCAGGTGGCAGTGTAAGTAGCATAAACCAGAACTTGTCAAGTCCAGGAATCTGGCTTGTGGAGAGCAAATCCCAGAAAGAGGGGGGAAAAAATCCCTCCTCAACCCCAAAACAAAACAAAAACACGATACCTAAACCAGACTTCCACTTCTGGGATCAGATCAAAACAACAAAAAGCCCAGAAAGATTAAACTAAGCTCAAGTCAAATTAGTTTATTGTGCTGCATGTTTCTCGAGGCAAAAGAGTTTACTTTGGAATTAAAGCTCACACACAAAACAGCTCTCAACTGGACATTCGGCGCTAATAGCTTGCAGAGGAGTTCAGGGAAGTTGACTCTAAAAAACAGATGGGTGTCGAGAGGCACCGTTGAGGTCTCTGCATTCCTCTCTGTGTATCGACATGGGGTTGTTGTGCTGCGATGGTCAGAAACTATGCAGCTGTTTGATTGCTCTGCTTAAACAGCCCTGCGCACGTACAGCCGCCGAATATCCCATAGAGCCCGATGGAGCGTTGGCTCTGCCAGAGACCAGTCTCGCTGGAAACACTGGGAGGGGGCGCAGAACAGGGAGAGCACCCAACGGAGTTGGAGACCCCCTTTGGGGAAGCGTTGATCAAGTGCTCTGGGTGGTTTTTTGGTTTCTGCCTCCATCGCTTCTTGTGTCTCTGGGACTGTTGTGTGAGAATTCTCCCTGAAGATTTCTCTGGTAGGGTTGGCTGGTCGCGTTTTGTAACGTTTGGCAGGCAGGATCCTCGCCGCAAATAATTAGTGCCGAGGTGGCATGAAATTGAAAAATGAATTATGAAAATATTTGCTTTTTAACTTTCAGTAAGAGCTTTGGTGTCGTGTTTGGGACTGGTTCCTGGCTTATTCCAGCTGAGTCGAAGTCTTTGTACCTTGCTGGTTCGTTCATCTTTTGAGATGAGAGTGGGGCGTTTCTTTATGCTGGGGGTGTCCCCACAAGTCTACCCCCTGCCAGCATCCTTAATGAACAGGGAAAACATGGGATGCCATGGTAAGGAAGGGTCACTGTGAACCCCCTGTCATGGGTCCCCGGAGGAGGCTGCCCTCTTCTGAGGTGATCTGGCTAAATGAGGGCTCAAGAGTCCGCAGCAAGTTTGCATGAAATGGTGCTGGCAGGTGGAAGTGAAGTTAACAGCAAAGCATTTGGAAACTACTGCCCCACTGACCCTCTTCTACATTTGTAGACAGTGCGACCTTCCCTGTTACTCTGAGGATCACCAAAGGAATGGCGATATTGCCAGTCTTAGGTTTCTGTTTTATTTTTTATTTTGAAGGCTGCAGTCTTGGCAATAGGAAAATGCCAATGGCTATTTGTGCAAGAGCTGCTAAGCTCCCCTCCGTGGCATCGCTGGGCTGCCTGCCCTGAGAAAGGGCATTTCTTTCAAGGTCGTCTCCTGAGGTCCAAGGATAGCTGTGTTCACATGAGAGACAGAGACTCTCATCTCCCCTGCAGAGCTGCTTGGCTGGAAGCAGTGTACTGAGAGTTTGCCAGTCTGACTGGGAGGGCTGGGATTTGACGGATGTGAATGCAAGGACAGTATGGAGAGCAGGAAGAGTGGTTGAGGTGGAGAACCGGCTGCTTTTTTATTCTACTTCTCCTGGCCTAACTCCAAGTTCCTCCTTTACCCCATAATATCTCCCAAGATACAGCTCTGGTCCATTTGGAGAAGGTACAGGTAGGATTACAGGGCTCTCTGGGAGCAATTAAGAGGCCAGCCATGAGGCCTCTGCCACCACTTCCCAGTTGCCCGCAGCAGCAAAGCTCCTTGCTGCTTCAGCTTCTCCAGGGCTGGGTTGTGCCTGGGCAGATGCCTGAGCTGGATGGCAGCTAGGAGAAGGTAAGAAGCAGGGGGTGAACAGTGGGTTGTTTGAAGATGAGTTTCTGCGAAAAAAGCAGCTTAGAGTCCAAGAACAAGGTGTCAGCGCAGTGTGATGCTTGAGGAAAGGACAGCCTGGTTTTCCTTAGTTTATTTTCACATTGACCTTTTGGTTAAGGAGTCCAGTCAGGCCAGTATCTTCCAGCATAAAGACACAGAATGTAATTGGTGGCTGGCAGCAGAAGGTTGTGTTTTTGGTCCGGGGATGTATATTGAGGGAACCTATTCATTAGCTCTCCTAATATTCTGAATATTGGTTGCTGCTTCTGCTTTATGATTTTATGATTCTGGTTTCGTGTGAGCAGTGTTTATGCTAGAGCTCTGCTTTGATGGCCTTGGATGTATTCCCCATCAGCAGCTCCTCAGGTATGGTAAAACAGGGTAGAACTAGCACATGATAAACAGAACCACCTGACTTTGCTCTGGCCTCAGATGCCCTTGACTCTCTCTGCAGTCATTTGAGATGCGATGTGGGGTTTCCCGAGCAGTAAATCTCTGTGATTTTATACGGGGTTTGAGGCAAGAAGGAGAAACTGCTTGGTTGGTTTTGTTTGTGTTTTTTTCTAAAGGTCTAACGCTCTTGAAATAACACGTAAGAGTCAATAGAGTTGTTAGTAGCTACAGTGGGGATTATTAATCCTGCCTTGGCAGATGAGTGCTGACTGTTAAGGATGGGTGTATGGGTAGATCCTCTCTAAACCACAGCTGAGATCATATGAAACTTTAAATTCTCACCACCGGTTTACAGGTTTGGTTTTTGCTCCATGCTTGCTGCTCCTTGCTAGAGACTTGGCCACAGAAAGGGCTGTATTTATTGACTGTTACATCCAGTCCCAAGGAAAACAGGAAATCCTTAGGAATCACAAGAAACCCATCCAAATCGCATCCATTAAATGACAATCAAAATAGTGAGGAATCAGACTGCTGATTCTTGCTCATATTGCCTTGCTGCTGGAGAGGCAGTCTCTGAAATCAGCCCCAAGTGGATAGAAACTGGTGGACTTGAAGTTGGAGAGTGGCTTTAGTAGGGCCAGAGGGAGCAAGGCTGGAACGTTCCTTTCTCTGTTACGTGTCTGTTTGCCGTGTGTTCAGACTCTCCCCCTGTGCCATATCGTGGCATCATGGTTTTTAATTCCTCGCTGATTTGAGGGAGGATTTCTGTTTAAAAATCAATGGCTTGGGGTGGCTTGTGTGGAGCTGGGAAGGAAAACCCACTTTGTGTTTGTGTAACATTTGCTGGAATTGGTTAAACAGACAGCCATCAAAATAAATGCTGTAACCTTTCAATAATGTTTAGTCTCCCCGAGAATGAACATACTGTCAGTATGTGTGTTAAGTATACACCATTAATAGTCTCTGTGACATTTGGGCTGGCTCCACAGGGGAGATGAAGGGCAGGCACTGAAAATGGTATCAAAAGGGAAAAATAATCACCTCAAGTCACAGAAATAAAATTTACCCAAAGTTGCAGGAATAAAAATAGGTTCTTTGGGTTCCCTTGATTGAATTTGATCTCTGTGATGTTGCCATCAGAGGACACAACTTAGGCCCTTTCATAGCCCAGGTTTCTTCTCTGGAGTTGTGACAGGAATGGCTCCAGAAATTCCTGGAGAGGCATCACAGTTGATGCATAACTCTGGTGTAATTTACTGCCGTTATTTACAGGCGGTCATTTTTTACTTAAATTCCGGCTTTCTCTGTTGGTCTCTTGTGCTTGGAATGATGTCACCATAAGCTCCAGCACCTAAGGACACATTCCCATTATGCTGGACTTTGTCCCCGGCTGGTTCACCATGTGAGAGCAACCTGGAGTGACAAACTTCTGCTTCTGAAAGCCAGTGAATAATCAGTCATGTGCCCTAAAATGAACGACAGCAGAGAGGGGAGGCTGGTCTGGATGTCAGTCAGATCATCCCATGAAGGAAGAACAGTTGTGATGGAGAGCATGATAAAGTCATTGAAGAGTTTCATTCATGACAGTGCCTTAAGTGCAGCCTGGCAGGAGCATCAATGAGAGATTTTGTAGTGGTTGATTTTCTCCTTTTAAGAATGGTGTGTTTTCAGCTCACTGTTCTCTGTCAGGCACCCCCTACCTGATGGTTATTTGGGATTTTTTACAAATTCAATGGCATTGGCCAACTGCACGGGTTTATTCTACTGAGACTGAAGCTGAAGAAAACCATGACTTAACTGGAACTCTGAGCTCTATCAACTTGTGCTTAGGCTCCAGAAAGCTTAGTTTATTCCTCTTTTATTAACTTCTCTTGTCTCCTTTTATCTTTTAATGATTAGAATGGTTATTGTTTCTGGACCATTGAGCTAAGGCTATTTAAATTGTTTATTGGTGTGTAAAGGCTGATGTGATTTTCATGGTGGATCATATCATCCTACAATAAACAGTTAGATAGAACAAGATGGAATGCCATAACCTGATGGATTATTGGTGAGTTTTAACAGAACAAGAGTTCCATGTGATGTTCTGGATGCCCCTGAGTTCACCCAGACCTGGCCATGGCTGCCTTAAAAGGCTTTGTAGTGTCTCTGGAGACAAATGTCACTAAGGATGGCTGCAGACCATGCAACCTTCCCTTTACAGTGGATGTATGTTCACTCTCAAGAAAAACTGTTCTTCCTATGGTGCATTGCTTGCTTCTTGGGTGTAGTTTAGGTGCATGCAGTTGTCCTGAGTTTATGTAACTCCCCAACATCAGCTGTGTGCATCTGGATTAACCACAAGGTTCGATCTGACATTTTTCTGTGACTCTTAGCATGAACTGAACTGGCAGAGGTGCTGCAAGTGAAATCTTAAGGCCTTTCTGGAATACCCTTGGTAATAGGAGGACCGGGGAGTCAATGCAAATTTTGAATCACCTTTGCGTTAGCCGTGACCTTGGGGAATGTTCTAGGGTGGACTGGAATAGGCTGAGATGGGAGCAAATGAGGGCACAGCTCAGCCAGACCTACATTTGGCTGTGGCTCTGCCGACAGATTAAACTGGTTTTCCAGAAGATGTTATCATTGGTGTGACTCAGCACCATTAAACTTGGAAGCAATAGCCACATTGGTGATCAGAAAGAGAACTTGGGGACCATCACTCAGATTTGATGGCTGGTAATGCCAGACTGACATCCCGATGACTCATGCTCTTGCAGGTCTGTAAGCCAATGTTTTTCAAACACAGAAGAGGTTTGGATAAGCTTCTGAACTGGACCCAACCTTCCAATGGTTTGAGGTTCACCTATGACTATTTTCTCTCTAACTTAGGCAAGGGCTTAAATTTAGCAAAGGAGCTTGGTGTGTAGACATTAAGCACTTTGTTTAAATCTGAAGCATTAAGGTTTCAGGTTGTTTTTTTCACTTGAGCATGGAAATACGTAACCTAATTTGCAGAGGTGTGGAAGCCAAATCAATTTTGGGACTGGAGTGAGCTCAGAGCTCAGCTCATTGCACTTACGACGTGTGTATTGCTTCAAGCTATAACCAAAATGTTTACTACTTTGCTCCGAGCCCTGGACTAGTCAGTATTTTGAATAAAAGAGGAATTCTTTGCAATTGTAATATCCTAATGGTAGGAAATGAAGCTGCTAATATCTGATTGTTTTGGAATAGGCAGAGAAGAGGACAAAGCTCCAATTCTGAAAAGGCTTTTGTGTGTAAACAAAACTTTGCATCCTGGCAGTAGCTGTAAGAAATAGCAGTCATAAGATATATATTCATGATGTACACATGTCTTTACAGGACTGGGGATGTAGATATTCTCCCTTTGAGAGCCAAAACAGAGCGATATAAAAGTATAGAATTTGCCACTGTGATGTTTGTTTGGGGAAATTTTGGAAAACAAGGAACTATTGCGTAAAACCTTTCTCCTTGTTGAGGCTTGTGGTTTATCCTCCCTCCTCCCTCCTGCAACAATTACAGTTTCTCAAGAGCAACCTAAGAATTGTTGAGTAAAGGTCAGTTATGGTTTTCCTTAGGATTGCTTTTCACTCGGGCTGTCACAAAGTTTTGATGCCAGAAACTGACCTAATCCCTTATGGAAGCAACATGGCTAATACAGAGCTTGAACGTGGATGTTTAGAGGCAGCTGGCTGCAGAAAGGATCAGCCTTGTCTGCTATAAAGAACAATTAACCTGGCTTAGCTCATTACCTCCTTGCTTGCCATATTGGTACCCAAAGAGCAATAATGTTTCTGCAAATGAAAACAGCAACAATGGCTAAATGAAAAAATCTTCCTCCTTTATTTAAGACAGTGTCCAGATCTGCCCACTTTGGTTAGATTTGCTGCTGTCTAACCTGTTTGCTCCATGCACTGCTAGGACAGTAGGATTTGCCAAACAGACCTTTCTGTGATTTGAATGGTGCCAGCAGATGCCAATCTGACAGTGCGGTATGTGAAGCGCTCAGAAGGGCTTTTCTAGCCCCATGCATTTTCCAGAAGTGCCTTTTCTGTCTCATGTTCTCAGCAGAGTACTTTCCTACAAGTTGTCATGTCTCCTGCAGCATGATATTCTTCCTACACGGGCATACGTTGCCTTTCACTATGTGGGAATGCCCAGTAATGAGAGCTGAATGGGGAGTGATGCTGTGAGTCAGGCGCTTGGATAGCTTCAGTACCACCTATCATTAGCTTTCTTGTAACTTACTAGTCCTTCAAACAATCTCAGGTTGTTGGTGTCTGAAGGTTGCTGCCAGCTGATGATGGTCCAGGCATCCAAGTGGTTTCAGCTCAGCACCTGTCAGGAGCAAACAAACAAACCCTCTGTTGTTCAGCTGCCTTTGGTTGTTGCACTTCTAGGCAGTTTCAGGCAAAGAATATTTTCCATGCCTTCACCAGTTCTCAGCAGCAGACTTCCAGACTAGTTAGAGCTGTGGCTATTTGCCTCTGTGCAGTGAAATGCATCTGCATCAAAGCTGTCACCTCCCAGGAGATCACAGTGAACTCTCCTACAGACTCTACTAACTGCACCTTTGCAGGCCTCAAGTCCCAGGTTGCCCTGGATAGCCAAGAGGAGGTAGATAAGATGACATTAGGCTCCTGCTGGTCTTTCTGGAGGGTGATTCATTATAGCCTTCTCTCTGGCTGCAGACGGAACCTGAGGAGGTTCCTCAGCAGAACCATGGGTAACTGGTGTGAATACCCACTGCCATCACACAAGCTGCAACGCCTGGCAGCTAGTCGTTAGTGCTCAAAGTGTCAGTTCAAGGTTCAGGAAGCAGAGCTCGTGGCTGGGAGGGAGCGGGACGCACACGGCAGCTGTCTGGACTGTACCTATTATGTGGATAAGCAATCAGCTCCTGTCTCCAGGGCTGTCAATCTGGAACCTTTCACCAGCACTAAATTCGCTTTAGAAAAAATAAAATAGAGAGACAGAGAGATTAGTCAGGCTTCTAAAATGCTTCAAGAAACTTTAATGTTATTATCTAAGCAGAAGGATATCCAGCAATTCCTCAGCTATTTAACATAATAGGCAGTTGCTGACAAACGGCGTTATCGAGCGTACACTCTTGAGTGAGGGAGAACGATACGATCTTGCTTAAATTGTATTTTAACAAACATGCCTATCTAACAATTAAGCTGGAGCCATTTTACTCTAATAGATGCTTTTGCTGCTTAATATAGAAATTTACATGTTCATTTGTAGCCCCCAGAGATCACACAGCTGCCAGACTCCCAGCTGCCACCACCCCATTCCTCCCCCTAGGACTTGCTCTCAGCTTTAGCTATGAGCACTTGATCTAACGAAGCACTTTTCAAATACAAATCCCACCGTTTTCTTGGCTGGGGCGCTGAGCTCCCTGGGCTCTATTGGCAGGCAGCTCCCTGCCAGCCAGACACCCTTACTCACCTAAGCTAATTTTACTCCATCTGATGGCAAAATTAGCCATCCCCCTTCCCTCCTTATCAGAACCCTGTTGCATTATACTCAATGGAAAGGGCAACCCTTCTCTTCCTCCTCCTCCTCCTGGGCACACTCATCTGCTCACCCCATCCCTCCTCCCACACCATGGCATGAGGGCTGTCCTGCCCCAGAGCAGCTCTGCAGGCACGGTGGGCAGTTTTGGGCAGGATAGGCAGCAGAAGAGGCAGTGGCTCGCCAGTTGAAACTCTGCCATCCAATTCACGAGGCATTTCCCAGATAAGGAGCTTACAGTGGGAGGTGGCAACAGGCAACTTGGGTGCTGGCAGCGTTTTTCCATTCTCCAGTTACTCTGTAGTTCAGCTTGGGACAGACACGAGCCTGATGTAATACGCTGTGTGCTATTTCAAGGAAACGGAGCCCATGTCCTTCAGGCCAGCCCTCGCAAAGTCTAGTAGATAAGAGATGCCACTCTGAGTGTTTCTTACAGTCTCAGATGAGAGAAACAGGTACTGCTTTCTTTTAACTTTGCCACTGAAATGTAGTCGGTTCATCTAAAATCCCTGAAGCAGCATGCCCGTGGCTCAGCGTGTCACAGGCACACACACTTTGAGCCTTGATTGAGCAGAACGTGGCAGGTAGAAGTGAATTCATGGCCAGCAAAAGCAGAGGTGTTAGGGAAATGTGAAACCAGTTACCCACCAGTTATAGTACCAAAAGCCACACAGTAAGGCAAAGTGGCTTTTTGCCTGGGAAGGGCTTTGGTTTACCTTTGGGTCTTATCTGTTGTTCTGTCGCATGGATGAAGAATCATTTGGTCCAGGTGCTGCCTGTTGTCCCCTGGACACAGCTGGAGGCAGGATGCTGAGCTAGGTGAACACTGGGTCTGATCCAAGGTTATTCTTAGCAGAACTCAACAAAACTGAATCCCTAAGTAACTTGTCCGGCAGCAAGAAAAAAGCCCAGACTTCTCAATGAAGTGATTTGGCATGAATAATTCTGTAAGCTCTAGACAAAGGGGCATATTCTCCAGTATAAATCGATTTATGTTTTCTAGGGATTTGGCCGAGAGCTTTTTTTGCTCTGACTCTCATTCCGTTGTGACAGTTCTGTAAAACATAGTCAAAAAGAATTCGCTGTGGATTATCTTGTATTATGATCAGCTGTCCATATCGTAACAAAGGGCGTCCAAACCCATTATTTCCTCCCCTCCACTCCCCCCACCCCACTCACTAAGTGATAAAGCTCATACCAAAGGTGCCTGCGAGGAGTAGAAGGCCAGAGGATCTGTTCCATTTGTTTTCCCACTGAAAACAAAAACACTTTTACTTAACTGTAATCAAAGAGGGAGGCAGCACCACTGCACTTGGCAAACAGTCTTCTAATAAGTGCACTTGCTGGAAAAATTTATAGTTTGTTCCTGAAAAATAGACTGAGTGTATTGATAGCAGAACACAGTCTGGCTTGTGCTTCCTGCAAGGCAGAGGGAGGGAGTGAGCATCCTCCCCAGGCCTGTAGCTGACCTTGCTGCTGCAAGGTGACAGATGCCTTCATTTATAAATAGACTCAATTACAATGGGGATGCTGGAGCTACACAGTGAATTTGGGGAATTCCTCCCCTCCCAAAGCGAAGACATAGATTTTCTGAAATTGTGGACAATAACAAGCTATCCCTGGAAGAAGTGATCACTGGGCTGCTCCAAGGACAAGCAGAACAGCATGAGGAAATATTGCCAATGAGCACCTTCCCCCAATGGCACTTAGCTGTGATGTTAGGGGATAGAGTTTAGGGGTGAACTTGTAGAGGAGGGTTAATGTTTCGACTCAATGATCCAAGGGGTCTTTTCCAACCTGCAAGATTCTGTGGTTCTGTGATGTTCTGAAGCTTCTCCAAGATGAACCACAAAGGCCTTGCAGAGAACGGTCCCAAGTAATGGAGGTCAACAAACTGCCAGAAGGTACCTTGAGCCAGTATCATGGAGGTGTTAGTGCAGACAACAGCGACTGTATGATTTCCAGAGGAGGATGTCTCTGGAAAGCATCATCCAAACCACACCCAGAGAGGGAAAGCAGAGTCTCCGATAACCAGATTCTTGGAAATATCTTCCTCTGCCTAGCATGTGTCCAATAACTCCTGGAAAGAGACTCCTGCAGATCTCACATAGAAAAGGTTTCAGCCTGTGGAACAGCTCTGCTGACGTTCGTCGTGTGGCTACTTGTCACTGCCACTTTGTGAAGTGCCTTCCCTTCAAGACACAGAGGGCATCAGATTAGACAACAATTTTTGTGTAGCTCGAAATAAAGCGCTGGATGTGGGCGTTCAGTGCTTTCTACTTCAATGGAGAGAAATTTTGTCTCCAAGTTTCACACCGAGTGTTAGAACTGAATCCCATCGTTTTGAAAAGTTGGAACGGAAACATTTGGACTCTTTCAAAAGCTTTTGTTTTCTGTTCTTTTTCATCTCTTTCAGCCAAAACCATCAGCTTAATTTTATATAGCTTCAAGAGAGATTGTGAATAGTCCAGAATTTCACTTACAGCTGAAAAAAACCCTGACAAAACCAAAACAAAACCCCAAACCTACCTTCAGACAAGTGCACTGAGATGTAGCTGCTTCTGAGAATATGAGAGGTAACAGCCAGAGCGATGATTTTCTAGCACTTTCAATATAAACTGTGACTTTTTTTTCAGTTACCCATGCAGGCTGAAATTTTTCCTGCTAGTTCATCTCTTCAAACATTTCAGCCAAAGTAGTCTTCTCTTTCCAGAAACAAATTGGGAGGAAATTATTTTGTATTACCCATTAAAAAACCCAAACAAACTCACAGCTGTTCCAACACAAAACTCTCAAACATCCACACAAAAACACTTGACATTTGTTCCTGGGATGTGGGGGCCTCACTCTGCTGATGTGCATTTTTCTGGTCCTCAATTCTCAGCTAATTCTTTCTCCAACTGTGTGTGTTTCCTGGGTTTGAAGTCCCTGCTCTTGGACTGTCTGTGCATGGCACAAGGAGAAACTGCTGTCCCCTCTACTCCACGCTAATGAGACCTCACCCGCAGTACTGCATCCAGTTCTGGAGCCCTTAGTACAAGAAGGATGTGGACATGCTGGAGCAAGTCCAGAGGAGGGTCACAAGGATGGTCAGAGGGCTATGAGACCAGACTGAAAGAGTTGGGCTGTTCAGTCTGGAGAAGAGGAGGATCCCAGGTGACCTTACTGTGGCTTCCAGTATCTGAAGGGGGCTACAAAACAGCTGGGGAAGGGCTTTTTAGGATCTCAGGTAGGGACAGGACTAGAAGGAATGAAGCAAAGCTGGAGATGAGGAGATTCAGACTTGATTTGAGAGTGTTGAGAGCCCGGGGGGGCAGTTGGGGCTCAATCCATGGAGGTGTTTAAAACTGGGCTGGATGAGGCTCTGGCCAGCCTGCTCTAGGGTGGGGTGTCCCTGATCATGGCAGGGGGGTTAGAGCTGGATGATCCTGTGGTCCCTTCCAACCCTGACTGATTCTATAACTTCTTCCCAGTGAGGGTGAGGGGGCACTGGAGGGGACTGCCCTGGGGGGTTGTGGAGTCTCCTTTTCTGCAGACATTTGAAAACCACCTGGACTTGACCTGGGTGATCCTGCTGTGGCAGGGGGTTTGGACTAGATGATCTTACGAGGTCCCTTCTGATCCCTGATGATTCTATGATTCTATGCTTATGTGCCAAAAGCAGAGCTTCATTTGCTCTCCACTGAAGTTTATTCCTGGAGGAAGGATCCATTGGCTAAACAAGGCAACCCTAAGCAGGATGGGATGTGATGAAGGAGCATGTGACTGTAGTGGTGGGGACATTGCAGTGAGTGTGTGTGTGTGTGTGTACGCGCTCACACGTGGGGAACAAATTTTGATTGCACAGTCAAGCATAATTCAGGGATTTCCTAATCACTGAAATCTTGACTCTGCAACCTTTATGAGTTTTCTTCCATCTGTGGTGGTGTAATTCATCGCTCTGGTTGCAACAGATGGCCTCAGTGGTTTTAAACCATGATACGGCAGAAAGCTGCAATAGTGAAAAATGGAGAGTTTTGCGGTCTGTGACTACACTCTGCGTGGTGTCAGGCTGTGACACACATGCACACGTTTGGCATCATCTGCCCATGACATGCAGTTCTCCTAGTCGGTGTTGTAAAAATCCCTGCACATATTTGCTGATAGCTCACAATATGCTGATTTCTCCCAGGGAGTGGCCGGGTAGTAGCCACTTGTGACAGCAATAACTCCCAGAGCTCTGCCATAGCAGCTTCACGTTCATGCATCATCCTCCTCAGGCTGCCTACACTGAGCTGAGACAGGGCACAAGTGATGGAAAGGTGTCATCCCATCTGGCTTACAGGCGGAAAGCTAAGGGTAGGTGATACAAGTTTGGAGAAGTGCAGCTCTCCCCACATCTTTGATTTCATTCAGCAAATATTGTGAGTCCAGTGGTTTAGAGCGGATTCGAGTTACCTTTCTGAAACGCTTCAGTTTCTCTAGACCTCTGCAATTCCTGGCTTCAAGCACTTAGTGTATCCAAGTGCCATGTAAGAAGCTGTTTTGATGATGTCATAGATCAGCCAGATACAAGGCATAAATCCTTAAAAGAGTTTCCTGTTGTCCTTGAATTTTGAAGACTTTTGGAAAATCTAGAGCAGAGGCAGCCAAACACGTGAATTTTGGGGACAGTCTTTCAAATGAACCCTGAAATTTCTTTGGAGATAAGCAAACTGGAGAAAAGCACAGAGTGAAGGCAGGGGACAAAGCCTCACTGTACAGTGTTGAGAAGAAAGGTTCCTACTCCAAACGATGTCAGTCCATCATCATTACCTTTAAAATACAGGTTTCAGGTTATGTGGAAAGGGGCGCATTTTCCCTTTGCAAAACAACTGCCTACAAGTGATTGGTTAAAGGTTATGGCTTTTTGCCTAGCAAACATTGTCTTTGTGCCCCCTGTTATTCCAGAGTCTTCTAGGCAGACACTATGGGATAGGAGAGCCTGTGGAGAAACAGGTAGTGAATAGCTGAAGGAGAATATTGCCAATCATAGAATCATTAGGAGTGGAAGAGACCTCCAAGATCATCAAGTCCAAACATCAATTCAACCCCACCCAGCCTAGTAAGCTCTGTTCCCTAGTACCACATAGAATCATAGAATCCTCAGAGCTGGAAAGGACCACAAGGACCATCAAGTCCAGCCCTCATCCCAACATCTCCCTAACCCCTAGACCATGGCCTCAAGTGCTCTTATCTACTCACCTTTTAAACGCCCCCAGGGACAGTGATTCCACCACCTCCCTGGGCTTTCTGTTCTGTGCCCAACCACTCTCCCAGTAAAGAGGTGCTGGAAAACCTGGTTTAGTGCTGAGTCTGATAGTGGACTTAGTAGAGTAGCATGTGTGGTTGGACTTGATGGACTTAAAAGTTTTTTCCAATCTAAACTATTCCATGAATCCCTGTGTGCCCGGAAGCTGTAGTGTCATCCTTTGGACTTTTTGTGTTGCTGGTAGTTCCTTGGGAATTTGGCATTTACTGGCAGATTTTTTAACCATTTTCTTTTTATTCAAGGAACAAGAGATGAGAGAGACTGTGGGGCTGTGCTACTGGAGACTTGGCTGGTCAACTTGTGTGAAAGTTCTGAGAGAAGGAAACATATTTGGCCAATGTTACCCACCTTCTGCTACAGACTGTAAAGCTTTTCTAATTGTCGCTATTGCTCACTGAACACGTTACAACTGCAGGAAGCAGTGGGATAAAAGTAGCATCATTTTCAGGAGATTTTTTTTCTCCTTAATAGAATCACTTGGATTTATAAGTGAGGCTGCCTACGACATCCTTTTAATCTAGTAATGGTGTAACTTCATAACAGTCTATTTGAAATGTTGGCATTAGGGAGGGAGAATGAGCTGGGTAGCTGGAAAATGTGCTCATCTCTAATGCAATTATTAGTACTTTTAAGTGACTTGATCAAAAAGAAGGAGAGAGAGCTACTGACTGCACAGGCAAAGGTTTTTTTCCCCACTTTGGGATCCGTTTTCATCCCTAGTGGAGGTGTGGAAGATGGGAAACCAGAGCAATGACATAGCTTCTGCCTTTAGCCTGTGCTGGAAAAACATCCTGTTACACCTAATATCCTCCATGGCAATCGCTTTGCTGGCCACAGCCCAGAAAACCTTCCGCTAATGCCAGAGCCTAACAATAACAGACGGTGACAGCCACTTGCAAGGTGGGGCTCTGAGTCATGTTTGCACTGCTTCCTCCTGCTCATCCAGCCCAGAACACATCCATGGGGCAGGGGCCCACTGTGTCTTCATCCACTTGGCCCTGCAGCCAAGCCCAGGCCTGTTCCCATGTTCCCATCTGCTTCTGAGGCTGCTCCCATGCTTCTTTCTTCTGGAGGCTTCAATACACCCTCTGTAATCTCTGGTTGAAAACTAGATTGATGCCACTGGAAGTTGTGAATGGGTGGTGCTGCATCATAGGGCAGAGTGAGCAGCTGGAAGCACTGTGTCTGCTCTCTCTTCTGTACAGTGACTAGAAACCAGTGTGGGTTGATGGGTTCAGCAGAAGCTGCCCTGAACACTCATCCTTGCCCCGCTCTTTTGGGTGCTACTGTGAAAACCTGGGGACAAAGTGCTTCTGGTGAGTTGAGTTTTGCAATCGGTTAAGAAGCACTGGAGGAAAACAGTGATGGAGGACCGCTGGGATTATTTTCGACCCATGTTTTATTCCCTTAGTCAGCTATAATGGGACTGCAGGAGGCTTAATGCTAAGTTGTAAAAACTCACTGCGGAGTGTGGTGGTTTAATAGTCACAGGCACTTTCAGAAAAGAGAACACTGTTTAGTTTTATGTAGCATCCTTCTAAAATAAAAGTGAAGAAGAAAAACTGTCAGGAAGTATTTTGCAGGGAGGAGGTAAAATAGGCAGTGTGTGCTCCCAGGAGCTGGATGCTGCTCTGGAGGGAGAAGGGGCGAGGTGGTGCACAAAGGACAGGTACCATTTACTGGTGGGAAGGATGAGGGGAGAGAATGGAAAGTGAGAGTAATGGGGGAAGGAAACTAAATGTCGAGAAGCTGGACGTTATGAGAGGGGAAAGGATGCAATTATAGAAAAGGAAAGAAGAGGGAAGAGGAATGTTACATTGGGGGCTGGATCTTGTGGAACCACTTTTGGCAGAAGAGAAGAATTATGCGTTTAGCAGGAGGTGGCTGCTGGAAGATGATGGAGAAGGGCCTGAGCTGTGAGGGGAGGGATGGTGGCTCTGTGAGACCTCTATGTGACCAAATCAGTGGGTTTCTGTGCTTCTCCTGCAGGTGATGGTTGCACCCTTTATGTGTTTTCTGTGAATCCTTCATGGATAATCCATATGATTCCTATATGGATTGTGGTGTTACACTGTCTGGTAGTGCCACTAGTTTCTGCACAGGAGCAGTCTTTCCATAGATCATTTCTGTATTGGATTTACATAGAAAAAAAAGATTGCTAAGCAGGAACACCTTCAGGCAGATCAAGCATCCCAGCTTCTGTCTCAAAGAAAGCATCGTCAAAGACAGTCCTTTGTGATTTTAATCCTAAGTGATTATATGTTTTCTGCAATGTTCCCTGTGATGGCAAACCTCAAAGCAAGGCAAGAACCTGTTTGCACTAACAGATTTCCTCGTATTCAGAATAAACTGAGCAAGTAGCTCTCATAATCCCATTGAGCATACAGGGCAGGAAAACCCAGACACAAAGGCCTGACGTGCAGCTGGATTAAAAGGGCATAAAGAGACATGGTACCTCCAGGGTGGCATCTCCTGCTTTTCCTGTTGAGGAAAGAATCTCCTACCATCATTTTAAAGTCATCATCCAGCAAACAATGTGAAATCCAGCACCAGGCTATTTAACTTTCAACCTGTGTCCACTGCTGTTAGAAGTTCCCTGTTAAGGCTTGATAATGCTGTCCCTGCCTCAAAGACCTCACAGACCTCGCAGGAGCTTAAGAGGTCTGGAGCCATTGGCAAATTGAGAGAAGAAATAATTTCCTTTCCCCTGAAGAGCAGAAGTGAATGAATTTCATGCAGATGAAGTGTTTGGTTTAAAAAAAAAAACAACCCAACACAGTGTCTCTCAAACAAACAAATCCCCAACCCAAACCCGGGGTGTCTCTTGACTGGAGAAGGAAATAGTGAGAGAAAATACGAAGGAGCCTGAAGGCTGAAGAGCTTTTATTCCTCACACTGAAGAAGAGTAACGTAGATTTAATGGTCTCAGGAGGGGAGGGATAAGGAAGCTACAAGCAGCAGAAGTAATTATAGTAAACTGTGCAGAAAATTAGCCTTTCTGAATGGGCTAGTGTCTTGGCCATTTGTCAGTGAATAATCTTAGCTTTTCCTTTGGAACTTCCCAACCAGAGTTTCCAACAGAGTGAATCTCTTGGAATCCTGAAGTTCCTCTTGGGGTGTTGCAGGTCTCCCCCCAGCTCACTGCCCTCCAGGAAGCCTCCTGCAGGGACACCCAGCTGGAGACAGATGGATGTGGGTTGCTCTTCGTGTGAGTTGAGCTGTTGAGCTGTGGCACAGCGATGGGAATGGCTCCGGGGATTTCCATTCAGCAGCTTTTTGCCTGAGATGAACCACTGGAATAAAAAAAAGGAGAAACTATCCAGGAGAGATGTGCTCTGCTCCTCTGACCTGCTCCCTACCCAGCCGTGTGCTGCCTACCGGAGACAGTTAGGCTGTAAAAGCTTATTGTCAAATCAATTCTACTCTTACTGAGACCGGGGACACCAGGAGTGAGCCTTGAAACACTTGAAATCTTGCCCCTCCCTGACGGTTTGCAAAGTTTAATTTCTGTAATGGGCTCTGGTGACAGAGGCATCCACTGTTTTTCCAACAGGAATTGCTGAATGTAGGAGTGACTCATTCTGTAGGCGGCAGATATAATGGCAGCCTTCGATATCCTGATCTAAGGGTGGGGAGGTTGTGTGGGAGGGGAGGAATGGGGTACGCTTGAAGTGAAATTATCCACCTTGCTTACCCTTCATCAGACTACCCCTCCTTCTCTCCAAGTCCCTTCCTGGCCCCGTATCAGGATAATGCTGAAAGAGGGAAAGGGAAGTCTGAGGGCCCTCCTGCGGGAGATGAAGTTTATAATATATGCATTTGCCTGGAAATGCCATAAGAAATTAATATTTGTTACAGAAACAGTGGGACTGCATTAATATTTTAATATTAGATGAATATTTAATTTGAAAGCTTTGATTTGAAAGTGAATGAGACAGCCATGACATGAACAGTTGTGCTGTTCCTGTTAAGAAATGTTAATGATTTATTGACAATGTCGGTAGCAATAACTTTACACTGTTTCGTTACATAATGCCTTTGAAATATTGGTAAAGTGATTACTGAGAACAAAAAGCAGCCTGGCTTCAGCAGCCCTTTTGGGAAGGAATTATGTTAGAGAAAAGTGTGATTTACACTACAAAGAGGATCTCAGGTCCCCCAGAGCCTGGCTGGCTGTGGCATTGGGTGGCTATCTTCTCCCAGTAACCACATCCTACACCAGTTTCAGCCGTTGCTCTTGTTTGGGGAATCTCAAACCAGCCCAGTACTCTGGCAGTGGCTCCTCAAGTCTAAGGCTGAACCTGGAGGGGCTGAGAACTTCCCAGAGCCAGTGTCTCCTAGCATGGACCTTGGTGCCTTTCAGAGCTGGAAATAGCTTGCTCCAGGGTTCCTGAGGGCTTTTCTGTCTGAAGATGACTCAGGGGTATCTGTTAATCTTCTTAAACAGCAAAAGCATCCTAATCACTCAGGTCGGTTTATTTTGTATGTTTTAAAGGGTTGTTGAAGCTGTACCCGTAGTTTCTGGGAGCTCTCTTAGGGTTTTCCTCCGTGCTGTCAAGGCAGTGAGGAAGCAAAGGAAAGCAAACAGGTCTGTTGCTTCATGAGCATCCTGAATTTAATCTGAAATTGAGCTGAAACTGGAAGTCCTTGGCTGGACTTGGTTCCAGTGAACCTGAACAAGATGTGGGTGCGGGTTCTGAGGATCTGCCTATAGTTTTTAAGCCCCTTAAAAGCCCTTAGAACACGCTCTCTCTGCTGAATAACTAGGCATGTGGAATATTTTTGCGACATGGTCTGTTACCCATTAGCTCAGAACAAGGAAAATTCATCTAAAAAATAATTAAAGAGACACTTTGGCATGGGGTCGTGAAAGCTGTACCATGTTGGAGGTTCCCAATTCCAGAAATGTGTTTCTTCTTAAGGCCGATCTTTGCACAAAATTAAGGGAAAAATGAAACCTAACTTCACAACGTGACCCAACCTAAACAAACAGAGAGTGGTTTTCTTCCTTTTTTTTTATTTTCTCTTTCCCCCTTCTCTCTCTTAATGTCATGCTGCTGTTACAATCAGCCCTGGTAAAAGTCAGTTATTGGAATGAGGAAACCAAACCCCAATATAGGATGCTGTTTAAAGTGCTGGTTCATGAGCCTGATAATCTTTCTCATTTTTCAATTGTATTTTTCTGATGGTAGGCTTGGTGAAGTTAGTGTTGGCAAAGGATGGTAGATATAAAGGAATAGAGACTTTAACTTGTACAACAAGCATCAGCACATGGTTTTATCTGCTACATCTCTGCCTTCATCCCTCTGGTACCTTCAGGCGAGGTTTAATGTGTTTAAAGGTCGTTTAGATGTGGTACTTAGAATTGTGGAATCATCATGGTTGGAAAAGACATTCAAGATCATCAGGTCCAACCATCCACCCCACAAACCCCAACCACTAAACCATCTCCCAAAACACTATGTCTACCCATATTTTGAGAGACAGGGTTTAGTGTTGAACTTGGTAGAGTAGGGCTAATGGTTGGATTTGATTATCTCAAGGGTTTTTCCAACCTGAATGATTCTACGATTCCATGTCCTCCAACAAATCAAGTCACAGAAGGCAATTAAAAAGCATCTTATTGACTTGATAACCTTGACCAAACTTGACAAGGTTGGAAAAAGAACAAGTCCTAACTGTACTGTGGTACAGCAGTTGAATGTGTAACCATCAAGTCCTATTTAAATCCTTGACCTCCACTGACATAATCAGGAAAGCAGGCATCAACAGACCCACATAGCCCTTGATTTTGGTTGGGTTTGCCCCAGCCTGTACAACAGGGCTCATCACACACTCACCTTTAGTGGGATGGCTGTCTGCATTCTGCTTGAAGTCCTTACTGTCAACTCCACATACAGGTTTTCCTATTCAATGTTGGCCATGGATCATTTGCCACAAAGCATGGATGACTTGGGAGCAAGTGCTGTTCTAAGGGCTGAACTATTGTGAGTGCTTGTCATAAAATCAATTTCATTTGTGAACAAAAACCCTCCCTATTTTTTATAGTAACTATTCAGTAAACTATTGTCACTACAACTGCAGTCTGATCAAATTAAAGTGAGCCCCTCCTTCTTTTAGCGATGAGCTGAACTGAAAAGATTCTGGTATCCTAGAAAGAGTTGCTAACCTTTCTGGGCAGGTCCTGCAGCATTTAATAGCAAAGGGTACCTTCTTCTCTAAATATTGTGAGCTATGGAATTTAATGAGATTTGTATTGCGCTATAGAAATGTACTTTAGAGAATTAATTTTGAAGCCTGTAGGTTTAAATGTTTTCTAAAAATAGCACTGAATATATACAGGGCTTTGTGCTTCTCTGCCTATTTAGTTTTGGAGGATGTTTTAATGTATTATTTGGGTTTTCATTTGATGCCCTTTTCTTTTTCCTCATTCTTTTTTAAAGCATTGGTGGCAAAGGAATGAAAAGAGGCTATTTTTTGCTACAGGATAAATTTTGATATTTCAATTCCAGTTTTTGCCTCCTGAGGAATTTTCTATTTTCTTGAGATTCTTAACCAGGTCATTCACGTACTCATCGGTTTAATTACCTGCCCTAGCAGTGTGGCAGAGCTGCCATTTCAACAGGCCGGTCCATTTAGAGTGTCCAATTCTGTGCACAGACATCCTCGTGCAATAACAAAGCAGTTGGAAAACCAGGATACATGAAATACCTTCCGATACAAGCAAGGTTACAGTTTTCTCAGATCTGCTTCTCTACAGCTTTCACAGCTGTCCACATGATATTTTCTGTTTCTCTATGCCAGTGGGCAAACAGGGTTTGACACTCGAGAGCGAGTTGTGCTGCATCAGAGAGATCTGTTCTGTCTCACCGGAGAAGCGGGTATCACCTCCGAGAGCAAAGGGAATTCTTGACAATCCTGCTCCGTGCATTAACAATGCGCTGGGGAGAAAGTCAAGACCCTGCTTAGATGTTTCGATTGAGAGTTGCCATACAGCCATAGGCAGTGGTGGGTCTTGGCTGAGGATGTATTTATACATGAAGACAGATAGAGATGGATTTCACTAGTTGAAATGCAGCTTTAGTGCAGACAAAAGCAATAGGGGGTGGCGGGAAAAGCACAGGCTGCCACCTCCCTCACACATGACAATTATTTCCTATAACACTTGTGAGATTGTATTTGTTCTGTGCAGTGACATATCGCAGAAAGCCACCCCTGCCAAATGCTTCGCAAAAAAACAACCCAACCTGCAGCTTGTGGTGAGGGCTGTCCTCCAGTTTATTTGTGTTTTGGTGTTGGTTTTCTTTTTCCTTCTGCTTTTCATCTGTCTGGTTTCTATTTCCACTCTTTCTGTGCTTTCCTTCTCCGCTTTGTTTTGTCTTGTTTGGTGTTTTTTGCCGTATTTGAGGAATCTCAGTTGGAGGCATGAGTGGAATGTTTTGATTTAATACATCCTTGCCTGCACTTTCTTCTGACAAATCAATTACTGTCTGTGGATTCTGGGGTCAAAGTCTTGGGGGACATAGGAAGATAAAGCAGATGGGGAGCAAGGCTGGTATGAGGGTGGGGAAGCTTGGCAGAGGGGCTGACATCATTATGGGAGGACTCTGGGGTGCTTGCTTCAGGTGCAAGGGGATGACAGATGAAGTTATGAGATTTTTCAAATTCTGAAGCTAAGCACATAACTGAGAAGACTAGAATATATCTTCCAGGCAGGCAGGTGACCTTGCTTGGAAGTGCCAGATCTTGCCTGCCTTGCTCTGCACCTCAGATTTAAGGTGTAATCCGCAGTTCAGAGTTTGGTTCAGATACCGAGTGCATTGAGTTTTGAATTTGTGTCAAACCTGGGTGGAAGTTACATTTTGACTGCTGATTTGTGTGTGATTTCATGGATCTAAGTCCAGACAATTATCATAGAATCAGAATGGTTTGGGTTAGAAAGGACCTTAAAGATCATCCAGTGGCAACCGCCTGCCATGGACAGCAACACCTCTCACCAGACCAGACTACCCAGAGCCCCATCCAACGTGGCCTTGAACCCTTTCAGTAATGGGGCATCCACAAACAACTGGGCGACCTGTTCCAGTGCCTCCGCACCCAAACAGAGAGGGATTTCTTTCTAAGATCTGGTTTATATCTCCCCTCTTTTAGCTTGAAACCAGCCCCCTTATCCCATCACTTATAAAAAGTCCCTCTCTAGCTTTCCTTTAGCCCCCATCAGGTACTGGAAAGCTGCTATAAGGTCACCCCACAGTCTTCTCTTCTCTAGGCTGAAGAACCCCACCTCTCTCAGCCTGTCCTCATAGCAGAGGTGCTCCAGCCTCTTCCACAGATGCCTATGAAAGTTTGGAAGCCTTGAGTCAAGGACTTGATTGGGGCCCCGTGTGCTGTGGAGATGGGACAACGTGCTATACTCAGACATGCTGCTGAAGACTGGGATGGCCTGACTGGGAGGGTTCCCCGCTTGGCTCCACACCACGCGTACATGGGATGCTGCAGCTGTGTTTTTCAAATGCCATTCAAATGAAAGCAGAAAGGGGAAATCCCGTTTCACTGGGAATAGCTCTCAAATGCAGGGAGAAGCTTTTCCTCTGAATTTGGTCTTTTGGCTTTCTCACTGCAGGATGACATGTAGTGTCTTTCTCTTGATCAATTTGTTTATCATTTGCTTGATTTTCTTCTTCAATAGCAAGACATGACAGGTTTCTCTAGTTAATCCTGTTAGTACTGGCATTGGAGCAGAAATTGAGTTTAGGAAAAACATTTGGGTATGTTAAACTTTCTTGGAGATGATGCCTGTGAATACCAAAACATGGCTGGATATGTTTGAGTTTTCTAGATTATTCCTGGGCCATGTATTTCCATCTGTCTGTCTGAGTCCTCTCCCCATGCACAGGGATGTGCCAGCACCAGACTTCCCTTCTGGCTTTCAGCTCTTCTGCTGCAGTACCACAATGTGCTGACTGCACTTGAGGGGGAGCTGAAAGCATCAAGCAGTCTTCTACTTCATCCTCACGTCCTGGACCCACCTCTCCTCTTGAGACCAATGCCACCCTGCCCAAGAGAGCCTATCCTATTGTGTGGAGCTAGAGAGCTGCCCCAGCACTTCCTCTGTGTTCCTCCCTCCAAGGGAGCTGATAATGACTCTCTCTTTAATGTTTGAACGGTGATGTATGGCTAGAGGAGTATGTCAGAGCAGAGCACTGCAGGACTGATGACCTCTTATGTGTCTTCTGAGCAGGTACCCAGCCAGCAGAGGCCCCACATGCCTTCCTGAGGCACGCACCTCCCCTCTCCGCACCCGCGGGGCTATTTATCTTGTGAGGAAAGCATATTAGTAGGTCTAGAGGAACAGTTTAGGCTTCAGAGCTCACACAGTCCTTGACCTCTCAGCTGTGACTTACCAGTGGGGTGGTGACTAATTAAGAGCAACTGCAGTGGTGTGTTTTGTGGTGTGGGTACGTGTCGCTTTGGGTGGAACAGATGTGCTGTGTGTTTACAAAGGTGGGGACCCCTGTGTCATAAGTGAGCCCCTGTCTTTTCTGTCTTAGAGGTGTCTGACTGTCTGGTGCTCTCTGGAAAGTCTTTGATTCAGTGTTTTGTCCTCCTCTGTCACCCTCCCAGTTTGATCTTGGCTTGAGTACTCTGCATCTTGGAGATGGATTTGAGGTGGCCTCAGTAGATGTCAAGGTAGGCTTATGGGTCCTGCTCTCTCATGTTACAAACTGCAAGGGAGGCAGCCTGAACAAGCTAGAAACTCTTGGGTGTGAATAAAGCCATGGCCTTGTGCAGTATCTGTCTGCAGGTCATGAACCAACTACCAGTATTTACAAACCACTAGGAGATGCAAATCACAGAGAGTTCTTCCCTTCCAGATCAGCTGACTGCTTGTCTCATTCCCTTTTCCTTCCCAGCCAGGTCTAATTCTCTTCCCCAGCATTTGACCCAACCCCAGAAATTCTGGGGGCCACATGACCTTTGGGGGCTATGGGGTGGGAACCCAAGGACACATCTTTTCTGGAAATGCAGTGTGTCTCCCCCTGCACTCTCCTGGGCTTTACCTGCTTTCCAGCAGCAATATTTGGTTGTTCCTCCTAGTGGACCTGCAGAAATTCCTTGCTGGGCAAGCAGTGCAGAAGTGGTGAAAATAGTGTTGTGCAGTTCTGGCTTTCAGCATCCTGGTTTCATCTGAGGATCTTAAAACTTTGTGCAAAGAGCCTTTTAAAATAGACATTATTGCAGTCTCCTTAAAGGAGAGGGGAAGTGGAGCAAGAGTTTTTGTGTTCTTTTTGGGGTTGCAAACCTGTCCAAAAGGGGCAGAGGTGTCCAAGCAGGGTTTTCAATACAGGGTGGAGGGAATTCATCAGGAGAGACTGGGGACAGTGCTGGAGCCCACTCCAGCAAAGCACATACAGGGATGTCTCTTGGCCACCCTAGTTGTGTGGGGCCGGCTGGGCATGGGGCTTTGGGCACTTGATGAGAGCCAGGAGGTCCCTCCTCCTCTCGGTATCTTTAGCTTTAGGCTGTGATTTTGCTGCCCCCATCAGTCTGCTGGTTTAGGAACCTGCCTGTGTGGTGATCTCCAGTGTCAGGACATGGCCCTACAGAAGAGAGAGCTAAAGGGCCCAGCCCCGAATTTACCCTGTGGGACTCTGCTCTCATAAGCCTTGCACACACTCGTGTGAGTCTTGGGTTGCAGGGACATGGCGTTGGAGTGGCAACTGGGCATCATGTAGGAGAGCTCTGTGGTTGTTCATCTATTCATGGCTGAGTGAGGATGCCTCCTGGGCAGTCTGTCCCAAACACCCAACATACAGTCCAAATTGAAATGGACCTCTCGAATTAACCACTGACATGGTTTAATTGAGGAGGAAGAGTGTGCCCCACTGCTTACATCACCTACGGTGTCTTCTTGCTCTCGCCACAGTGTTGTAAAATAGGGACGATTGCCCCACCCCCCCAGAATGTATTTCAAGAATGTGGTGAAAAAAAGCACAGCGAATATGTAACTTTTCTGGAAATGCGATATTTCATGAGGGAAATTTGAGGGATAAAGTAACCGAATTCCAGGCGAACAGGCATCATTATTGTTAGGAAATACAGCTCTCTGCAGGGCAAAGCAAAGAGGTATGCCAGCTTTAAATAGGAATTTATGGCCACTGACTGCAAATTACCTTATAAAATTACTGATACCTTCATAAAGCCATCAATTATGTGTTTAGTCCTGATTGTCATTTATTGCACTTCTTAATTGTTCAGTAAACGTTTTGTTTCTGGATGAAATGGTGTATTTCAAACTGAGGTGAAGCTGGTTTATTGATGTAAATTAACATCATGGGTAATTTATGTGGGGGACAAGTGGGAGACCAGCAGTAGAAGTGTCTCTTATCCGCTAATAAAGGCACTGTAGCACTGGTGTTGTGATTCCTGCTCAGGTTAGCATAGTTGTATGGGATGATGAGTGGGCAGGCAGTTGTTATAAAGGACTCTTCAGCCCAGGGTTGTTATTAGTACGGAGTGTGCCGGTGAAGGCAGCGCAGACTTTGAATTGCTAGTCCTTTTCAAAATAGGAGGAGGAAGAAGGACAGATAGAGAAAATATTTTAAAAACTGGCGAATTTTACACAGAGTCCAAATTAGGTCTTCTGTGAAATCTTTTCCAAGACAGAGCATGTTTGACATTTTTTTGTTGTTAGTTTTTCAGTTATTAACATTTCTGCGTTTTCTTGGGCTCACAAGGAGCTGTAGCCACGTTCCACCTAACGCAACCCTGTCTCACTGCTGTGGCACTGAGCGGGTGGCTCATTCTGTCTCCTAAGAGGTGCTGGACTCCATGGGATTCACAACACAGAGTGCCCAAATCCCTGTTTTTTTATTTTGAAGCTCTTCTCGGCTCTTTGGGTTTCATTCCTGGCTATTCTGTGGAGGCAGCGTGATTCCTATCATACCACTGTTGATTGCATAAAATATGCCCTGAATCCAACACGTTGCATTAAAATCTGGTGTCTGGGCCCTGTCTGACTTTGAGCAGAGGAGCTCTTGGTTTGCGTTTCAGCGGCTCTCAGCCCAAGCCAAGCTCGGAGAGAACTTGATTGGGATATCGGTGAGGGGTAAAAACCATGCAAACCTCTGCTGTGATTGATGGAGTTGTGCACAGTGAAGACAAATATGTACAAATACTTGCCCAAAATAGTAGGGCTTCAGTTCAGCTGTAACTGGCGGAGGTTTCAGCTTGACTTTCAAGAAACATTGCTGTTAATTGACCTTCATTTGAAGAGCCAATGCTGCTTTTTCACGAGGAGAGTTTCAAGCGCTGGAGTCTCCTATCGTATGTAAAATTAGTAATTTTCCTATATCATGAGTGATTAAACCTGACCCCCAGGGAGCCCAAAATACTGCTGTGTGACTTCCTTGCCCAATTAACACAGAACAAATGTGAAAATGTGTACATTACAGTAAATTGTGTGCTAATTTGCCTTAGAGAAATACTAAACATGAGGAAGAAATGGGCATATAATTTCAAACATATTGGAGAGGTTCTGCAGCCTGCTTGCTAATAGGAGGGGAAAAGAGTCGAAATTTGACAAAACCATTATTTGTTATGATTTATTCACTCAGCTCCAGTCTTGAACCTGGGAGTTATTGGCAGCTTCAGCTAAGATTCCTGCTGAGCATTTCTACTTATAATGACTGCATCCAGCATGGAGCTCAACGCAATTTTTTTGGCATAATATCATAAATATCTATTTTAATTCTTGTCTATGTGTATCTAGGGTTTGGTGTTTTTTTCCTCATTTCTTGTGAAAATACCTCAAGATGCAGGACAATATCCTGCTCCCTCTACTTAGGAGAATACTCCACTTGAGTTCAACAGGAGGATTATTCTCCTTGGGTAGGAATCCCTCTGCCAGAAGGCCCGTACATCACTTAAGTATTGACTTAAGCAGGGAATAAATGTCCATCTGTGCAGGGTAGAATTTCATCTGTTGTCAGGAAAGTTCGGTCAGACCCATAGACTAAAGGAATCTCGAATTTACTCACTATTCCTAAAATCACATCTCTCCCACTGTCTGTTGTTTATCACTCAAGGGTTTGTGGAGCCCCTGTTCTTGATGCTACATCTTAGAAATAAACCAAACTGAATGAGTAACTCATGCACTATAGTCTATCTTCTTCTGTCTTCTGTGAGTTCAGAAAGCTGAGCTTTGGGCTCCTCTTTGACAGCAAGAGTACCCCAGGATCTGTAACTGGAGTTGCCATCTGATGCATAGTGCTCACAGCAAAGCCCTTGCTTTTCCCTGTAAGACCGTAAGAGATAGGTCAAACATGTTCAAAATGAAATTGTGCGGTGCCAGCAAATTTCAATAATTATCTTTGATGATTCCAGCCAAATCATAATGTCCCTAAGAAATGCTGTGATTTCACAGAATGATCTTTTTCCACTGGAAAAACTGGAACCCACGTTATTTAAGAGCCTGCTCTTCCAGCCTCGGCACGGGCAAAGTTCCCAGGGAGCGGTCAAGTGGAGAAGGCCATGTCCCTGCAGCAGCTCTCCTCTTGGTTTAGCTCTTATTTAAAAGTGAACAGGTTCCCTTCACATCTCTAATTTTTGTGTGTGATCTGCACTGTTCTGTTAAATGAGGAGAGCAAAGAGCGGTGCTTAAGCTCCCATCTAGAACTGTTTGTGCTGGGCAGGCACTTCCACATGACTGTTGGCTTTGAGTCCCTCTTGAGCTCTTGGGGATGTTGATGGAGACGTTTATGCCGTGGTGTAGTTTGTTTCCTCGCTAACAGTTTCCTCTTGTTTGTTGAGAGGCTTTAATTGCTCTGAGGTCTTCTGTTTAAAACTTGTGTAGATGTTGCCAGGATGTTGGGACTTTCTTGTAGGTAGAGCTGTTATGGAGGGAGGGTTTGTATGGTCAGAGAGGGGGCTGCTCAGCTGCATTTCTTCTTGGCATCTGGTGGGACCATGTGGATGTAGCTTGTGTATCTGAAAAAGCTGGTTGTGCATTCTTGAGTGTTTGCAAGTTGTTCAGGAGCTGAGAAAACATCTCTGTGAAGCCTCACAAGTGTGTGGCAACACTGTCTCCTTGAAGAACTGGCTGTTGTTCACTTTATCATCTGTATCTTAAGTGTAAGGAGTAGTAGCAAACTCATACGAGTTGAGCGGGCTGTTAAAGCAGAGAGAATGAGGTACCAGGGAAAGTCTCGTGTGCAGCTGCTGTTACAGGTTTCCAGGAAAGCAAGGCGTGACAGCTTCCATTCTGAGATGGATGAAGAGGGTGACGTGGGTTACTGGGTTTGTGAGGGATTTTGACTTGGTTTAATTCGGTTCTACTGGATTTCTTCAGAGCAGGACAGTGGCCTGTAGATTCGGAGTGGGCTACTACTGCTAAGTCATTTCCACTTACTGAGTACTTAGAAAAATCCTCTTTGTTGCCATCAGGGGGAGCTTTTGAGATCTTTCAAGGGTGAAAAAAATATTGAAAAGAAAAAAAAGAGAAAAAAAGAAACGTCCCAGCTCAGAAACTGAGATCTCCTAACCAGCAAGCAGCCAGAATCTTACCTGTGGCTACAACTAAGCCAAGGAAACCAAGGACAGCTGAATTCCTCAGACTTAAAAATTAGCAGTATGGAGAGAGGATTTTTTGACTCAATCCACCAATAAAATGAATAATTTAAAACAATTTATTATTTTCTTTTAAAAAACAACCAGGAGTCTTTAGAGCATTCAAAAGCCGATTCCTGCTCCATTGCTACAGCTTCTGGAAGGCAAATGCTCTCCAAAAATCCTTTTCTCCTTTTAGCTCCTGATGATTCGATGGGGACCTTTGATGCAACATTTGGATTAGCTGCACACAACTGCACTGAGGGGGACCCCAAAAGGGGGAGCCTGGCTAATTGCATGACTTTATGAAAATAATAAGAAGAGAAGGAAAGAAAGAATTAGGAGAAGAGAGAGAGAGAGAGAGTGGAAAAGAGGGAAAGAAAGAAATAAAGAAATAGAGCAATTAAAAAAAAAATCTGAGACTCAAGTTTCAAGACTCTTTATGTGCTGCAGAGGAGCAGAAGGTTTACCAGCAAAGTGCAACGGGGAGTCTGAGAGGAGAAATAGCTTCCTCTGTTGCCAAGAAAAAAAAAATAGGAATGTGTGTTTTGGACTGGACTGAGAAAGAAAGCTGGGGAGTCTGAAAAAAGGGGGGTGCAGGAGTTTTGTCACATTGATCTATTCATCTTGACTGTCTTCTTTAAACAATAAATAGGAGGAGGGGGAGGGGAGGAAGTGATAGGGGGCAAGAGGGAGAGAGGAAAAGAAGGGAGGAAAAAGAAACCAGCAAAAGTGTTTGAACCTCTGGAGCTATCTGCTCCTTCAAGCTGATTGATTAGTCATGATCCCTGCAGTTTTAATGGGAATCATTCAATTGGGAAGGTGGAGCACCCTAGAGTAGATTAGCATATTCTTGTTTACTCATCTTCTGAGGGGCTTTTTCTCTTTTCT